>SCLH01001123.1:56265-97035 GCA_004367855.1 Oikopleura vanhoeffeni | reverse complement strand
ATACGACCCGCCATTACTCCTTAAACCTTCTCCCGGTTACATACTTCCCGCGTCCATCTGATCAAAAAAAATTCTAGACATTTTTTCCATTACACATAGCCCGAAAATGAACACGGTGACCGTATATTCAAAAAATAAGGTCGGCAAAAATAGTTACTGTTTTTTTTTCAAAATTGCCTTAAATCACATTTGAAAAAAGTGAAAAGGTTTTTTAGAAAGTTTTTAAGACTTTTTTTCCATTACACCAAAGTCCAAAAACGATCACGTGACCGTTCAATTAGGAAATAAGGTTTTGGTTGAAAGTAAACAAATAGTGATCAAATTACGCCGACAAAAATTTTTTGGGCCAATTAAAACACCTAAATTTAAGTATTTGAACATAAAAATATTTTCCAAACACGTCACGTAATCTTATTTTTTCGAGAAATAAGGAATTTAACTATGACATATTTCAAACCTTATTTTTGAATTATTTCGTCACCTGATTTTATCAGGACATTGTGTAATTGAGGGAAAAAGTTCTTAAAAACGTGTTGAAGTTGATCCTGGAATTTTTTTGACGTAAATTTGAGTATTTTTTTAAATTACTGTACAATGACTTTTTTTTCAAAAAGTACTCAAATCAACGTGAAAGACCCCTTAAAAGAATCGTCACGAATTTTTTTAAGACTTTTATTTGCATTTTAAATTGGCCTCGGTTTAAATAAAGCAGTCCAGAAGTCCAAAACTTCTGGAAAACACTGATTACATAAGAATCAGTTCGATGCGTAGGCGTGAGTCTCTCTCTTTCTTTCTCGCACACGATGAAATTAGATTCCAATAATTAGAGTCATTATAACTGAGAATTTTGTTAAAAAACATATAATTATTTTAGAACAGAGCATGAAAATCATTTGAAGTTTTATATGAGGTAATGCAATATAAATAAGGTTTAATTTCATCTTATTATTGCACTTTTCTCGTAACAGGAGGTAATTTTTGCAACTTTTTGTTTTCTTATCCTCATTTAAATGCCTTAAATTCGTTTAAATTTTTATTTGTTTTTTATTTGTATAGCAAATTGGCTGAATATTATTGTAAGCTATTGAAAAAATGAATGTGATAATGAAAATCTTGCTAATATGGCCTATTAAAAGTGTGGCAACGCGTTGGCTAAATCAAGTCTGGGTACAGATTCATGTCTAAAGTCTACGAGTTAAATAACTTAAGAAAATTATGTTGAGTACTGTTTCGGGGCCGGGTCGCGCGACTCACTTGACTAGATTCCAGGTCAAAAAATTTCGCCCCGACTGACCTAGTTTCAGAATCAAAATTTTTTGACCTGGTTTCCAGGTCAACATTTCCGACCCCAGAAACTCGGATCCTGTTTATATCTATAAATTTCGGAAAATTTAGAAACTAATAATAAAATATCTGGGTACAGATTCATGTCTAAAGTCTACGAGTTAAGTTATTTATGATATTAACTAATCATTTTATTATTATGAGTGTGAACGCTATTGAGCCAACCCAAAAAATGAAAGTTATCAGATCATGTTTTAATACCTAAAAGTTGGGTAGTTATTATAATATATCATAAGTATATTTATAAAATTGTTTGGTTGTTGGCGAGATATATTATATGCATCAGGTTAGCATCAGGTTACCAAATTATTACGATGCTAACCTGCGAAAAACATTTCTCAAAAAGTTCGGACTAAAAAAAATCCTATCTGACGATGATTTGAAATAAATCGAAAGCTTATAAAAAATGTAGCTTTACTATTACAAAATGCATATTAATAAAATGTTCCTTGAACGATTTCACGTCTGATAAAATTCAAACAATGTAAAAAATGTCACCGGAGAAACAAAAAAAAATTTTGTGAAACATTAAATTTGAACATTTTTATTCTATAAGAAAAAAATTTTAACTTCCAGGTGTTCAAAACAACGTTTTTTGAAAAATTATGGATTTGAATTGAATTCTAGAATTTTCAACTGTGAGTTGTCCCTTTGACACTCTTCGGTCTGATCAGCTACAAAAAATGTAATAACTATCTGGAAAGAAAATCATTTTATTTGAAACATTGAAATTCTAAAACTTAACGAATGTGTACGGTGGGTTTTCTATATATTGAATGCACTTAAAACTTTCAAGATTATTAATATTTAAAAATGGTACTTTTCAGCTCCGAAAACACAAAAAATTAACTTTTATGTGTTCAAAAAACCGTTTTTTTTAAATGATGACTTTGTATTTAATTCCAGTATTTTCTACGACAGCTTTGCAAAGAACATATTTGTTAGATGTTTTTTGAACACTTTCACGTTGATAAGGTACAGAAAATGTTATAATTGCAACCGGAAAGACAAAATTTCATTTTCCAAAAGATTGCAATTTAACTTTTTAATAACTTTTTTCTAAATTGTCGAAGTTTTTCTGTTGTTCTGATTTTTTCTCGAAATATTTTAAAATGAATCTTGATTTTTGAAAGTTAATTAAAAGAAAATCCAAATTTTGAAACAAATTTTAATTTCTGTCAACAATTTTTGATTTAAGAAAATTATTTTGTATTTTACAGAAAATTTTAATTTTGCGTTTTGATTTTATGAAAAATTCTGATTTTTCATAAATATTTTTAATTTTCGAAGTTTTTTTCTTATTTTATTTTTTTTTAAAGGTTTGAAAATAAATCTTGATTTTTGAAAGTAAATTCAAAAAAATTTATAAAAGGTTTTAAAATAAATCTGAGATTAATTTCAATTTTTATAAAAGTAATCTTAAATTTCCGGAAATTATTTTGTATTTAAAAAAAATTGAAATTTTGGAAATAATTTTCTAGTCTTGGAAATAATTTTTATTTTCGAATTGGAATTCAAAACTTTGATTAAACATTGAATTTAAAAATGCAAAACATCAAAAATCAAGTGAAAGCAAAATAATATCATCAAAACTAAAGAATGTTTGCTAAATCATAAAAAATTGAATTATTTGCAAAAAATCATAATATTTTTAAAAATGAAATTTTTTCCAGAAATTGGTATTTTTCGAAACAAATGCAAAATTTCTGCACAAATGAAATTTATTTCCATGACTTGAAAATAATCTTCAAAAATAAAAATTTTTCAAAAAACATAATAATTAACTAAAATTTGAAACTGCTGAACAAAAATCGAAAGTGATTTGAAAATTTGAAAATAATTTTTTAATTTACTATCACAATCAAGATTTATTTCATCGAGAATCTTCAAAAATTGAAAGAAAAATTTATTAAATATCATTTCAGAAATCAGGATTTATTTCAAAATTTTCTGAGAAAAAATCAAAATTAGTTAAAATCTTCTGTAATTAAAAACAAAAATATTGAAAAACCAGAATTTAATAAAAAATTGAAAATGATTTACAAATTTATTTCGAATAAAAAGTTGAGTTAAATTCGAAAATATAAAAGCTCAGAAATTTTCTTAGAAAATATTATATTTACTTTTTATTTTGAAACAAAATTTTTCAAAAACCGACAATTTTGGTCAAAATTTTTATTTTCTGATCAAAATTTATAATTTCTTAAAATTTTCATTTTTTTTTACGAAATTTTTAGTTTTTTCTCTAAATAATTATCAATTTTTGATATTAATTTCAATTTTTACAAATGATTTCAAATTTTTTGAAATACTTCTCAATTTTCTGAAATACTTATTTCTTAATTTTTGGAATATTTATTAATTTTTGAGCTCAATTTTTAATTTTTCAAAGCAATTTTCAGAACAATTTACAATTTTGAAACAAAAATTTACGATTTTTGCAAGCAATTCTTGAGAAGAATCTTTTATTTTTAGAATAAAATCTTTAATTTTAAAAAATTAATCAATTTTTTTCAAAAAAATATGTTTGAAGAAATAATGTTGTATCAGAAATAAAAAAAATTCGGCTATTTTCCAATAAAATTAAATGAATAAACATGCAGTCCCTTTTCTAACTGCCTATAGACTATAGCCTAGGGTGCTTAGCGGTCAAATTCTAATTTTAAAATTGAACAATAATGAGACAGAAAACGGAAAAAATTATCTGGACAGAAACGTACGACGAAATAAATGAAATATTTTTTTAGTTTTTTTTGACATTTTGGCCAGGGAAAATGAGGTCGGTCAAAATATTAAATCCGGCGTTTGGCAATTTGTCTTTGCTCGGAATCGTCTTTTGTCGGTGGCGATTACCCCCGACTAGCAAATAAATGTTATCAGGAGTCTTTAGTTCAGTCTGTAGGGTTTCCGCTTGCGACCCTAACTATTAAAGCCTAATACCAAATCGGAGGAAGAGCTATAGTCTAGTAGGTCTTCCTCCGATTTGGGGTATCATTTGCGAAATAAATTTAATAAATAACATAAAATCCCTTTCTATAGGTCTTCTTACGATTTGGAACTTATTTCACAAAAAAATATAAACTTGAATTTAAAACATAAAATCTCCTTTTATCGGCATTCGGCCGATTTAAGGCTCATTTTCAAAATAAATAAATTAATAACATAAAATTTTAAACTTGTTCTGTTGTTAAGCAGAAACAAATATTTGTATTCAATTGCAGGATTCAACGCAAAACACAATTGAGTGATACGATGAAATATTTTTTTCCCATAGAAGTTTTTTCTACTATAAAGTTGTATATAAACCGATCACCCGACCCGACCTGGGTCGAAATTTGTTTCCGACCTGACGAAAAAGTAACCGGGTCGACGCGCGACCCGACCCGACTCGACCCGAAAAATTTTCGAAAAAATCGACCCGACCTGACATGGTGAAACTTTCAAAAAATCCGATCTCAGATCCCGCCGAGTAATCATGCTCACAGCCGTGTTTTTTATTGACTTAGGTTTTTATTACGATTTCCGATAGCTTTAATCAATCATTCGAAATTTTTTTTTCAAGGGTTTCTCCGCGTTTCAAGGTATGAAAAGTAGAGTTACAAGAAAACGGGAAGAGAGATTAAAAACCGGAAGACGGCATGAGAAAGCTAAAATTTGAATGAGTTAATTTATTATAATAATAATTTGTGAAATTATCAGATTTTTAGAGAAATTCAGAACTATAAACGTCATTTCGTTGCTTATTTATGTACTTTTAAAGTTTATTTTGTTATCTATATGATTCTAAAATGTTGGGCCTTTTGCTTATATAAAAATTAAAAATGAGATAAATCCGATGTCTAGTTATACAGTATAAGCGCTCAAAGTTGAACCTCAAATGAGTTTTTTTCAAACGTCCAAGGGTTAAGCAATTTATGAAAAAAAACAGTACTATTTTGGCCGACCTTATTTCTTGAATATACGGTCACGTGATCATTTTTTGGGCTTATGGTGTAAAGGAAAAAAGTCTTAGATTTTTTTTTCTGCAAAAAATAAAGTACTGTTATACAGTAAAATGTTCAAAAAAAACGCACAAATGTCATTTTGTTTTACAATTTATTGATAATTTTATAACTGATCTTGTCATTAATGATTAAGCGTCGTTAAATGCGATTAAATGATGAATGGCAGCTAGGGTAACTCTTCCGAATTTCGGCAGTGCCACTCAGACTATGAGATTATTGAACCTACGCTCAGAAAATGATATTTAGCAGGCTTTGCTCAAAAACACCAAAAAACCATCTCCTCCTTCATTTCTTATGATTTTTTTTTAATTGGCAAGCGGGCCTAATATATCAATACAGAGGGACTCCGAGGCCGTTTTTATTGAATTTATGCCCCTAGTGGTTAAAACAGCCAATTCGGAGAATTTTGGGAGGCTCGCTAAAAAACTTTTTCCTCCTACAATTTACATGCGATTTTTTTTAATTCATGCTTCAAATAAATGACAAAGCCCAGCGCTAGAGACTTTTATTGTCCTTTTAAAAATTTGGTCTTGGGTTCCCTGAAAATGCTTATGAATTTCAAATTTTTTTCAAAATTTTACATATATTTTTGAGAAAAACAACGAAAAATTGAATTTAAACCATTTTCACTTATATTTTTAATCTATCTTCAACACTTAGGGAGTTAATGGATTTTTAAGAAAAAATCTCATCACTTTCAAAAGGTCGTTTCTTTGCTTGGTCAATCAGGACTCAACGATATGTTTTTTTGGAGTAAGATTTTTGTTGGAATATTCGAAAACTAAAATCCATATATTCGTGATATTTCTAGTACGTCATCAAATCGACCCTGAAAACCCTGTTATTGGCCTTTAAATGCGACCAGTACTCCCTTAACCTCTCGTATAAATTTGAAATAAAATTCTATATATAAATATCCCTTTTTCATAAGTGTCTCAATATATGAAAGTGTTGGAATTACGCTTCAAAGCACTTTTGTGTCGTACTTCAAATCTTGAGAAAAACATAAATAACTCACTTCCTAAAATTATTAATTTTGAGTCTTTTAACACTTTTTTCTTTCCGTCAAAAGCAGGTGTCAAATATTTATAAATTTCTTCAATCATTTAAAATGGATGTCAAGTTATTTTATGACCTATTAATGACCTTTTTCACTCAGTCTCACGATTTTTGACAAATTTCAGCTTCAAAAGCTTTCAATAACAGTATTGACAGATTTAGGTTGATTTTCCTTTTATTTTATAGAATACGTTTTCGAGTATGGATGAAATTATTTTGGAAATATTATTCTCAATTATATTTATCTTATTCGGGCGCAATACCGTTTGATCTTGAGAATCGCTAATTATTTTATTTTTGAGGATTAAACTTTCAGTAGCATTAACTTGAAGCAAAATGATTAGAACAAAAATTTCAAAAAATTCTTAATTCTGAAAATTTGTATTTTTTTTTTAATTTTGATTTTCTTCAAGTCTACTATTTATTTATTTAGTTTTCTACATATTAAGGGGGTGGTTATAGTGATTTTTGGGAAGGCTTCGTACGCTGGACCGATTAAGATGAGACATTTCTGAGGAGTACAATAAAAGATCTATCCTAAAATTCGAGATTCCATTTGACAGTTTAGTAACACTCGACCAACCATTTGTTTAACGCGGTTTAAACACGGTCCCTTAAGCTTTTTTCAACGAAACAAGGATCCTAGGGCTTACATTGGAAATTTTTCATATTTTGTGGAAGTCTGGTAAAATGTTTGAATTTTAACAAATCGGTTCTATTTTTTGGATTTTGCCCTCAGGGGTCAGCAATCGGGTCCAAGGTGACGAAAAATAGCATTTTTTAGACGTTTTGTCATAAGGCTTTTTCTGTAGAAAAGCTAGAAATGCCATTTTTTGAATATAACAGCCTCAAGTTGTCCCGAAGAATGAATCGGTTGTGTTTTTTGAATTTCGGTCTAATAGGCTGTCAATCGACAAAAAAGTGCGCGAAATTGACAATTTTGAAAATAAAAGTGATAATCAGACAATAAAAATGACATCAAAAGATTCCTTGGGTATGATTTGCTGGAAACAGTATTAGCAACTATGGTCTGATTTCGAACAGAAACGGTGCTAGAGATCAAAACAATAAATCACAAACAAACATAAATTTGATGAAAAACTTATTTTTTATTCTAGTATCCGCTGTGTTCAAAATCAGACCATAGTTGCTAATACCGTTTACAGCAAATCATACCNAAGGAATCTTTTGGTGGCATTTTTATTGTCTGATTATCACTTTTATTTTCAAAATTGTCAATTTCGCGCACTTTTTCGTCGATTGACAGCCTATTTGGCCGAAATTCAAAAAAAAACAACCGATTCAATATTCGGGACACTTTGAGGCTCTTATATTCTAAAAATGGCATTTCTAGCTTTTCTACAGAAAAAGCCTTTTAACAAAACGTCTAAAAAAGGCCATTTTCGTCACCTTTGATCCGATTTCTGGCTCCTGAGGGCAAAATCGAAAAAAAATAGAACCGATTCGCTAAAATTCAAACATTTTACCTGACTTCCACGAAATATCAAAAATTTTTGATGTAAGCCCTAGAATCCTTGTTTCATTGAAAAAGCTGAGGGACACGTGTTTAACCGCAGTCAACCAGATGGTTGGTCGGAGTGTTACTAAACTGTCAAATGGAGTCTCGAGATTCAGGATAGATCTTTTATTTGTACTCCTCAGAAATGTCTCATTTAAATCGGTTCAGCAGTACGAAGCCTTGCAAATCCCAAAAATCACTATCACCACCCCCTTAAGGGTATCCTGGTCCCTAATTTGACATTTTCTCGTTAAAATATAAGAAAAACACGGCTTCAAGGATATTATTCAGATTAGCCAGTTTGTAGAACTAGCAATCATTTTGCGTAAAACATGTGTTAAAACTTTTTTGCATGGATACACTCCCAGAGACATGAGCGAAACGGAAATTATATCTCCTCTGAGGTTCTATTTTGAAATAAACCTTAATTTTTACATAACCTGTATAATAAGTATACAAAACTTCTGTGGAAGCATTTTTGTCGATAAGTGCTTTATTTTTTCTAGAATATTCGATAGACCATCGTTTTTTGAGATTTTCCATCGGAAATTCTATCTCCTCTGAGGTTAGATTTCAAAATTCACTCAAATTTTTGCAAAAGCAAGCTCAGAACAAATTTGAACTTCTGTAGAGCCGTTTTTTTAATTTCGACCCCAAACTCAAAATATGAATTTTTCAAGGTCACGTGAAAAAATTTCCTGAAAAAAAAGTGCTTCGATGTTTTTGAAAGTAGGCTTAAAAAAAAGCTGGGGGAACACTAAAGAGAAAGTTGGCTTACGTCAAGCCGAAATTTTGAAGTTTTGGGGGTCAAATTGAAACAAACGTTATTTTTCACTATTTGAAAAAATACTCAGAAAAATCCAAAAATTTCGAATTTTTTTTTGTTTTTTTTGGTTTGTTTTGTGCTTTCAAAAACATAAACGATTGATTTGGTGCATTTTTATGACATAATAACTGCAGAAAATGTAGGGACCGGGATACCCTTAAATTAAGCTAAATTTTCCTTGCCCTCGTCAAATGAACTTTTCATAACGACGAAGGCATGATAGTGCAGAAAAAAGTATACCTATTTATAATTAGAACAGATAAATCTGCTTAAAAAGATGTTTTCTCTTAAATTTTGATCAATTTACGTGAAAATTGGACAAAATTGAAGATGTGACTACTTTAAGATTAAGTAAATCTGTCACTACAGCCTAAGTTTTTTTTTAATTGTCACCTTTTTTTCATCCAGTGGGTAGACAGAGAAAATCTAAGCCAAAAGATTGTAAAATTTTGCTGTCTACCCACCGGACGAAAAACATGTGACAATTAAAAAAACTCAGCTGTATATTTTCTAAAAAAGGTTAAAAATTTTGAAAATTCACTAGGAAATTTCATTAGAAAATTTATTGTCAACGAAAAAAACCTGAATTAAAGATATTTCCAGACGGTCAAATTTGAAAATAAATTCACCCTTTTTTATTTCAATCGTCGTAAAACTTCGTGAATACATTTACATAATATAATTCGTGACTAGATGAATCAGCAATATTTTAAAGGAAAAAAAATAGTTGTGACAGATTTATTCGTTGAGTGTTCTTATTCGATATGTCTTAGATAAATTGCAAGATTATATAATTTATATACATTTATTTTTATTCTCATATTTTTGCGAACGTTTTCGAATTTTATTTTAATTCATTATCAAGCAGTTTTCTTTAAAAATGTACGTACAGAAACTTCAAGTTCACGTTATTAGTTTGCAAGTATAGAATTTGCCTACTTATTTTTCGCTAAATTTTTATGGAGAAATTATTCAAGAATTTGCCTATAGTAAGATTATAAAGTGAATGGGTGTTTCCTAATTAAAAAATTTTAAGCCCGTTTTTTGGATTAATCATTTCAAAATAATTTAAATATTTTTGTGATTCGGTTTGATCATTGAGATCTGGTCTGCACATTCTGATGTGGTAGGCCTCTGAGCGTAAACGCTCAGTAACGGATCTAAAATTATTTTGAANTAGTCTGAGAGTCGATTTCACGCCCGGTACTGACCCTACAGTTTTCGAAAAGTTCTTAATCGAAAGAAATTGTAAAACGTATTTCATATTTTAAAAATTCCGTTGTGAAATCACCAAAAATCTCTTTGATTATTTGATATCATGCTTAGCTCTGTTTTCGCAAGAGGCCTGTTAGTTAATTATTTGAAATGTGTTGACCTGCATTTGAACGCTGCGTGAGATGAGCTAATCGATCGGAACCAGATAATTAATCTAAAATTATTTTATCTTCGCCATATCAACACTGTTCACCGAAGGTAAAGTATCAAAGGTATCAAAAATGAATATGAAATATTTTAAATGCGGGCATAATCAATCAATCTCTTGCATAGCGAGAATAATACAAAATTATAATTTTTTTTTAATTTTCGAAGTTTAGTTTTGTAAATTGTATGTCGTTATTGTATGTCGCTGCGATTTTGGGCTTATATAATAATTTTATCAGATTTACAGTTCATTGTTATATCAAATAATAAAATGTTGTATATATATAAAAATAATATATTTTAATACTCATTTCAAAATAATTCAAAATAATTTTAGATCCGTTACTGAGCGTTTACGCTCAGAGGCCTACCACATCAGAATGTGCAGACCAGATTCTCAATGATCAAACCGAATCACAAAAAATATTTAAATTATTTTGAAATGATTAATCCAAAAAACGGGCTTATAAATTTTTTAATTAGGAAACGCCCATTCACTTTATAATCTTACTATAGGCAAATTCTTGAATAATTTCTCCATAAAAATTTAGCGAAAAATAAGTAGGCAAATTCTAACTTGCAAACTAATAACGTGAACTTGAAGTTTCTGTACGTACATTTTTATAAGAAAACTGCGGTGATTAACTTTTATATATATACAACATTTTATTATTTGATATAACAATGAACTGTAAATCTGATAAAATTATTATATAAGCCCAAAATCGCAGCGACATACAATAACGACATACAATTTACAAAACTAAACTTCGAAAATTAAAAAAAAATTATAATTTTGTATTATTCTCGCTATGCAAGAGATTGATTGATTATGCCCGCATTTAAAATATTTCATATTCATTTTTGATACCTTTGATACTTTACCTTCGGTGAACAGTGTTGATATGGCGAAGATAAAATAATTTTAGATTAATTATCTGGTTCCGATCGATTAGCTCATCTCACGCAGCGTTCAAATGCAGGTCAACACATTTCAAATAATTAACTAACAGGCCTCTTGCGAAAACAGAGCTAAGCATGATATCAAATAATCAAAGAGATTTTTGGTGATTTCACAACGGAATTTTTAAAATATGAAATACGTTTTACAATTTCTTTCGATTAAGAACTTTTCGAAAACTGTAGGGTCAGTACCGGGCGTGAAATCGACTCTCAGACTAATAAGTTTATCGACAATTGATAATTGGTGACTCGGGCAGAATTCGAAGAGAAATTTTGAAAACAAGATTTTCTTGAAAGTTGATAAAGTCATTAATAAATGCAAATAAACACAACAAATAATAAATTTTAAAATTTTTCTCGGGTAAAATGGCATTTTAATCTTTAAATTGACGAGTAAAGTCGGTTCTCATTTTTTTGTGTAATTTATAGCTTATCGTTTTTTCTAAATAATTTTCTAAATCACAACACAAAATAAATTATATTATAAGTATTTAAAACATGCCCTCAAAGCACTAAGCCAGAAAACGTTGTTTTTTGGTAGCCTACAGTCGAGGGACATTGTTAGATGGTATTATTTTTCATAATGTTTAACTTTTAAAAATGCGGATCATCTTTTTTAAATGCCATTTTACATTAAATGCACAGTACTCAAATTGTGACCATTAGGGCGCTTCAAAAACAATTTATAGTCGGAATCATGTTTTTTGAAAAGATTTAACTGATTTTTTTTTAAATTTGACCGACTGGGAGCATTTTCAAAATGTCCCTAATTTTAGCTAGTTTTTCCTTGACAATAAGTGTTAGGGGATTGTGAAAGACTTATTAAATATCTTTGAAATTAACGTTCAACATTGACCGGTCATTGTGCTCTGAATCGCGAGACCCCAAATGGAATTAGCTTTATCTCCTAATTACAGGAAAAAATTGCGCTAGCTCTTAATTTGCAACTTTTATATCTGGCTAAAGTTAGTCATGAAAATTTGACGTGAAAATCAATTTTATTTAAAAAAACTTTTGAAATTCCTTATTTCAAATCGTCTAAGCCTATCTTAAGTTCAAAATTTTCAAATGGAATCTCTGTAAAAAATCATTTAGGAAGAATATATTCAAAAGCTCGAATCTTTTGTTGGGAGATAATCACATATTATCTCATCAAAAAAGCGGTATGCGCGGCATCTTTGATCCAGACAAATTAACACAACAATTCAAAATTTCCAAGAAAAATTTAAGTTTCTCTGGTTTGACCGTTAAAAATTCATAACAAATAGTTTATCAACGTTTCGACTTTTATTCTGTCATTATCAATATTGAGAAGTGATCAGTTCAGAGAAAAGGTAAAACCGCTAACCTATTTTCTGAACTGATCACTACACAATCTTGATAATGACAGAATAAAAGTCGAAACGTTGATAAACTATTTGTTATGAAAAATTTAAGTTTCATTTATTGCGTTGAATTTTTTCTGAGCAAAATTAATCCCTTTTAAATCTTGGGGCCATTCACTTAATAGTGTATTTTTGCAATACTTGGATGTGTGTAGTGCAGCTAAATAAAAATTATAGAAGAAACTTTAGTGCGAAAAATTACAAGGCGTCAGTTTAATTACGTGCACTAATTTGTGGTTGAGAATCTCAACTTGAGATGATATTATTTCAAAATAACTAACTGCTGGGCGAGGCGGCCAATCACGATGCGCGTCGGCGACCGAATCGAGAATTGAGAAGTGAGAACGATTTCGAACCTATTTGGAACTAAATTATCACTAGAGATAATTCGTACAAATTATGTCTCTGAAATATTTAAGGTATCGCATTCAAACTTTCAGCATTTATACGACATTTGAATTTCGGCTTTTCCTAGGCCCTAAAAATTTTAAATTGTTACGTGAAATCTATGCCGCTCACTTACCTATAAAAAACGTAACATTTTTATTTTCACAAATTTTTAAGTAAACCATATTTTCTGGTTTGAAGTAATTGAAGTCAGCTTTCAAGTATTTGATACCTGCATCTTTGACAGATAATTTATTTCACTTTCACCTGCACGAGCGTGTTTCAAATCACAGAGACCAAAAATATATTGGGAAGTGTAATTTTGGCCAGCGGAATGTCCAAACAGACCCTCAAAAGTTCCTGTAATTTGCCTGATTAATTTCTTGCACGGACTAATAATAATGGAATATTAAATTAATTAAATGGAATGAGCGAGTTTTCTAACATTTACGGAAATCGGTTTTTGAATTTACAAGACAAATAAACGTCAATTTTCATCGATCATGAAACCAAGTTGTTCAAAAATATGTTTTGTTCATTTTCAAAAAGATTTAAACAATTTTAAATTTGTGATTTTTTAAATCGTTTTCGCAAAAGATGTGCGGCAAGTTTTTTACGCTTTAAGAAATAGTTAAACAGATATGATAACTATAAGAAGTTTTTATAAAACAATATATATTTTCAATTTTCAGGGTTTATCATCTTAAACAAAATTTATGGACCATTGAAAAATACGACAAAATACTCAGAAATGATAACAATCAGTACCCAAAACCTCATTTAAATACCAAATTCTGGTGAGAAATTAATTTTTAATTAAATTACAATATAAATTATACACTTTTATTTGTTAAATATCAGATCGATACAAATTTGCTTAATTAATTAATGGTCGATTACCGCGAACCAGATCAAAGGGCAGACAACCTGATAAATTGAAACAAAACAATCCGGTGGCGTACTTTTCATAGAGGCACTGAAGTGCGTTTTCAGAACTGTGAAAATCTGTAAATAAGTGTTTGTCAAAAAGAAATATTGTCACCAGAAAATCATCAAAATTTAATTAGCAGAGCAGAAATTGATCAACAGAATGCATTTATGTTATTATATATTTCTTATGGTAAGTTAAAAAACAGTTTATTGTTTATTTTGTCAAAAAATTTGGTTTGGTATGAAATATTAATTTGTGTACTTTCCAATTTGACCAAAGATTGCGTACCGAATTTATCTCCCAGCACTATGTTTCCTGAATCTGGCCATGATGCATTTACGAATAATATTTTCAATGTATACGTAATTGCAAAGCTATAGGATGTCGGGAAATTTAACAGCTACATTTAATTTCAAAATTTGTCCGACTAGGATATCTTCAAAATGTCCCTAATCTTAGCTTGTTTGTCCATGACAATAATTTTAAGCCATTGTGAAAAACCTATTAAATATTTAGTTACCGCTTAGTTTGGGCTTTACGCTTTTTTACGAAAAGGTTTCTGCCTTCGATTTTTAATTTTGTTCCTGAAAATTTTATCGCAACATTTTAAGGGGATATCAGACCGGGGGTTATATATTTTCATTCATAGATGCTAGACAGCTAATTTTTGTCACATTATTTTATCTAAGTATTTTTCGGAATTATGTTGTATCTTTCAAGAAACGATAATCGTAGCAGATATTCGGTGAGCATCCTTATTAGATATAACAAATCAAAGTATTTCCTATGAATTAATAATTTTATTTTAGAATTTTTTCTCCGAAATAGTAAATTGTATCGATCGTGATCCTCGCGTGAAAAGCAGTTCGTATTATTTGGACAAATTCATCAACTATAATCTTGATGACTTCACTCTACGACGGCCAAAAATTCGTCAGCTTTATTGCCGCACGGGATTTTATCTCAAAATAAACCCAGATGGTAGTGTAAGAGGAAGCAGAGATCAGTTTAGTCAATTCAGTGAGTAAAATATTTAAAATAATAATGGACGTTTGATCTACTTTTTTGATATAAACATTTTATAAACGATGTTACTTTAGTAGGTACTTTAGTATCGTCGATTTATGTTCTTTCATGTGTGACCAATTAGTTTATACGATATATTTTAGAGCCCGCGATTTTGATCACTTTCAATGCACTTTGCAGGCATAATTTATATCTAAAAATAAAAAGGCTGGCCGCGTATAGTGATGATTACATAACTGTAAAAGACAGAATATGTATTTGTTTTTTGGGACAGTTATTGAGATACAGTGTCTGATTTTTCATTCCAGACAAAGAAAAAAAATTTATTCGGAGGAACTATTTTTAATAAGGACGATTTTGCAAAATTCAACAAACACATTATACGGAATTTTAGTTAACTGTGTAACCAAAAACTAGAATTAAAGAAAATAATTCTTGAATGAAAATTGTGCCCATTTTTCCCGAGAAAACAAATTTTTACAAATTTTCTCAAAAAAAAATTCAAGAAAAACTAAGACATTTGTAAAATTTGAAAATAATTTTCGGACTTTATAAAATTCATAGCAATTTTTAAGAAATATTTTCAAATACTCTTTCAAGAAAAAATTTAAACCTACACTTGTAATTTAAATAGTTTTAGAAAGATAATTTAGAAAAAAGATTTTCATTTTAAGCAATTTCTGACGATTTTTCCGAAAACAATTTATAAATTTTAAAAAGTAATATCAGGAATGTTAAGCTAAAAAAGTTTTGTCATTGCCTACCTTATTTCAGAAAGGCGTATTTTCGAATAATAATAATTTAAATAAATGTAGGTATCATGGAATTTATGACCGTTGCCGTTGCTGTAGTAGCTATTCGTAGTGTTCACACCGGACTATATCTGACAATGACAAATCATGGAGAACTACTCGGTACGGTAAGACTTCATCAATCAACATTTAAAATTATAACTAACTGATCTTATTTAAGCCTAGCCTCACTAAAAATGGACTTTTTGCGGAGGGTATTTCGGCCTCTTGGTTTAATACTTATACGAGTATCAATCAACGATTAAAAACGCGTAGTTGTCGGATATCAATCTCCCGGTCGGGAAAGCCGAGAACTGGGTGCAAAGCAAAAGCCAGACAGAAAGCCGCCCATTTTCTCCCAAGACGAGTTCATCCACGAATTATCACAGCACTGTTGTCGACTGGAAAAAAGTCATAAAAATACTTCTTTTAAATACTAAATTAACCCTTTGTATATATATATTTGTATATATTATTCTGATTTTTTAATTAAATAAAGAAAAATAAAAGTTTTTATTAGTTTCTTTCATTTAGCAAGTTTTTGCTGCAAAGAAATATAAGAAATTTGTTCTCTAATTCATGAACGGAAAATTAGGGCCTAAGTCTTAGGCCGCCAAGGTTTATCTGAGCAAAATGTGACTTACCTAGTAAGGTAAAAATGGATAACTTTTCCATACAAATCACTTTTATCACGACGAAAAAGATGGTAGCAAGCTATAGCAATCGGCTAAAATGTTCTCGAATACGGTTCATTAGATTCAAGAATTACGATTTCAGAGTCAATGAGGAATTTCTTTTAGATATATTTTATTTAATAAAATTTTTTTTTTTATAAATACAATACAAGAGTCTGTAACAAGATACAATTAAGGGGGTCGGTGCATTTTGACAGATTTGCACTTTTTCAATTTTTTACTTTTGATAAAAAACTTTTTGGCACTTCAAAATTTTCGGATGAAAAGTTTTCGAACAAAAGTTACTTTATAAATCTTCTTTTGAAAAAACAGTCAAAATACGCGCGTTTGCTTCCCTGGTGTCCAAATAACAGTATTTTTTTTTGTTATTTGTTACTTAAAAGCCATTAAATACGCTCTCGACCACCGGCTCGGATCCATTAAAATTACTTTATAAGATTTTTTGTACGATTTCTTTGTAAAAATCGAAATTTAAATTTGTGAAAAAAGACGGAAAAACCCGAAATTTTACCACATCAAAAGAAATATTTTTCTGCATGAGTTTAATAAAATAATTCTAAAACGGTGGATATGTTGGCTTATCAATTCGGCAAGTTTGGCTGTGATCAAAATTTTTTAATTCCGGATAATGAGGGCTTTGGAGTATTTCTCCCGATCCGTAGTTTTGTTTAAAAAAGTATGATTCAGAGTATTAACAAGAGCAAAGAAACAAAACGAAGTCATATTTAAATAAAGTAGTCATTCCAAATATTTCCAGCTTAGAATTCCAGAAAAATTAGTTTGAAATATTTTGAACAAGAAATGAGAAAAATTTTAAAAATATTACCAAATAGTTTCGACCGAAAATCCCAAAAAAATGTCAGATGATTTTTCAAACAGCATATAAAAATATGTGCTCACCTAAGCGAAAAGTCAAAGTGACCATTTTGAAAAGTTTTTTTTGTTGATTTGAAACAAATACTGTAAAAAAAAATTTGAACAAAATAAGGCATTTTTTTATAATGTTCGGAACTTTTTTCAAAAATTTCTCATAATTTGTCGAATTCGAAAAGTTTAATTCGAACTCAAAGTTTTCTTAAAAAGCAATAACTCGAAAATTCTGTAGTCACAAAAGTTGCCTGGAGTATAAAACATTACTTTGGTGGTATATTTAGAAAAATATATACACCCAATTAAAAGTTTTTCATCAAGAGCCCATAATCTGTCAAAATGCACCGACCGCCTTAACATGTAAGCCATTGACATACAGCGATTTCACTCGATTTCTAATTTTGAGTGCTATTTTTATGTACCATCAAAAATAGGTAATCAAAAATAGAAATCGAATAGAAACAGATCCCTTTCGAAAAATACCAATACGAACAACTATCTAGATTTAATTTGTCAAAATTTTGTTTGGAGTTGTTTTGAACAAATTGTCGACAATCTTTCTTTCAATTTTCGATAAATTTTTTTTTTCTATTTTATTTCGTCAAAAACAAAATTTCGAAAAACTGGCTCTGGAGAGTTGTTTGCTCCTTTGGTGTCGGAGTCAGGCTGACTAAAAAAACCTGATGAAAGGACAAGATACCGTTTTAGTGTTATTTGAAGAGGCTTATTGAAGGTTCTTGTGTGGGCGTAGGATGGATTATATCGGATTACAATAACTCCCTAAATGATCTTGAAGACTTGTTTTTTAAGTTTAGCAACTTTTTCCAATATATCACTTGTGCCAGTTTACTGATAAACTACGTCGAAAACCTTGAAAACAGCTTAAATCTACGACCATTAATTGGCAAAATTAAAAAAATATATGTTGAAGTCAAATATATCACTAATAGTGATTCACTATACAGTTTTCACATAAGCAAATTACAAGCTCGTGTAGTTTTTCTCTACAAATGATAAAGGACCAGGTACATTTTTGGAATTTCATTCTCATGCATTAAAACCTTAGTAGTTAAAAAATACGCACAGTCAAAATTTTAATGAAAGTATCAGCAAACAAGAAAATTAAAAAAAAATTATTTTAAAATGTCCAGAAACAATTCGTTACAAGGTGAACCAATAAAATTTGATACTCATTTTTGAGTTGTCCTCACCACGTTAATTTGTACTGTATCAGCAAAACTGTTTATATAAAATTTTCGTTTTTCATTTTTATTACAAGTTGCAAGTTAAATAATAATTATCTGGGACTAGAAATGCCGAAGGTTCGATCCATTTGTCTAAATACGGGAAACTTTCATCAATTAATAAATCGTTCCCGTTAAAAACCCATCGTTCAACTTTATTTTCAGAAAATCCACCGATATGAAAAATCATATTTTCAAGGACTATACTTTTATGGCCATGTCGAAAATTTATCATTTCTGGTCCAGATTCCCATAAAGTACCATCAAATTTTAAGGTTATTTTTGATTGGCTCAAGTCTCCATCTTCTGTCGAAATTTCACCGCCAAATAAATAAATCTTATTTTTATAACTGACGGATGAATGCCGAAATATTTTGTATGGCATCGCAGTCATTTTAACCCATGAATTCATCATCTCACTATGAAAAATTAAATTAATTTTAGAGTTTTGCAATAGTTCATAAATAATTCATTATGAACTGTTCAATGAATCAAACAAAATTTTCATATCGATAATTTTATAATGATACATTTTAAAGAAATGAGTTCTTGGCAAAAACATTAACTACTCTAGATGTATTTTTAGACAAATGGTCTCCATTAAAGAGCATAAGTCTTCATTAGAATTTCTTGAAAGTCACCGAAGGTGGATACCGCCTAGGCTGTTATCGTTTTTTTCGGTTGTACATCCTCGGTTGGTCGATACGAAGTTATATTTGGATTAATTGTTGGGTGGAGATCATTTTATCTCGTCTCACCAAATTCGAAATCTCAATATTTTTGACGGAAAATGCCATTTTAAATAAATAAAAATTTATTTTGCGTAGGCGTCGATTTGATATGGAAAAAAATTACAAAAAACCGTTTTGCGGAGTTGTCTTTATTGCTAAAATTTTGATCGTCATAATTTCTAGTTTAAGGGGGTATATCTGGCAGATTTGACATATTCACGGATATATTCTGAAAATAAAGCTTATGACAAAAACCGAAAATGTTAAATTTGTAGATCTATCCTTAATCTTGCCAAAAAATACATTACAAATTATTTTTGACTATTACACCAATAGGTACAGTATCGTAACAAGGTGACATTTTAAAACTTCAAGATCTATCTCCTCCCAGACGGTATATCAAATTGAGCTCAAATTTACACAGATCACGTAACGGTAGTATATAAATTTTTAATGGAGAGCTTTTTTTGATCGGCGACTGAACAATTTAGAACGCCAAATAACCGACGATTTTTAACAATTCAGACTTCAAAATCTATCTCCTCCGTGGATATGATTTGCAAAAATGGCTCAAATTTTTTACAAAGTATTCCTCAGAAAATATGCAACAGATAATGGAGTGCTTTTTTGCATTTTGAGCTAAAACTCGAAATATGATTTTTTTGGTCATTTCCGAAAAATTTCCGAAAAAAAAAGTGCTTCGATTTTTTCGGAAGTTGGCTCAAAATAAAGCCAGTGAATTACTGATGGAGAAAGTTGACTTACGTCAAGCCGATATTTTGAAGTTTTAGTGGTCAAATTCGAGCAAAACTTTATTTTTTAACTTCATCTTTTAAAAAATCAAAAAAATGCGAACTTTCGAAAAAAATTTTGATGATTGGGGTTCTAGTAGCACTAAAATTATCACCCCGTATCAATTTGCAGCATTTTTAATGCCTATAAGGCTTTTATTTAGTCAGACAGATATACCTCCTTGAGGGTATGGTGGTTCCTACATTTTCTGCAGTTATTATGTCACAAAAATGCACCAAATCGATTGTAATTTATTTAAAAAAACAAATTAACCCGAAAAATCACGTATATTCACGAACAAAAAAAAATCGAAATTTTGGGATTTTTTCAAATTTTACTAAGAATTTTTATCTACAAAGTCGATTAACTTTAAAAATTTGGTAAAAATTATGGAATATAATTGGCAGTTTTGAAGTCAGTGGAAGCAGGACTTTAATTGATGTCATTTTCGATTTCATCCGACAAAAAAAATTACTTCCGGTCTATTAAAGTGCCAAATTCTAGAGTTATACGCACTGTTATCAAAAATTCCAAACATACAATTTGTTTGAGTTCTCATTTTCTTACTTTTACAAATTTTAAAAATGCAAAAAAATTGAAAACCAAGGAGGAGATAGGTTTACAAGGACGAAAATGGTCGAAATCGGCGGTTTTCAGGCATTCTAGAAAATGTGTGACAAAACCTAGAATCTTTAAGTTTACTAAGTTCTTATGTCTGTGGTGAATATCAAAGCTTTCAATTAAAAAAACCAGGGAAGAGATAGGTTTTGAAATATGGAAAGTGTGCCGTGTTACAGACATGATCCAAGGAGTGTAAGGGCAAAAAAATATTTTTCGTCATGCTTATTTTTGAGATCAAGGTGGGATCTACGATCTTGTATGTTCAGAAGTCTTGAGATGTTCTCTTATTTTGCGCAACCTTGAATATGTCAAATTAGGAATCACCATACCCTTAAGGGGATTGTGGGTGCAGTAGTTATTTTCGACCACGGTCTCAAATTCGGTATTATTTTTCTTGTATCCGACCATCCAGTACACGAGAAATTGATTGCAAGCAAAAAAAAGTTTATTACTATCGAATAACTAGTTCTAGAATATCGGATTTGCTTGCAAAAATAATTTAATTATTTAACTCGTAGACTCGATTTCCGGCAAGTAGTGACCATTCACCATTAAATCGCATTTTACGACGCTTAAACATTAATGACAAGACCAGTTATAAAGTTATCGATAAACTTTAAGACAAAATGACGTTTGTGCGTTTTTTTATTGAAAATTTTTTCTGTATTACAGTACTTATTTTTTGCAAAAATTTTTTAAATCACCAAANGAAAAAAACACCAAAACGCCACCAAAATCTGTAACCTACGCAATGATGCGTTTGACCCTAATTTTTGACCGCAAAGTTTAATTGCGCATTCTCCGCATAGACTCCAAAGCCAGGCCTGCGAAGAAGAAATTCCTTAATTTCGGGCCTGTTGGCTAGTTGCAATTATGAGCAATAAAACCGCACATTTCAGCTCATCGAGCTATATCCTTTTCAACGGAACTCCATCTCAAAAACGTTTACTTGTTATATAGCGCGTGTTCGAATCCCACTGATGTTGTCTAAGTGATTGTCTGATGTTGAGTGATTACACACCGATCAAATTGAGCGGCCAAATATCAAGCACCCTTGCTTATAATGATACTCAAGATAATCAGTGGAGACAAACATTGTGGGATTCCGGAACTCGCGCTATAGAGATAGTAAACGTTTTTGAGGATGAGTTCCGTTGGGAAAAGGATATCACTGTATGTTGACTGTCACAACATTACAGTATGTTCTTCCTTCAGGCGGCAGAGTCTTCGAAGAATACAGGATGTAACATCCTGTATGTCATGTCCCTCGGTCCCTTACGACGTTATGGATACTTCAGCCAATAAAAATGCTTCATTTTGTTTTTATAAACAAGCCTTTGTTTGTGCCTCATCACTAGCAAATCACAGCGCTCGCTTTGGTGAAAGTATCCTGAACTCGTACGAGACCCAAAAAATGAACATCCTGTATGCGCCAAGCGTAATTCTGAATGACATGATTTGGGTTTTGACACTGTAGAATTTTCGGCTTTTACACAAGGCTTTTCACAAAAAAACAAAATCAATTCTAGGCGTAGGATTTAAAAAACTGAGAAAATTATCAAAAAAAATTTCACAGAGAATTTTTGCTGGGATTTTAGATTTTTTATCTGTAAAACTGGGATTTTACGAACGAGGTAATGTAGGAACTGTAAAGAAGAAAAAAAATAACTTTTCAGCGCTTTTGCTAAATTATGTTCTTGTTCAAAATTTCCATAACTTCCAATTTTGACCAAAATTTTCCGAAACTTGATTTTTTATATTAAATTTTTTTTATTGATATATCTACTCTTCGTTCAGAAAAAATTCCCGGTTTGATGAAAATTAGCTTTTATTTATGTTTGGATCTTATCAAAAACTCCATTTTTTAATCAAAATTTTTATCGAAAATTTCTGTCAAAAATTTGGATTTTTATACTTTTTCACCCAAAATGCCATTGATTAATTTTTTCGATGTTCACTCTATATTTCAGTTTCTCCCTGCGCAACCCTTATACACGATCCCTTCTTACTAATAGCTATATTATACGGCCCTTTGGTTCGGTTGGAGATTTTGGTGGGTTTTGGGTGGAATAATGATGAGTTTCTTACTGTGTCATGTGATCTAAAAGGACATTCTTCATTTAGGGTTGCCAATGTCCATAGTTCTCCAGCTCCTCTCCCCGTTATCCTCAACATATTATCAAATTGATCAACTAATAATGGCATTCCAAGGATAGGTACTCCATGATAAATTGCTTCGTATAACCCATTTGTTCCTGAAAAATATTTCACGAGAAGCCACGTTTTGAGTGAGACTAATAGGTTGTTTGAAAATTCCAGTACAATCAAATCGTCAAAAAAAATCGCGTAATTTTTCGCGTTTTTTTTCGACCTTTTGAAAAAACTCAAAAAATAACCCATTGTTTCAATTTCAGTCACTAAAACTTTCGAAATATTGGGTTGACACAAGCAGACTTTTTGATTCAGTCTACAGGGCTGTATACAGGGCTTTTTTTTTGAGCAAGTTTCCAAGCAACTTTGGTCCTTAAGGGTATCCGTTCCCTAATTTGACATTTTCTCGTTAAAATATAGAAAACAGAGCTTCAAGGATATATTCAGATTAGCCAGTTTGTAGAAACTAGCAATCATTTGCGTAAAACATGTGTTAAAACTTTTTTGCCATGGATACACTCCCATGAACATAGGCGAAACAAGGAGACCTACGCCAAAACGGAAATTATATCTCCCAGAGGTTTTTATTTTGAAATAAACAAAATTTAATTATAACCTGTATAATGAGTATTGAAACTTCTGTGGAGCAAGCTTTTTTGTCGATAAGTGTGCTATATTTTTCTAGAATATTCGATAGACCGCAATCGTTTTTTGAGATTTTCCATCGGAAATTCTATCTCCTCTGAGTTAAATTTCAAAAATTCACTCAAATTTTTGAAAAGCAGCTCAGAACAAATTTGAACTTCTGTAGAGCCGTTTTTTTAATTTCGACCCAAACTCAAAATATGAATTTTTCAAGGTCACGTGAAAAATTTCCTGAAAAAAAGTGCTCGATGTTTTGAAAGTAGGCCTTAAAAAAAAGCTGGGGAACACTAAAGAGAAAGTTGGCTTTACGTCAAGCCGAATTTTGAAGTTTTGGGGTCAAATTGAACAAACGTTATTTTCAACTTAATTTTGAAAAAAAATACATAGAAAAAAATCAAAACGCAAAATTTTCGAATTTTTTGTTTTATTTTGGTTTGTTTTGTGCTTTCAAACACATAAACGATTGATTTGGTGCATTTTTATGACATAATAAACTGCAAAAATGTAGGGACCGGGGATACCCTTAAAGAATAATATTTCGAGTTTTTTTGAGGACAAATTGCAAAAAGCGCAACGAAATTATTGCTTAAATTTTAGAAAAAAAATATTAGCGAAATATTCCTATGGAAATTCTCCTTCGAGATGTTTGGTCTACCACTGCTTTACACGCTATGGCTCCAAATTGTTGAAAATTGTTATCTATAAACCTTAGAGGATTATAGTTTTTACCATTCCGGCTTAGGTTCCTCGCGTGTCGCTTATTTTGTGAGGATACTACGATAGGAACGGCAAAAACGTACAACCGAGATAGCACTTGATTTTTTTGGCGCAATGCAACAGCAGAGAGTAAAGCGCGAAAGACACTCGCGGAATTGGAGCGCGACATATTTGAGTCGTAAGTTTATACTGTTTTTTAATGGATGTTGAAAAATTTCAGTACTTTGAAGTTACTCTTAAGAAGAAGTTAGGTGGAGGCTCAAAATGGGCTGTGAATAAGAAAAGTTAAATGCCCATAATTTTGGTAAAAAACTTTTCTGCGGACATTTCTTGATTTTCCCCATTTCTCAAATGTAACAATAATTATTTTTTTGTGTTGGAATTTGTTTGACTTTTTTAATTAATGGGTTGAACATTGTCAAGTTAATTGACTCAAACAAAAAATTCTCAATATGCCAGGTCAGTGTTTTGCTTTTAAATAAGAAGATTCATGAATGATTGATCATTATTCCGAGTCAACTAATTTAAGAAATAGCAAATAAAATTAACTTTTAAAATTTTTGATTGAAAACTTTGTATATAATGACAGTTTATGGAAGACAGTGAAGAAGACTTCAATTGAAGCCACTTTGCGATCTCATGCCGAAGCAAAAAAAATTTACTTCCGGTCTACTCAAGTGGACAAATTCTAGAGTTTACGCATTGTAATCAAAAATTTCCAAACATACATTCGGTGACTTAAATCGATAAATCAGTGCATAACTCGGTTAGGGTTCAAATATGAAGCCAGGCTCAACTTCAGTTGGTAATCAGATTTAAGGGGGAGGTGTCGTTTATTTTTGAGCCCTTATATAGAATTAATTTTATGATACAATAATTTCGCGTATGACTTAAAGTTGACCAAGGAATCTCGTGTGGCAATTATTTTTTCAAAACAATCTAGAACCAAAATCTAGGAATTTTCGAAATTCGAATATTTTTTGCTTTAAACCCGCATAAACCGGTATTCTACCTGATATGAACATTTTTTATGTGTGAATATGACCCACCAGAAAACGATGCATGACATTAAATTATCGGAAATGTCTTAATCGAATTCTAGAAATTTCGATTATTTTTTAAGCAAAATGTTAACCTATTATCGAATTTGACGCTGATTGGTTAAAAATTGTTGATTAGTTGTAAGCCAACTTTTTTGATCAGCGTGTGAAATCTTCAGCTTCAATTTGGTGGTTACTTTTTTGTTCATCAGACGAACTTTTTTTTTCCGACTTTTCATTTTTTCCCGGGTTACTTATATAATCTTTCTAGAATTCTAGGTGAATTATTTCAAAATTCGACTCATCATACTTACCGCATTATCATTCTATTCCTGTAGTCGAAAAAATGGCTTCATTCTAACATTCGTTCTAGAAGTATCAGTTTGAAGTGCAAAAAACTGTAGCAAAATCGGGCGTTCAAAGTGATTCTAGAAAATGCAAGAGCGAATAGTCAAAAAATGTCGAAAACATATTATCCATCACTTTTCCTATTCGTACTTGTGTAAATTTTGAGACGCTTTGGTATGGTGGGTCTAAAAAGAAGATGAGATTTGAAAAACCGTTTTAGTGCTCTAGAATAGACTCACCACCTGGTGGTGTATTGTAAACAAGGAATGACTTTAGAGTCTGTATATCGTTAGACCAGAAGGCTAGATCTACAAACGAGTATCCTCAGAATTTTACAAACTCGCCCAGATTTGTTCTGAGGCGCGTATGAAAGGTACCAAATAGCGACACCTACCCCTTAATCTTGATATTTTCGATAATTCTTCAGGTGTTAAGCCGGCCTCGTTTAAAATGTTAAGCCGGCTTTTAAAAGGGGTCACGGACTGATTCAATTTAATTGTTTATTAATTACAAATGCTTTAATGTAAAGTAAACAGGTGGTTATTACATTCAAATGAAAGTTACTTTTTTGAACTGAAATGTCAACTTCCGTTAATAAACTTCTGTCCCGACTTTATAATTAGTTGCATATGTCGCGAAAGCACGTATATAAGACGGCATTATTAAAATCAAATCATAATTAAAAAACTTTTATAGCCAAAAAATAATAATTTTGCAGAATAATGAGGCACCAAAATTCAAATAATCATAAATTATATCAAGCACAGCTTGATTATTGCGGGTGGGTATCTCAGCATGAAATTTGCTGGGAAAAACTTTTCTCTGAAAAGCGTGGAAATTTTTTTCCCAGAAAAAATATTGGCAAAAGCTCATACAAGTTTGCTAACACCCGGGCGATTTAGCGTCTAGGTCAAGAATACGTCACTCAAAATTTTTAGTGACAGAAGACCGCCGTTTACTTTTCATAATTTCGCACATTTTCTTAATTACCCTTATTTCATATCCCCCTTTTTGATTTCCCGCAAATCTCGCACAGTGCTCGCCTAGCTAGAGCGGTGATATTCTTACTAATTGCTTTCTGCTGTTGCATGCGCCAAAAAACTCAAGAGCTATTCGGCTGCACCGCTCACAGATGAAACTAAAATTTAAAAATCTTAAAAAAGGGTTCAATTTCATCATCAGAGCTGTATAAATTATACAGTATAATCAATTTTCATCATTCAAATTTGCACGATCTCGGAGAGACTATTGTGAGTATAAAATGTTGAAAATCTGCAAGAAATTAAAAAGGCTTTTATTTATAACATGATTTATTCTTCGACATAATTTAAAATATAACTGATCAGTTCTAGTCATCGGGTGGCATGTTTTTTGTTTGCTTTACTACACGTATACAGTAGTTATTCTGTTATAGTTACCTCTATTATAGTTACCGTTTATCTGTTATAGTTACCCTTTTTAGAGAAGTTCACATTTTAAAGATAATCTAGAAAATTTCATGTCCGAGTCTCTAAATGCGACCAGTACTCCCTTGATAATGAAATTTAAGTTTTGTCTGTTTTTTAAATACAAAGTTCAGGGATAACTATAACAGAGTAACTACTGTAGCTCATGATTTTAGTGAAAATCTAACTTTTTTTCAGTATGAGACAGTGTCTGACAGACACATATAAATCTTAATTATCTACACACAAAGCAGACATTCTACGTGCGATACCTACTCATTATGGTTCGAGTGAACTCCGATGGTAAAAATAATACAAAACCATAATAATTCGAGGGAATGTAATCAAAAAGTATCAAGAAGTACGTTTTGAAATTGTTTCTACAATCTTGCCTTATGGGGGTCCTCCCCCAATTTTGGGGGGGGTGTGGGGGCCCACATCGAACACACTTAGGGGGGTTTCCCCCCCATATAGTCGTGTCCACATATAATACTTCCTAAACCCAACCCATTTGTTCCCTGAAAAAAATAATAAAAATGAAGTTCACGAGAAAGCCACGTTTTGAGTTAGACTGATAGACTCTAAATGATGTTTACAAATTCGAGTACGAATCAAATCCTAAATTCCGTAATTTTCGCGTTTTTTTCGAAGTTTTTTCAAAAATAATCATTTTTTCAATTCAACACTAAAAAAGGGTACAACCCAATGTGCCCCTGAGGTTTTTGGCGCATGCAACAGCAGAGGAGACAAAGCGCGAAAGATACTCGCGGAATGGAGCGCGATAATATTTGAGTCGTTGTATTTATATTTCTTAAGAGTTATGTAACTAGGAAGTAATTTTATTCAAACTTTTTATCAAAAATGTTCACAGAATACATTCACTGTTTCTTCATCAGATTAACGAATCTATGCGATATATTTATAGGCGTGTCTCCTGATAAGAACCCGTACAGGCCAAAAAAAAAGTATTCAGTTATGAAAAAAGTTTTCAAAATATTTTAGGCCTGCAATTACTGAATGACCTAAATTTATATTTTGTGTTAACCTGCGAGAAATTTTCTCTTCAACTTTTACTATGTATCGAAATTTGATTTAATATCGAAAGCTCAACAATATTTTGTCTTTTCTAATGCTATAATGGTATATAAAATTTCTCAAAAACCATCACAATTTCTTAAAAGGTCGACAAAAATGCCGAATAAAAATTTCATGATTTTTCCAAGAGCGATTTAAAAATACTTAGGGCATCCACACCGTATATACGTGAATACGTATGAAAAATTTAAGTGCTATTCCTTATGCTTTACCCACAATATTTCAATAAAAAAAATTTCAATATTTGAATTTTTGATAAATTCAAAAATTAAATCCGAACTCAAAACTTTATAAAAATATACTATAAATTATTTTATTTGGCTAGACCATATTAGTTATCTTAGAACCCTTTTAAAAGTCAATTCGATTTAAATAGGAAAAAAAAATCTGAAACCCACTGCCAAACATTGATTGTATTTCTGAGAATATAATACAATTAATCCTATTTTTCTGAAGACTATTTTCATCATACAAATTTACCGAATAAAAATATGAAAAAAAATATGAAAATTATTTTTCATTTGTTCTCATTAACTTCATTCATTCAAATTTCACGCGCCAAAACTTGCATCAAATTCTGCTGATGGTTCACGGTAGGGTTTCACACAAACAACCATACAGCCACGGATACTATGATACAGGATCTGTATGAGTTAAATAATCAGATATTAATAATTAATATAAAATAATTTTGGAACTTTTTTTAAATCACTGTTGCAGGGACATTTTCTTGATTTTTATACATGCAAGTTAAATTAACGGATGCTTTATTCACATTTTTTATGTGATATTGAAAATATTTATTCATCCTCTTACAGTGAAAAACATGAGAATTATCACGTTCTCCACTTTTTTTCTTGTCCCACAATCTGTAAGTCATGTACTCGAGATAGGAATATTCTTGAGTCATTTTGTTTTATGAAAAATACTGACAAAATAATTGTTTTATATACAATAGTACCACTAGGGGAATAGTTCCAATAAAAGCTGTCTGTAAATGTAAGTCATTTTGCCGACTTTTTATGTTTCAAATTAAAGTACAAATAGCGGTTAATCTGTCATCATTTTGCACATTTTCTTAATTACTCTCAATTCATTTCTCCCTTTTTGATTACCCGCAAAAGTCGCCACCGCGCCTCCATCCATAAGCTTTTTGCACTAATGCTCTCTGCTGTTGCATGCGTCAAAAACCTCAGGGGCAATTCGGCCGCACCGCTAAAAAACACTTCTAAAACTTTGTACTGCCCTTTTAAAGTTTAGGGAATGCTACTGACAAAAAAATGCGTAGGGCGTGTAGCAAAAGATATGAATTTATGAGTAAAACATAGGCGTGTTATTCCCTTTATTTTATGTTTTTATGTACAAGTTTAGGGAGTTTTGAACCAGTTAGGGCGCGAGACTGTACTTTATTTATTATTTCGGCCATTTTTATTTAAAAAACAAATGAATTCCACGTTTGTTATGCAAAAATTGAGCTTATTATGCTCAAAACAGAAATTAGTGCTGAAATAAGGGTTTTTGAAACTCACTTTCTCGACCACTAGATGACCCATAAAAAATTTTTGCTCGGAATGCTTTTTTTTCGGTGGCGATGAATCCCCGATAACAAATCAATTTATATCAACAGTCTTTAGTTTATTTTGGTGGGTCCTGATGCGCACCCTAGTTATGCACGATTCTTGAACTACTGTTGATTCTATTTTTGCACTAAATATTTTATATTTCTAAAAATCAATACCAAGTATAGGAGGGAGTACCCCACGCGAGTTATATTTCGGCTCTCCAGACATGGTAGAAAGCTAATTTTTTATCTCATTCTCCATTTTTGTTATCGGTTTCAATCTAAAATTAAAAAAAAAATTCGATGTAAAAAATTCAAAATTTCCTATTTTTTCTAAGTATAAATTTTGTTCTATTGTCTGTAACTTTCAAAGTTGAAATCCGTTGACGCTGATTTTTGTTGCATGAGTTCACTTTGAATTTAAATCTTGAAAAAGAAATAAAAAATTTTTAATTTTCGAAAAAAAAAATTCTGAAATTTTCTTAGATTGCATAAAATCGACGTACCCCACGCGGGTTTTATTTCGGCTCTCAGACATGGTAGAAAGCTAATTTTTATCTCATTCTCATTTTTGTTATCGAGTTCAATCTAAAAAAATTAAAAAAAAAATTTTCGATGTAAAAAAAAATTCCAAAATTTCCTATTTTTTCTAATAGTATAAATTTTGTTCTATTGTCTGTAACTTTCAAAGTTGAAAATACCGTTGACGCTGATTTTTGTTGCATGAGTTCACTTTGAATTCAATCTTAAAAAAGGAATAAAAAATTTTAATTTTCGAAAAAAAAATTCTGAAATTTTCTTAGATTGATAAAATCGACGTATTTTTCAGGTAGCAAAACTTTGACTGCGCATAAAACCCATAACTATAGAAGATAGCAAAATATGGCACGCCATAAAAATCATGAACTCGCAATTTTAAGAAACTGCTTTTCCGCGAAAAAATTAGCTTCCTGTGCTCCAAATGAAAATTGAACTAGCGCTTAGGGTACCAAAAACAGCCATTTTGAGGACTTTATCAGTGATTGTAGGCAAATTAAAGGAAAAAAATATTATCTGAGCTTTTTTTAACTAACAAATTAAGGTATGCTCACAAAAATCAGAAAATTATGTTAATCATCGCTAAATGAAATTGACAGATAAAACTGGAAAAATGAACTTTTTGACCGGTAAAAATACCGGTACGATCATACAAAAAACTTTTTGTTACTTTTTTCGAAAAATTACTCAGACAATATCTCCTGGGGTCTCAGAACATGAAACAGCAAGTTATTCGCCAAGAACAAACGTTTGAAAATCACTTAATGGCGTGTGGTACTCCCTTAAATGTTTATGACTCCCAGTTGCTATAAAAAACTAGGCAAAAAATAATCTTTTTCAAGTTTATAAGGCTCGTGAGATAATTAGTAATAAGGGTATTACCTCCGTGTATGATAAATAATTTTGTGTTTTTATGTCCCATGAGATCAACCATACAATTTGGGGGGTTTGGGGGTCCTCCCCCAATTTGGGGGGGGGGTTTGGGGGGTAACACATCGAACACACTTAGGGGGGTTTGGGGGGTTTCCCCCCATATAGTCGTGTCCACATATAATATAACTACAGTTGATTCTATTACCTCCGTGTGTAATAAATAATTTTGTGTTTTTATGTCCCATGAGATCATTTTGTGGAATCCAATCCATAATCTTAATATTTGAGGAAAGTTCATCTGGCAAATCTCCTGAATATCTCCAGATAACTCTTTGAGGTAATTTTCCGAGAGCTTTGGCAATCGTTGTGCTATAATGGGATAGAAAATTAACCCGTGTAGACAATAAATCGAAATATGTATTTATTGATTTTACACAATTTTCAATGTTTTAGTTCTGAGCGAGATGTAAAAATGTTTAGAAAGATATTTTTTGAATAATTCCCATTTTTAAACGTCTGACATTTAACTTCAATAAAGCTAATAAAAAGTCACCGAAGAAATGCAATGGTAATTTTGAGCGATCATAAATCCACTAACCCGTAACGTTGTATTTTTCAATTTTAATTTCAATCAGCTTCGGCTGTTTCATGACTTAGATGATAACTCTGCATTTTTCGGTCACATGTTATTTGTCGCATATCCTTTCCCCAACCTAAGTCCATCTTAAAAATGCTTATTATTTCTATAGCGCGTGTTCAAATCCCACTAATGTTGTCTCAGTGATTTTCTTGAGTATGATTATAGGCAAGGGTGCTTGATATTGGGACCCCCAAAGTTGATTTGTGTGTAATCACTCGAGCATCACTAAGACAATCACGAAGAGGACATTAGTGGGATTCGAACACGCGCTATAGAGATAGTAATCATTTTTAAGATGGACTTAGGTTGAGCAAAGGATATGCTAAATACAAAATGATCGCTAGATGTCAATTTATTTTTGCGCAAAACTAAGGGAATAGTGTTCGCAAAAAATGGTCGTCTGTAAATTTTTAAATCCATAATTTAGCCATGGTTGCTAAAACTATATGAATCAAATAGTTTGAAACGCATAGAATTCATGGGTGCTCTAATTGGTTCAAATGACTGAAATTCAGAGCTTTGAAGCCTGTTCATTGGCTCAGACGGAAGTCCCCTATTTTTGGCGTTTCAAACTATTTGAATCATATAGTATGTTTTTATATTTTCAAATTGACACAATGAACTTGAAATTATCCTTGAAGGTCATCTACTGTAATAAAAATCAAATCTCAACAAGCAATGACTTTTTTTTTGAGATTTTTAAAAGCAGTGTTTTTCTAACAAAAATAAAATAAATTCGATGTCAACTCACGCCGGAAATTGTTCCAAAAGTCTAAAGTTTAGAACTCTTTAGCGCTACACCGGTAAATTTGATCAAGTCAGGCCATGACCAATCATATTTTTTGGCATAATTATTCAAGGAAAACATTTTCTGTGTACACTTCTCCATTTTAAAATAATCTTTCAAATTTCGAGGTAATTTTATTTTCCCAAGCCCTTTTCAACTTGTGCATTTCGGACACCATCGATCCCATTGAAAATATAACTAGCCCATTAGTTGCACCATCAGCCCAATCAGCTAGTGCTTGGTCGTCAATTGGTGTTGCATTTTTGCAGTGAAATCCGCCAATAAATTGAACATTTGGCATCATTGGTCGAGGATATTCAAAGGCAAAATCAGTACGAATAAGCCACATTGATGATTCGCCTCGTTTATAAAGTACACAAAACATAACACGAAAATATACAGCGTGAGTATTTTCGATTTCTCCTCTTTTTTACCCAGACGGTAGACAGCCAAAATTGCCTATACTTTGCTTAAGATTTTGGCTGTCTAGCCGTTTGGGTAAAAAAGAGGAGAAATCGAAAAGACTCACGCTGTATGTAGTCAGAGTACCAAATACATAGACTCTGGTGATATCAGGATAAATAGCCATAAAAGATATAATTTTCTGGCTGGTTTCAAGAAAAAAAATGTGGACCTACCGAGATTCGAACCGGCCAAGAATAACATTCTTGTTCATATCCGGTAACCGATTTTTGGGTTTGTAAGGAAATTTGAGGGTTTCATTATTATTTAAGTTTTGTTATGATTAAATGATTGTGTTGCAGAACGTTAAGCTATAAATTAAAATATATTGCTTTTGAATTTTTTGTTAAAACTTTTTTCCAAATTTTGAGAAAAATTTTGGTCATTTTAAAGAAAATGCGTGGGTGGAAGACTGAAACGCAAATTGATTTTGACCGCATCCAGTTACCTTCGAATTTTTGTAATAAACATTATATAACGATTAAGCTTGGAAGAGCCCTATCGGCAATTTAAATTGGCCAATTATTCGATTTAAAATTTCTACTTTTTTGAAACCCCCCTAAAGATTCTGCACAAGTTACCTATTATCAGTCGTGGATAATATCATTAGTTTTAAAGTTCATATTACGCCCATTACTGACCCTGTATGTAAATTTGACCACAAACGGCGCTAGAGTCAAAATGACATTTGTTCGATTTGTGATTCAAATTCTTAGCCTGCGTTATTTTTTGGCTCTCATGATTTTTTCAATATTTAATCACCTTCTTAACCGGCTATATCGGTCTTCTTATTAGCCGGTAATCTGTAAGAATAACTAAATGTAGCGAAAACTGGCCCTGGACGCTTTGGCTAACTTGGTAATTAGCCCGACGATTATTTTCACAAAATCAGATTTACCTACAATACCTGTAATCAAATTTGGCCGGTAAATAAAAAGGTCGGCAACTCGGGTCATTTCAATCAATCATTTTCCCCTATTGTACCCGCGAAAATATAATAAAGTTTAGAAACTCATTTCAAAAAATAATTTAAATTCGAAGTAGAAATTTTTGGGTCACAAGCAAAATACTACCCGCAGATTGTATCTCGCGAAATGCGAACAGATTGCGTGGGCGGAGCTCCTATCTCACAATGGGCAAGTCCAGCCTCATTGGCCGAAATTTTCCCCCGTGGCTGGCACATACACTCAACACGATGCTTTAATTGGATTAAAATATTGGCGAGCGTTTCTGATTGGTTGACTCGTTTTTTTATTTTACGTTAACTTTACCCGCCCCCGTTTAGATGTGTAACAGTTAGCGCAGCGGATCGCCGAGCAACGTGTTGAGTGTACATTTTTTTGGTAGTAGCGAAAAAGTAAAATGGAAAATTCTACACTTTTCTTTTTTGGTCATTTTCATCAACATTAACGTAGAATTTGTAGAGTAAAAAATAAGAAAAAAGTGCAATCTGAATCATTAGATTAGGGGAAATTGTGATATTCAATTTTTTTCAGAATTTTAATGGCGCAACAATTTTTTCGCCATTTTGCTTCAAAATTTCTCCATTTTGCTTGCGACCCGTAATTTTCTAGTAAACTAATATCCTTTTCCCCACGAAAGTTCCTCTCAGCACTAAATAGGGCGTCCACACCGTTTACATTTCGGCTGTTGGAAACGACTCTTCCGATTAAGTTCTTGAGATAGCACAAAATGACCACACATATTTTTACAAAAAACATAATAAAAAAACACTGGTACGAAATTCGGACTCCGAATAGAACAATTTTTTTCCAAAAATTTTGAGCTATCTTCTAAAGTAAAATAATTTGTAAAATGTTTTTGTTTGATTTTTCTCTTAATATGTGTTGTCATTTTGAGACATTTTTAAATTCAATCGGATGAATCGTTTCCAAAAGCCGAAATTAAAACAGTGTGGACACCCTATATACCGAATGTGTTTTAGCTTTTGGGGTGTTCCCCGAGGAGATTCACGCTTAACCAATCAGAGCGCGACTTAGTTAGTTTATTTAAAGGGCGTTTCAATCTCCTCGAGGAAAACCCCAAAAGCTAAAACACATTCGGTACTAATGAGAGGCCCTTTGTTGGAAAAAGGATACAATTTGGAATTATTTATAAATGGGTACTTTATAAATCCTAGAGTGAAAATTTTTGGTTAAAAAAACTTTTTGAATTGAGCATAATTTAAATGAAAATTGTGCACTTCTTTCCTACAACATCTAAAAATCCCAAATTTTTATCTACATATTGATGAACGACCGGGTCGAGTTTCCAGCCAAAGACAATTTTGACAGCAGTGGTTTGTAACCAATAATTAATCATATTCCAAGTTCGTTCGATTACAGTCATGTGATCAGAAAAGGCAGAATTTATCATTGGAACATATGATAATGGTAATGGTGTGTGAGACATGACAGAATTAGGGTGTCCATTGGTTTTCGACAAAAATCAGACGATTGGGGCATTTTTTGAAATGAAGGTCTCTGATTGGTCGGTCTGAAATTTTGTAAGTAAGGTGAAAGATTTATCACCAAAAAAAGTTTTAACAGCAATTTATTTTTACCTTTGTTTATCAAAATTGTTTACAAAATTTATTTTTTTATTGAAAACTTTATTTTTTGAAAAAAAAATTATTCTTTTTAGGAAAACATGTTATTTTGTGAAAAACTTATTTTTTGTTAGAAAAGACTTATTTTTCGTCTATCTTTTATTCGCTTGATATTAAGTTATCATCGGGTTTTTCATTTCCATCAAATTTTAAATGAAACTTTTAAGTATATTTTGTTTTTTTAATTTCAGTGGACACCCTAGACAAAATGCATTTCCCCAGGTAGGGTTCTAACATTATAAACAAAAGGCACTTTAAGTCGTTTGGCCAGGAGCTCTCCACATGGCACAGAAGGGTCGGCGAGCACGAGGTTGAACTCCGTTTGATTTAAATTATTTATTATTTTATCATTTTTCATCAATAACTCGCATTGAGTACATCTCATGTTGATTTGCTCCGAAAAGAAATGAATATTTTCGTAAATTTTATTAAATAATGTCATTTTAGCAGGGTCGCCAAGTTTTGTGGCCTTATCTAGGTTAACTCGAGTATTTTCACTGTGGCTTATTACAGCATGTAAGATTATTGCTCGGGAAAAAACAATCTCGAGTGAAATGGACGAAAAGGAAACATGATTGGTCGATTCATTTTACGGTGCGCGCTCATTGGCTACTCATACAATAAAATCTCGAGACCCTTCTCTTGTTTATCTCGAGCGACAAATTTACATACTGTAAAAAAATGTGAAATCAGACCTCTGTGTCCTTTTTTTAAAATAAAGTTGAATTAAAAAAAAAAATAATGATCATAAATAGTTTTTCAAATCTGAGAACTAGTATTATAGTTTATAATTTATAGATAATATCCTCAAAAATATCCTCAGATGAAATAATAGAAAATTACCATTAAGGGAAATGACTCATTCTTTTGAAACTGGATATTTTTGTGCGTGATTCTTAATTACAAAAAACTATTTTTAGACATACGAATAATCGTCGCATTTGAATCTAAATTTTGGTTAACCTTATTCCTGCAAATGTCGATTATGGCTCTTGAGGTGAAAACCGGCTTCATAAGGAACGTAGAAGTCGAAATATTCAACAATGTCAAAATCATCTTTCAAAAAATCTGTATAAGCAGATGACCTCATTACGGTAACTTGATGTCCATTTTTAACCAGTTCTTTTATTATAATCTTAATCAAAAACATAAATATTTTTTATCGAATTTAAACCTTCTACAGTACTCATCGTGGAAATCGTTCCGGGTCATGCCTAGGTTTAAGTTATTCAATACAAAAAACGAGCTTTTTCTCACCGCTCGGAACGCTCCCCACGATTAGTATGGTACAACCCTCATCTGGGAAACCATAATTTTGCGGTAGTTTCGTTTTTACATGACTATCTATTTGGCTCGAAAATGCCGCTGATGCTGAATCGCCTACGCAACCAAACGGGACATCATGAATCATGATCATGATCCTCCTTATAGTATTGTATCTTGTTTACAAAACATAATCAATTAGCTCAAAGGTTTGCCAGAATTTTTTAAAACTCAGTGCACAGAGCTGGATGGTTATAATTGTGAAATCTCGCTAGTCGTTCGAATAGGCATTTGAATTTCAGATTTTATCCATATTCGATCTCAAGAAAATGCTTGAAAGCCTACAAGATATTAATAAAAAAATGAATTAACCGAACAAAATGAACTTTTACAGTAATAATCCGGTGAACCATATTTTGCGTGCCCTTGTTATAATGAATATTGTGCATATCATATATTGCGATTCAAGACGAATGTATATCATGTGATTTTTCCCCACAAATAATCGTTCCCCATATTAGTATTGTACAATAGTAGTCTGGGGAATATTAGCGAGTTTTTCGTAGGTTAATGCTATCAGATGCTCAAGCCGCGGCGCGCCACCCGCCCGGACAAAAACTGTAGCCTCGATATACAAGAGTACAGAAACTGATTAGTAATTCACATGTGCTGAAAATAAACAAACAAAAATTTGGTCAAAAAGTTTCTAGAAAACAACAAAATATTTTTGCCAAATTGTGAATTTAATATTGGTCAACTAAGTGGACTTTAGCTAAATCGAGCTTTAGTGAATTTGGATTCACTTTTTTCAATGAGTTAAAAAGTTCTTTAAAAAAAGTTAAATAAATTTAAAATTTTAATTTGTTCTAGATTTCTCTCGAGACGAATTACAAAATTTAAACTAACATTAATCAATTTCTAAGCGTCGATCTATAGAATCTACAAAATAGATATTTAATTACTTTTTGGGAAACGATTTTACGTGGTTTTCTGGTCTCCTACCCCCTTATCTTCACTTTTTAATTACCTTCATATTTATCCAGTGGCTCCATTCTGCTGGCCAAACTAAAATCTTTCCACTTTCGGCGATAAAGAACGATAGAATAAAAAATAAACTGAATTTCATCGTTTCTGGCAATCTCACAAATTAACAAATATAGTTGAAAATAATTCTGCTATTATTCTAGAAGGGAGTATTTCAGGTTTCTCCATTTCTCAGCCAATCATGGTGGATTCTGGTAGTCTGAATTAATATTTTATTTTTTCACTCAGTTGCTTATCTCTCACATTTTTAACTGCCTTTTCCTTTTGTCTACTAGACATTAAATACTTTTATTGCCAAAAGAGAAATATTCGCAATTTTTCAAGTTAAATGCCCTACACGCACTATTTTGTCAAAAACTTCAGTTTAACTCAGTGGCGGACTTTGTGCGAATTCTTGTAAGCAATTATCACAAAACGTTTCATTTGAGCTGGAAACGTTCGGTGATAACTGGTGACAAGAATCTCCACTAGGGTCGTCAATGATTTTGTTGAAAAAATAACAAAATGTTCAGGAATTTGAACAAAAATTTTGAAACCTAGACAATATAAAATCGAAAAAATGTTTTTTCCACGCGTGGCATTTTTTTTGGTTCGGAGGGTGGTTCGCGTTTTTGCACCCTCACCATTTTTAATGATCTTTAATTAACACATTGTGATAAAACTTACAGTCAATTTTAGTTCGTTTGAAAAAAAATTACAAACTTTTGGCCAATTGCTTAATTTAAACTGAGTCAAAATCCAGAAAATTTAATTTTTACTAAGCTTGAAAAAATAACCGTTAATTAAAAAAATATATAACGTCGACAAAAAGTTTTTTGTTGTGACATCACTTATGTTTAGCCGTATTTCAGGTTGGCGAATATGGATCTCAAAACATTCTTTTTATAAAAACTCTTAAATAATGCATTTGTTGAGAGCTGTCACGGTATCCATCAGAGTTCAGTATGAAAGGACAAAGGGCTAATAATTAGGCGAATTTTGATGTTTACATCAAGTTTTCAAAAATAAAAATTAATTGTATTTACTGGGCTTTTACAATTTATGAGAAAAAATGTATATTTCTTATCATTTTTCAGTTATCAGGTCTTCCGCTGTATAAATCATACCGTATGATCGATCAATTTTATCGATAAACTGTCGACATTAAGGGTTAATCGATTCAGCATTATGAAAAACATATCAGATGTCGTGAGATCATTGAAATTTTGAGACCATTCGGCAAACTTTATAACCCTTCTTTTAATATACGTAAAAATTTAATTCAAATAAAATATTACACCTGAATTTTCTGTAAGATAGAAAAAGAGTATCATCACGAAAATTCTAGAAATATACTGACTTACAGGTGATTATGGAGGTTAAACACAAAGGAATTAATTTCGAGATTAATTTTACGAGTAGCCAATAAGCGCACCTAAAAATTAGTTAACCAATAATGATTCCGTTACCTCCATATCACTAGAGATTGTTTTTCCCGAGCAAAAAATTTACATTTTTTAATCTAGAAATTTTTATTCAGGAAAAGGGACATACTGGAGATACGATAGTCATTTTGGAGACCGTTTTTTGAGAGTTTTTGGCTAATTCGCCTACGCTTTTTTGTTTTGAAATACTCGTCTCCACCAGGCTAGTAAAAGAAACGATTTTTTGTGGGTTTTGTTATTCTTTTTTCTCTATCTTTTGCTTAAACCTACGCATGCAAAGGGAACGAAAATGACTCATATTTACAAGCCTGGTCTCCACTATCAGAGTTGTAAACTAGCCTTATAAGTTATAAGCAATGACTTTGATGAATTTATAATCACATTTTTATTAATCAAAAGATAAACGTCAACTCTAGAACTTCTTTAATTATTTATAATATATTTTTCATTAATTATTGCATAATGTCTCCAAGTGAATAATTTATTGCAAAACCTCAATTTTGCAAAAAAGTTCGTTCCGCAAAAAAACTTGTATGTGCAGAATAAAACATGAAAATAATTAGCGCTGAACTCAAACTAAGTAATATCAAGGTCACTTCAAATGACTCACTTCGGAGAATGTTTTTCTGAATAATTTTGTTAATAACAATTTATATTTTCGTTAGACTATTACAAGTTGAATTATATGTTTTTCGCCTATTTTACGGATAACTGGGTAGCATTAATTAAAGTCTATAATTCATAGTATAAATTATAGGCGGGGAATATGACATGGGAAAATATTTTTTAACAAAAAACATTTTTTAACAAAACATTTTTTAACAAAAAACATTTTTTAACAAAACATTTAATAACAGAAAAAAATATTTTTCACCAAAAAACATTTTTAACAAAAAAGTTTTTAACAGAAGATGTTTTTAACCAACAAATTGTTCAACAAAAAACATTTTTTAATAAAAAATAAATACAAAAAAAAAGAAAAGAAATTTTTTACCAAAGAAAAACTTTTTCTTACGAAAAAATAATTTTTAAGAAAATAAGTATTCTGACAAAAAAACAGCAAAATACAAATTATTTAGCAACATTTAGTGTTTTTTAAATATATAGTATTGGTAACGTTTTCGTGTTTATTCATTTTCAACCATTTTAATAATAAAGAAAATTTCGTACAGAAGTCTACACAAAATTTGAAACGGGAAATCTAGAATTTTGCTTAAAATTGTTTAACCTCCTCACACCCAGAAACGAGAACTTCGCCTCACACCCAAAAGCCTATCTAAAGGCAATACTTTGAGCGCTTATCACGGGAAAACTGGGAAAGATATCAATTTACTTATTTGTCATTGATTGAGATCAAGGATAAAATTAAGTGAACAACACGTAACATTTTTAAATTTCGAAGTTTGTAAACTAGATAACTGCGAGAGAAAAGATAGGTTCACTCACCTTGTATTTCTTGAAAAACCATACATTTTTTACAATGACGTTTAAGTTACAAATTTAGGAGTGAAACTTTAGCT
>SCLH01001123.1:667-29409 GCA_004367855.1 Oikopleura vanhoeffeni | reverse complement strand
AGATTAACCAGTTTTAGATTACGATCAATTATTATTTTTATTACGAATTTATATTTAATTCGGCACTAAAAATATCAAGTTTTCGATTCTGATTTATTTAGCCGAACGTAAATAAAATTTTTATGATAAAATAAAAACTATTATTCACTTGTCTTGGAAACATATTTTTATAATATTTAAACAACGTTTCGCGTGAGCACTTTCAGGTTTAAGACTATAATTTAAGTAATGTTCAAGACTTCAAAGATTGAAATCAGAAATTCTCAAAAATTTGTGGCAGATGCAAAAGTTTTTTAATTTTTTGGCCCACATTTAAAATATCAAAAATTTTTATGATCTTTTTATCACTTAATGAAGGCGATGCATTCGAATAAAGAAAGCTTCGCTCTACACAAATCGCGTAAGTTTTGAAAATTTTCTGCAGATTTTAAAGATGGTCCATAAGAATTATCCTAACTTTCGCGTTTGAAATGGCACCAGATTTAGGGTATGTGGATTTTTTCAAACTCAAGTATTTTCTTCCATAAACAGGGCACCGATGAATGTGTAGTAGGTCTTTTAGCACGGAAAGTTCGATGTTCTCGGCCCGAATTCGAAGAACCGTTAGTACTGCGCAACGGACAAACTTAAATTTACAAGGGTTACATTGGAAATTGAAAAATAAATTACGTTAACAAGTTTAAATCTAGTTTTGCAGATAAAGGGGTTTTTTGCTTTTTGAATGTATAAGACTTCATTTTAATGCTTTGAGAAAAAAAAAACGAAATAAAAGAGAAACAAAAAAGGGACGTTAAAATCGGCGTTGAACGTTCATTCGGTTTACGAGTTCACGTGCAGTAACTTCTACTTGTGGCTAGTGTAACTATAATAAAGTGAAAGGATCTCAAGGCTTTTCAGGTCTTTCGGGCTCGCATAAAAATTAAAGATATTTTGGTCAATTATGTGTCCGGGTATACATTCGAATAAAATTCTTCTGATATTGATGACTAAATCTGCCTGAAAAATAGGTCTTCATTTGAGCATTGAATTTTTCTGAATGATTAGGCCGTGTTATGTTATACAGAGTAGCGTTTAGAACTCAACGGATTGTTATAGTGTTACTGCATCAGGTATCAAGATTATGCTTGCGACAAGGTTGTTAAATTCAATCTGACCGTTTCAAGTAACATATTGTGCATGACAATAAGTTATATTTGTTTCGGTCATTAGTTCACCGGTAAAGGTTTGTAGTCCTGTGTCCGAAAATTTATAGCTTTAGCACGCTATCGGTAAGAGCCTATTTAATTATAGCCACGCAAGTCATCGTGCCGTACGCAGCGTCCAGCTGACAACTGATCCTTATTTAATAAGTTTTGACAACCTCTGTTCCAAGCAGCTTATAAAAAGGTTCGAGTTAAAAGGGCGATGTGTTGCTTCCATTTGGATTACCCTTAAGCTGTTTGAAAAGTTCCGATTTTTGTTGTCGAAAAAAGTGAAATCTTCAGAACGGCTGAGTAAAAATAGTTTGAATGTCAGCCCGATGTCGGAATTGGTATGGGTAATTCCCTTAGCATCTTTTTTCGAGGGTAAAAAAGTGATTTAAGGATTTTTGAAAATGACTTTTAAAATATACGCTTGATCCAGGGTTATAGTTAAATAGGAGACATTTTTATGATTCCGAGCAACCACTGGTGGAGAGTTTCATCAATTTTGTTTTTCCGGCCCAAAAACGTTTTTTAAAGGACTTTTTGGTGTTCCTAATAATCGAGCATTTTTAAGTTAAAGTTCTAAGATTTCCTTTATATATTCTTCAGATCCGGAAGAAACTACTGCTGTAACCCGTAAAATCGGGCGCATAGGCCAGTTTCTTTATGAATGTGACTACGCCATACAGGCTGCTGGCATAGAATTTTAGGTTGACACTAAATATTTATTTTCTGTCCTAGGCAATGTTCAATAGAATTAAATAAAAACTGTTCGCATAAGGAAGTCAGCTGACTTTGTAGATCAAAATTTGGATTTTTTCAAATTTTTTAGGATTTTCAAATAATTCCGTGAGTTTTTGTTCATCATTCCGATTTTTCTAGAAGATAAGATCGTTTGTCTTATCTACACTAAGCAAAATTAATTGCGGGTTTCCTTCATAAATTTCGAAAATCGGAGATCCGATCATCTTTAGTGTAACAAGTTGAGTATATCTTTGCCACATATCGAGGTGTAGGAGCGAATTGCTCTCAATTATTATTTCTTTTACGTTTAGTTTGCGAGCTTCCCCGCGAAATTTATTTGAATAAATCATCGAGTTCGAGGTAAAGATCCGAACTGTCGTTCCGGCTAGAACCCCCTGTGGAAAATTCGCTACCAAGCTTCAAAAAGGTCAAACGTTAGTTGGTCGCGTACCCCTGATTATTAATACTTTTGCTTCATTTATAATAGGGTAATGTTTTTTGATTAATTTGAAAGTTTGAGATCTCGTTTCTTATCTGAGGAGTAAGAGGCTTGAAAACGGACTTTAATATTTTGAATTAAGGAGGTGAAGTCTTAGGGCTATCAGAAAATTTAAAAAATGAGGTTTTACAACTTTCAAAATCTCTTTCTAGTTGGAGAGCTTTTTCTTTGTTTTCCCTATCGCATCGGAAAGTCTTCGGGATTGTAATTTTTCACTCATTTGGATTCGGATTTGTTAATTCTTATAAATTATAACTAAGCTTACAAAAAGTGGGAATAACTTTTCTCTGGTTCACAGGCAAGTGTGAATTCTAGGTTTTCTTTGTCGATGAAGGGCGAGAAAACGAACTGGTCGTAACTATCAATGTGGCCGGTGTCTTCTGGTCTGTACTGTGTTGGGCCAGTGTTAAAAAATATTTTTAATTTATTAAACAACCGTTTCGCTGAGCATCTTTCAGTTTTTAAGATATAATTTAAGTAAGTTTCAGAATTCAAAGATTGAAATCTAGAAATTCTCAAAAAGTTGTGGGCAGAGAAAAGTTTTAATTTTTGTCTGAAACAACTAAAAATCAAATGTTATTTTGTTCATAAATGTGATTGTATGAAAATACTGTTTTGTTAATTAGTAGACACTTATTAGAAAAAATAGCTAGAACAATTCAGAAACCCGTGTATTTCAGGTGGTGTCTGTATATTTTTATTATTTTTACGACTATTGTGAATTTCCATCAAATTTCGACAAACGGACTGCAATTCGGGAACAGAGCCACTGTAGTTTTGACACCATTCTTTCGACAATAATCAATCCAGCTACAATGAAATTGAACAACAGCAACTGGTAGACCTAGAACAACAAAACAATGTTTTACAACACAAAAAAACTGCAAACAACCAAAAAGTTTCAATACCAACGAAAAAAACTGAAACAACAACAAATGTCTCAACAACAACCGAAAGACTGAAAATCAGCCCGAAAAAGCTTCAAAACACAACGAAAAAGCTGAAACAATCAAAAATGTCTCAACAACAACCCCGAAAGACTGAATACAGCCGAAAAAGCTTCAAAACACGAAAAAAAACTGAAACAATCAAAAATTTCATCAACAACAAGCCGAAAGCTAAATACAGCCGAAAAGCTTCAAAAACAACGAAAAAAAACTGAAACAATCAAAATGTCTCAACAACACCGAAAACCGGGTACAATCGGAAAAGCTTCAAAACAACGAAAAACCCGGAACGACCAAAAAAATTTCAACAACGGAGATTCGTTACGGAAGACACTTTATTTGTCAAACAAAACGCTGATGGCTTTTACTTATCCTATTGTTCAAAATAGATTATCAGTGCTTTAACAGTGGTAAACAAAGGGTGCTTCACTGTGAAGATGGGTATCTTTTTCGAGATTTACTCAAAATTGTGATCAGGAAAAATTTGTTGACTGTTTATACGATGAGACAACGTCTAAAATAACAAAAAAACCCCGGGACGATCAAAAACGTTTCAACAACAGAGGATTTTTTTACGGAGACACTTTATTTGTCAAAACAAAACTGATGGTCTTTATACTTATCCTGATTGTTCAAAATTTATCAGTGTTCTGACAATGGTAAACAAATGTTGCTTCATTGTGGAGATGGCTTTTTTTCAAGATTTATTCAAATTGTGATCGGGAAGAATTGGTTGACTGTTATACCGATAATGACAATTTCTGACGAGTGAACGACATCACAAAAACATATTCTAAACTTTACTCAGTCATAGAGCATCATTTTAAAAAATAACTCAATTTTTGAAATTAATGAACCCCCACCTCCCGCGCAATTGAGTTTTATAACAAAAAAAATAAAAACAGACGCCAAAACTAAACATTATTTTTGATATTTTTGTTTCATTCAGCAATAACTTATTTGTCAGCACATGCATTATTTAAATGCAACTGTCATTAATGCACTTCTGAAGGAATGGAACCATACATCCCTTGTTTCTTGTTTTTGTCAGTGCAGTGGAGTTAAATAATTAATATTGCACAGACTTCACTCTATAAAAAGTATGTTGTGAAAAACATCGTCCACTTTGAACATTTCACAATCCAACTTTTAAATCAAGACGTTAATTTTGAAATAATTCGAACGAGAAAATTACACATTAACCGCTGCGTAATCAGTTTGAACGTTTAAAAACAAGATCTTTCTTCGATTTATCTCAAAATGGGCACATGAAAATAAAATTGTTATGCCAAAAACATCTAACTCTTTCATTAAAAAATCAAAGTTCAAACATATGTATTTTCAGTCAGAATCAGAAAATAATCCAAGCTGCAGATAGTGAACAAAAAATTGGAATCAAAGGATTGCTAAATGAAGATATGAGTTTCGCTATTTTTCGAAACTTCATTTCTTTATATCTTTTGTAGAATTTCTATGTTCACTCTTTCATACATTTTGATTCATCTTGACATGATGCAAATTTTCGATATATTAAACATATCATTCCGGTTAAATTTTATAATTTAAACATATTATGTTCGGTGTTTTAAGTCATTATCAATGTTGTATCTTACAAAAACGGGTGGATACATTTTTGAAAAATAATTCCGTCAGTTTTGTAATCCCATTTCTGATTGGACGAGCCATCCGTCACTTCAGTTTGTTTTTAGGATGCAGATTTTTGTTCAAATATACCAGTATGACTGATACTGTATCAGAGAGGTAATGTTGGTCCGACGATTTGTACTTTGCTACAATTGGCAGTTGAAACCCAATTTTCGCCTTAAATGCGACGGACCATCTTTTAAGGGTTGCTACTGCCATGAAGTTTTTGATTCATTTGTGAAGAACCGTAAATAGCAAAATACTTTAATTAAGTATGCTGAATTTCCAAATCTCGCTTTAAAAATCTGATCTCATTTCGGACATTTATAATACTGAAGAACCTGCCTGTGTAATTTATGTAGATAACAACAAAACATAGACGATTGACATAAAAAGTACACCAGGCAGGTTCTTCGATATACAGAACAAAAATATATAGATATTTTCGATCATTTATAAATCACCAGTACTCTTGCTTGAAAACGAACTTGTCTTAAAAAATCGTTTCCAAAAAAATAATTGGTTTCCGAGAGACTAAAAGTTTGAAATTCAAACCCTTGACAACGGCTATAGCTTGCGTTCAAAATAAAATTCACGTTAGTTACCATTTTAATTGGCCGTAAATTAGCTAAAGACAATTTTCACTTCGCAAGTAAAAAAAAAAGTACATACTGTAATGGAAGAATGTTTTTCCTGGAAAGTGCGCCTTCTGAGAAAGTAGTAACTGATAAGCTGGTCGATTCTAATTAAATGTAAAACGCAAAAATGATCCCTTTGTCAACGTAGTAAATCATATTGGCTGGTCTTGAATATTTAATATATGTGATGTAAATTTGAATGAAGTTTATGGCGATTCTATCAATAACTATTGAAAACAAATACTAAAAATTCTGAGAAAAAATAAAAATTTATGTTAAAAAATCAATGAGAAATGTCATTCCAAAAATTTGTTATAAAATTGCTTTTGGAATTAGAGTTTATGAAGTCACATATTCCCTATTCACACTTTTGTTAATATCCGGCCTATTCTACTTAATAACAATACGTATCCTAAATCAGCTGAGCGGGATACTGACAAAAGTGTGAATAGCGGGATATATATCGAGTGGGTTCGATCAAAATTTCAATTTGTTGTTTTTAATACATTGTGTTTTTCTTTTTTCTATTCAATGTCCTCTTTTCGGATTTAAGATATTATAGTCCTTTAGTTTTAATCCCGATAACTAATTCTTCAACAAAGGTACAATATCTATACATCCGAAAAGAGCCCTATTCTATAGTATAACCAACAGCGTTTTATACTAACATGGCCCAAAGTCTGGCATATTGTGAAAGTTTGGATAACGTACCTTTAATATCCAAAGCGAGACGTGGATTCTTTTGGGCGCCATGTCTAGTGAATTTGTTGGTATTCTAGAGTAGGGCGAAATCATGGGCATAGTGTCGAATCTACCGACAAATTTTAACGTTTTAACCCTTGTGACACAGAGCCACTAAAAAATTGTGCCGAGCATCCTAAAATATTCAAAAAAGGCAAAAAACGAGATAGTTAGAATCTTTCTGCAAACACATTATTAATAATTTTGATGTAGTTCCAAAAATTATTAAATTTTTTTTCGAATGTTTGTTTCAAGTATTACGGGAGTTACTGAATTTATTTAGATTTTTCGCCTATGTTTCACTGTCCGGAAAAAATTATCTTCGGAACTAGACATAAAATACAAATGTGAGATTAGCACAGTTTTTAGGAAAGTGTTTCCGTGCATGCATAACAGTAAAAATACAAAAATGAATTAAGGCGAGTACTGGTCTCGATTTTAAGGCCAAAAAACAGGGCTTTCGAGCGTCGCCTTCAACTGAATACTCAACACAGCACCGAACCCATATGGATTTCAGATTAGGACTAATTGAACATTAATTTCTTGCTCACAAAACAAACGTGACGGCCTCTGCATTATGCGACCATCAGGAACGAACCTTTCAAACTGGCACACTTATTTCACTTCAAAAGCCTTACTCCTCCCTGGTTTTAAAAGATATAGAAATACTGTAGCTTGTTTATGACCACAGAGAAGCGGGCAGAGCCCAAGGTCCGATTGCTCATTATAAATTTCATCTCTGAGCTTAAAATGAGCAAAAAACTGTTTTTTGGCTTTTTTTGAGTGCCTCGGGGAAATTATACTCCTCCCTGGATTTAACGGCAGAAACTAAATACTGATATATGTATAAGAATCCCTAGGATACACGCACAGACCCGAAGGTCCCCACATTTCCATTTTTGTATTTCGTCTATTTTGGAAACAGCGATTCAATCCCCCAAAATTTCCAAAAATTTGAAAAAGATGCAGAAAATATATTTCTCAAATCGCGGATAAAATATACTTTTTCATGACCATGATGAAAATAAAAAGACTTCTTATCACTTATTTTGTCCATATTCAAAAAAAACAATTTTTAAAGATAATCTAGAAAAATTTCATGTCCGAGTCTCTAAATGACCAGTACTCCCTAAGCATCAAAAAATTATCAACAGTTGATTTCCATTACCAGCATATTACTTAAAAAAATAATAGAAAAAAAGTGTAATAACATGCTTGCTTTATAGGGAAAAATAAACATTTCTTATCTAAAATCCATGATTTTCCATCCAAATTTTGGACTTATTTATAAATTACTTTTGATAGGATTAAATCAAAGACGGCAAACATATACGTATGATCAGATACTTGTGCATCGTTTTCCGACTAAAATGTAACTTGTAAGTACCAATTGTACCGTGTACACGTGACTATGGTATACCTTGCTTTCTCAGCATGTTTCTAGAACTAAAAATTAAATTCTAGAAATATAAAATTTCGGATGCCAAAAATATTACCTTCATTCTTCCTGATACAGAAAAAAATGAAAATTCAAGCTACTTTAAGCTTTCTGTAATACAACATTCATAGTAGAGCACAATTGTGGCTTCTGGTGCCTTGGCGGAACTTTTTTAATATGCTCACAGGGTTAAGTCTTTAACCCCTGTATGTAGCTGGACCAGTTCCATCAGCAGTCACTCCTCCAAGAGTGTTGGCTAGTTTAACTCGCTTAAAAAAATCATAATAATCAAAAATTATACGTTCTACATGAAGCCTGAAATACGGAGAATCTAACTTGGAAAAAATAAACTTTTTTACGTTTACTTTTCAAAATTCGCGCTAGGACCGGAAAACTAACGCAATCTTTCCAGAATAAAAGTTTTATAAACTGAAATTGTCTGATAGTCTTGAATCTCAAACCTATTGTAAACTTTAGGCAATTTAAATATTGTAATTTGAAGATTTATTTCTGAGATTTGTTACATTTTTACAGTAAATTGGCTTATTTCTTTCTTTCTTTTTTCGGATTTTAATTTTGCCAATTCATCTTGTAGCTGATCTATTAGAATTTTATCTGATAATGTAATCACTTCAAAATCTGAAACCTTTTCTCGTAAAATCTCTTTTTCTTGATTTAGATTTCTTATAATAATTTTCAATTTAAAAAGTTCATTTTCAGATTTTGTTTCGACTTCTTTTTTTTCTTTTTTGATGTGACTAACTTCTTTCTCAAGGGCCGAATTTTGCGAGGTCAATTTTGCAAGCATATCTGAACCGACTTTACAAGCAGATTTCTCCTCTTCAACTTCATCAGTTTCTTTTTCTACTTGACTAGGTTTCTTGGGAAGCAATACTTGAAATTTTATTATTTTCCTATTTTCGCTGGCCATAAATTGATTGATTTTTTTTGTGTAATTTATGGAACTGGAAAACTGATTCGACGATAGGGAACCATTCACGTCATTTTCTGAAAGCAATTATTATTATTTATCGCAGAATGAAAATATATTTGACTAATCGATTTGTTTAAGAAGGTGGTCGTCGCGAAATGAGGACCAAAAAAATCCCGAATTTCATTGAAATAGCTTTTTAATGAAAAAATAGAGAGTTACAAGCATTTTGGTACTCAGTTTGATTTTTGTTGGTTTCAAAAATATTTTGAACGAAATAATATGAAATTTATCAATTTTAAAAAAATTAAAACGCGATTTATAGAAAACTGAGTGAGAAATTTAACAAAACTCTCAATATTGAACTGCAAGGACTTTTCAGCTGCACATTCACGAAGGTTTCGAATGTGTAACTTATAAGTCCAGGGAGTAGATCATTTTAATTGAGACCCCTAAATAGAGTCGAAATACTGTTTTTTGGTGATTCTGAAGCCAAATAATAAAAATTTGAAACGCTTTGAGATGACCTGCCCACGTACTGTCAGGTGAATTAAAGCCACAAATCATTTTTGTACCATGAAAACTCAGGAAGGAGATACATTTGTGATAAATAATTTCCTCAAATTTTTAAGCACGTTTATGATTGAACGAGCCATCCGTGACGGATGATCCGTCACTTCCGATTTTTCTTCAGGAAAAGTACAATTTGTACTTTTGCGACAATTAGCGATTGAGAACCCCGATTTCAATTTTTTGCGACAACCCCCTTAATAAATAGTGTTCACATAAAATTCGAGATAAAGGTGGTGTTTGTCGAAAATTTGACTATTTCAAAAACAATCTCAAATGAGTATGATTTATCCAAATTGTCTGAATAAGACGCTGAAATAAACATTCCCAGACGTACAAAAGATTGACTTGCAAACAATTTGTCATCTTGAAAAAATAGTCTTAATATCCCCTTAACACACTTTTAGTTTTTGATCCGACTGTGTGCGTGAATAGGTGATTTTAACACACTCGGACCAAAAACTAACCAAGGTGTGTTTAGGGGATATGCAAAGACTGAAAAGATTCGTTACGATGCCCGGGTTTATAAAAAATCTTGTTAACAAATAAAAGAACCAAATTGCAAAACAAAAATTATGAATCCGGGCATCGTAATCGATTTTATAATTTTGCGACGCCAACCCCCTTAATCTCTGATTTTCTGATATTATGAGTTTTGTAAAAACAATTACCAGTTATTTCATCGTTGTTCTCTTCTTCGATGTCAGTATTTTCGGAATCGTTACTTAAGGGGGTGATAGACCCTTCATTGTTACTAAAATTCATTGGCAGGCACTCGGGAACATCGTCGGTTGAATTAATTACGTGGAAATCGTCGCATTGAGTTGAAAGTTTCTATAAAATCAGATTAATAAACAGTTTTTTCAACCCAACCAAGTTAAACTAGAAAATTTAAAGGGGAGGGGGGTGCCATAAACTCTGAACATTTGAGCAAATACAACTTACGAAAATAAGAACCTATTTTCGAATTTACCACGTCTTTTGTCAAATAATTCAAAATTAAAAAAAATCACTTTTGCTCATTTAAGGGTATGGTGGTTCCTACATTTTCTGCAGTTGTTTCGTCATAAAAATGCACCAAATCAATTGTTTATGTTTTGCACGCATAAAACAACCCAAATGACAACAAAAAAATTTTCGAAAATTTTGTGTTTTTTGGATTTTTTCTAAGTATTTTTCTCAAAATTATGTTCAAAAATAACGTTTGTGTCAATTTGANTATTAAAATAAATTATTATTAAAATAAATTATTATTAAAATAAATTCAATCAAAGACGATAATTTGCTAGATTTGAAATTTTGCATGTTCGCTCAGCCGGCAAATTTAGTTTGAGTAAAAAAATTAATTTAGCTGACAAATTCTAAAATAATTAAATAATAATTCTGGTTAAAAACGGGAAGAAACAAACGGACGTAAATATCGTTATGTAAAATGCCGATTATAAGCGATTTCCAATAATAATTAAGAGGTGCGTCGTTTTAGCCGTAGATCCAACCAAGTTTCAATACAATGGAATAACTCCTACCGTGTTTTCAGAGAAAGTATATTATGAAAAATTAATCAAAAAATAATGCACATATCACGTTGAGATTAACATCACGCTGTGGCAGATGTTAAATAATTAATATAAAAAATTTATAAAGACATCTTTTTTTATATCATAATGATATTATCATTATAAAATAAATTTTAAGGTTTATTTTCGAAAAGACGAAAAATTATACAGTAGAATGGTATTAATATTATTTATTTTCGAAGTTAATACTTTTTCAATTTATTTTTAAATTATTAATACTTTTAGGCTCATAAATATTTTCCAGCACATAGAAACTATTTATTAATTTGAATAAATTAGTAGTTCGCATTTAAATTTTCATGATCACCAAAATTGAAAGAAAATTTGCAAATTTACCACGTCTTTTGACAAGTAATTCAAGATGTTAAAAAAAGTTCACTTTTGCTTATTTAAATAGCGTTCTGATAAAACGTTGGAATCTGCCGGCTTATTGGATTTCGGCACTACTAGTATTTTAAAAAGTTGTTTTGTTTTAAATTATTTACCGATAGTTTTCGTGGTTCTGAAGAAGTTGGAATATCTACAAAGTTCCTTTTTCTATTTGCATCACTTTTGAGCCTTTTATCATGTCGGTGAATATCCTTAAGGCATTGTTGAGTGTCTTCAAGATCTGATGTTTCGAATTTCATTCGAATAAACTTTCGGCAGTGTTGCTCTAAATAAAATTAAAACGTTAGATTAAAAAAGTAAAGACCAAAATTTTAACTACGAGCCGCACATAATGTTTTCCAACCGCGCTAAAGTCAAAATTAAAAACAAAACTTTTTTCAGTTTTATCGAGTTATTATTGCAAAAAGAAGTTTGCAAGAATATGAGAAAATAAGATCCGCCATGTCAGAGTAAAAAAAATGTTTTTAAAAGAATTTGTATAATTTTTAGACTCACGACCTCTTTAAGAGGGTTAACCACTCTGATTTAATAAAGGCCTTAGATGCACTAAAAATGCTCCAAATTGATACGGGGTGATAATTAAATGTACTATGAACNAAAAAAAATTCGCATTTTTTTCTAAGTATTTTTTAAAAGATGAAGTTAAAAAATAACGTTTGCTCGAATTTGACCACTAAAACTTAAAAACGGCGACTTGACGTTAGCAAACATTATCATGAGTGTTTTCCTGGCTTTTTTTTGAGCCTACTTTCGAAAAAATCGAAGTACTTTTTTTTCGGAAATTTTTTCTAAAATGACCAAAAAAATCATATTTTGGATTATAGTTAACAAATTGACTTAGGTTTTGCCTTTAATTTTCTAAATGCTTTAAAAAATACACAGTTAAAATTTGAGACATTTTGAAAATAAATTCTCGGAGGAGATAGATTTTAAAGTCTGAGAATGCCAAAAAACGTCGATAATTTGCCGTTCTAGAATTTTTCATACATCGAATCAAAGAACTCTTGTGCTATAATTTAGATATGCTATTGTTACAAGTTTCCTGAAAATTTGAGCTAATTTGAATATATCGTCTCGGAGGAGATAGATTTTGAACTTACGAAAGGGTCTCCTTGTAACGATACCGTAACTATCAGTGTAATCATCAAAAACAATTTATGATGTACTGAGTCGCAAGATTAAGGATAGATCTACAAATTAGCATTTTCGGTTTTTCTCATGACCTGTTAGTTTTCAGTATATTTCACTATATATATTTTCATGATTTCAATAAAAAAATGCTCATGGTCTACTGAAGAAAAAATTTGCTTACGTCAGGTTGAAATATTGATCCCTTATATTCTAGAATCAAGTAAACGTGTAACAATTCGGTACTTTTTTTAAAATTTGATATAATTCGTAGACACAAGTCTTCTAAATTTCATCCTAAAAATGTCTCGACTATGCCGAAAAGGACTATTTTTTGCTATTTTGGCCACGGACAGTCGTATTTTTTTACATNTAGGCGCCATTTCTTTAGATAGTAAGAACATTTTTTAATATCAAAACGCAATTGAAGGTCAATTTTTATCTCAAAAAAAGTTGTTTTTCTCTACTTTTTGCCATTTTTAACCATTTTTCATGGGAAAAAAACTTTCATATCAAGGAAATTTTTAAATAAGCAACATAAAAACAAGACTTTTAAGCGCATAACACCCGACAATGTCTGAAGTTTATTAATATTGTCTTTAAAAAAAATCTGTAGTTGAGTTTAGTTGGAAATGGATGTACCGTGAAAAGTGTTTTTTTATATTTTCCCAGATAATTATTTATGTTAAGTAATTAAAAATATAAACGTTTGCAAGAATGGACACTTTTATTGTAGAAAAAAAATAAAAAAGTAAATTTTCAACTTTTTTTTTCTTTCATTTATCGCTCTGAAAAAATGTACCAATCTGCAGGACTTATGCCACCCCCTTAAACGATGGATGGTTCGGTTTCAACGGTTCCTAATTAATAACAAATAAAAAAATGTTCTTCAATTTAGACACCTTTGATAGCAAACGCGCGTTTTTTGAGTGTTTTTTTAAAAGACGATTTACAAAGTTAAAATAATCAGTGCATTTTGACAGATTTGCACTTTTTAAATCTTTTTCTCTTGATCGGAAACTTTTTGCTATTTTAAAATTTTTGGTGAGAAACTTTTTTGAACGGAAGTTGCGACTTTTGAGCTCACTTTGTATAATCTGATTTTTTTCAGATCGATTATTTTTACTTTATAAATTGGCTTTTGTTAAAACACTCAAAAAACGCGCATTAGCTATCGAAGGGGTCTAAATTACAGTAAAATTTATTTTCTATTTTTTATTTATTAAAAGCCCTGAAAAACGGTCTCGACCACCGTTGAAAATTTATTTAATTTAAATTAATACGATTTTTACGTCAAAATATTTTTATAGAAATTTTTTTTTTCATGAGTTTAATTTAGCAATTTGGCAAGTTTTCATGTGATAAAATTTTTTTAATTCTGAATAAAATAGGGCTTCGGTGGATTTCTGCCGAACCGTAGTTTCGTTTGAAAAAGTATGATTCAGAGTATAAACCAGAGCGAAGAAACAAAACGAGGACATATTTGAATATAGTAGGGAACGTTAATTCGCCTAAAAATAATCCACATAATTTTTGAAAAATTGGTACTCCAAATTTATAAGGTTTATTGTTCTGAGAACAAAATTTTTAAAATAATTTGACAGTTAACCCCTGGAATCACAAAAAAAAGTTCCGCCAAGGCACCAGAGCCGATATATCGGCTCTACTTTGGACGTTGTTTACAGAAAGCTTAACTCGTAGACTCGATTTCCGGCAAGTAGTGACCATTCACCATTTAATCGCATTTTACGATGCTTAAATATTAATGACAAGATCAGTTATAAAGTTATCGATTAACTTGAAGACAAAATGACGTTTGTGCTTTTTTTTTTGGAAAATTTTTACTGTATTACAGTACTTATTTTTTGCAAAAATTTTTTAAATCACAAAATTAAACCTTTCATCGTGATCAGAAGAAGACATTTTTTCCATTACATCATAGCCCGAAAATGATCACGTGACCGTATATTTAAGGAATAAGGTTGGTAAAAGTAGTACNTGTTATAAAGTTATCGATTAAACTTGAAGACAATGACGTTTGTGCTTTTTTTTTGGAAATTTTTACTGTTTACAGTACTTATTTTTGCAAAAATTTTTTAAACAAAATTAACCTTTCAGTCGTGATCAGAAGAAGACATCTTTCCATTACATCATAGCGAAAATGATCACGTGACCGTATATTTAAGGAATAAGGTTGGGTAAAAGTAGTACGGTTTTTTTCCAAAAATTGCTGATCACATTTTTGAAAGAAGGAAGTGGTTCTTTAGAAGTTTTTTAGACTTTTTTTCCAATTAAACAAGTCCAAAAAGCGATCACAGTGACTTCAAATCAGGAAATAGGGTTTTGGTGAAAGTACACAAATAGTGAAATTAGCCGAAAAATTTTTTGGGCAATAAACACCTAATTGTAAGAGTTTTGAACATTAATTAATATTTTCACCAAACACGTCACGTGAATTTATTTTTAAGAAATAAGGATTTTTTATGACATATTTTAACTTATTTTTGGATTATTTCGTCAGTGATTTTATTAGTTTCACTTTCATTGTCATGAGAACAAGTCTTAAGAAAAGTTTGAAAGTTGAACCCTGGAATTTTGACGTAATTTGAAGTACTTTTTTTTCCAAATTATCGTATATTGGTTCTATATATTTTTTTTCAAAGTATCTCAAATCATGCGGAAGACCCTTAAAAGAATCGTAACGAATTTCTGAAGCTGTCAATTGCATTACAGTATGGCCTCCGGTTGTAAATAGAGATTTCAGAAGTCAAAACTTTGGAAAAAATTGAATAACAAAATGAGACGCCTACTGATCGCGCCTACGTGAGGTTCTCTCTTTCCTTCTCACCAAGAAATTAGATTCCAAAATAATTCTAAGAGTCCATTATACAGAGAATTTGCTAGAAAACATATAATTTATGTTTAGACAGCACCGATAGAAATCAATTTGAAGTTTTAATATGAGGTAATTGCGAATATAAATAAGGTTTAATTTTCATCTCATTATTGCACTTTTTAGGGTCGAGTAATAGTAAATTTCGCAACTTTTTGTTTTCTTATCCTTATTACAATGCCTTTGAAATTCGTTTAAAATTTTATTTTGTTATTTTATTTGTATAGCAAATGGCTGAATATTATTAAAGTATTGAAAAATGTATTTTGATAATAAACTTGCTTATATGGTCGATCTATAGAATGGTCACTAGTTGCCGGAAATATCGAGTCTGGGTACAGATTCATGTCTAAAGTCTACGAGTTAAGGTAGTTGAAGCTCCGATTACTTTTGGAATAGGAAGTTGAGAAGTTATATTTTTGCATTAATTATTTCAAATTCTAGAATTTTGATTTTTAGTTCTAGAAAATATAGTTGGAAAACAAAGGTGTAGGATATCACGTGATACGTGCTCATCGTAGTCTTCACAAATTTTATTTTTATCGGTACCAACGCTCAAGTATCTGCCCTACGTCACATTTTAATCCGATTAGATCTATATCCCTTATTCACACTTTTGTTAATATTCCGGCCCTGATTAGGAAACGTAGTGTGTTTTTAAGTAGTAGGGCCGGGATATTAACAAAAGTGTGAATAGGGGATATATCACCAATCAAAAGTAATTTTTAAAAAAGTAAAAAAAAAAGATGAAAAAATCGTTAATTTTTATGAAAAATGGCTGATTTTCTAAATTAAAGCAGATTGATATACTTTTAATTATTACTTTCAATTTTATATAGTATTCAAGTGACAGTGTGGACAATTTGTGATTGATTAAATTAATTTTTATAATAAATAATTTTTTTCATGGAATACTCAAATTGGAAATTTTGAAATTTCACTTCTAAAAAAAATATCTGTCCCAAGATACGAATAAATTTTACTGTTAAGTGTTTTGTGCATACATAAAAACTGGCAAATCTCACATTTGTATTTGATGTCTAGTTTCGAAATAATTTTTTCGGAAGTAAAACTTCGGCAAAAAATCTCAAAAAATCAACTCCCTGTAATATTCGAACCAAATATCCCAAAAAAAATTGAGTATTTTTTCGGAATCATCGCAAAATTCTTTATAATGTATTCGGAAGAAACAATTATGTGACATTTTTTTTGCCCTTTTTAAAAGGTTTTAGGTAGGCTTGAGCCGATATATCGGCTCTATGATTCCAAAAGTTAAGGTATTAATTTTCTTCATGCACGCCAGAAAACAACATAAATTATTAAGACAATTATTAGAACTTTCGGCAATTTAAAAAAAATGGTTTTCTTTGCACCAAATCGATCGTATATCTTCTAAAATAACAAATAGAACCAAAACAAAAGAATAAATTTGAAATTTTTAAATTTTTCTGCGTATTTTTATCTACAAAGTCAATCAACTTTCAAATTTTGTTAAAACTTTGCAATATTATTTGCATTTTGGAAATCACTAAAAATAGGACTATGATTTGAGCACAATTTCGATGTCATCCGACAAAAAAATCATTTCCGGTTTAGGGAAGTGATAAATTCTAGAACTTAACGCAATGTGCTTAGTATGGGTGAACCCAGGGTTTTTCACAAAATCCATTTTTTTTTAAATTTCAAACCACACCAAGTCTTATTTTTCTTGAATGCGCAAAAAAAGTTATAGGCATGCGAATAGTGCTATACGTCATTTTATTTCTTTTTTCAAATAACAAAATTTTCAAATCATAAATTATGAGGGTTTTATAGGCCAGCCAGTTCTCAAGTTCATCGTATAAACTTGAAAGTATCCCCAAAAGAATCGGAAGGGTCGACTTTCTGGTGAACGTATTAGCAACTATGGGCCAATAATGTAATGAAAGGTCGCTAGAGAGAAAAAACTGGTCAATGCCTTTTTTGCAGTTTGCTCTCTAGCGACTTTCGTACATTATTGACCCATAGTTGCTATAGTTCATCAGAAAGTCGACCCTTCCGATTCTTTTCGGGATACTTTCAAGTCTATACGATGAACTTGAGATTGACCTTGAACTTTGACGGTCATTAGAGGTCACATATTGGTCGCCGACCCTCAATCAAAAAAAACGGATAAACCGAAAAACGCTTAAATTTCACTGGCCAAAATCAGCCTTTTAGCACTTCATACGGCTTCGCTAGAACTGGATCACATACTACCTGTATAATCACAAAAATTGACCTTAACCTCCTCACACCCAGAAACGAGAACTTCGCCTCACACCAAAAGCCTATCTAGCAATACTTTGAGCGCTTATCACACGGAAAACTCGGAAAGATATCAATTTCTTATTGGTCACTGATTGAGATCAAGAATAAAATTAAGTGAACAACACGTAACATTTCTAAATTTCGAAGTTGTAAACTAGATAACTGCGAGAGAAAATAGAGGTTCACTCACCTTGTATTTCTTGAAAAACCATACATTTTTTACAATGACATACAAGTTACAAATTTAAGTGAAACTTAAGCTATTGAAACCTGGTCTCAAATTGAAATATATATTCTTGATCGCTTACAAAACAATTATTCATATCGCCGCGCTTCGAAATATATGCAGTAAAATGTCAAAAATATTGCTAATCAGCTGAAAACTCAAATCAGTACCACCTTATGTTTATATTTGATCGATTTGTCTTTGTCGGCTCTATTTGGGTTAAAATGCGGTTCAATTCTTTCGAAAATAATTTTTGAAATATTTTGTTTTCATTATTTTGAGTTTCATAAAATCACTTGTGAAAAAATTATACTTCGTATAGAGACTGCAGATAAATAACTTGTATCAAAAGAATCCTCAAATACTTTCCTAAACTTGTTTCCTTAGAATTTGGATATTATGTATCGTTTTCACACAATTAATTTTTTAAAAATTTTGACGAAAATCCTAAAAAAAAGTAGGAAAAAATAACTTTCGAACGCTTATCGTATAAAATTGTCACCAATATTTTTGGAAAGAAAATTGCAAACTCTATGACATATTTGAATTGTAGGTTTGTGACGATGTTTATTTCTGCGCCGTTTTGGCTCCGAAATTTTTTTTGCCTTTAGATAGTCAAAGGGTGTGAGTGGGTTAAAATCGATTTTTTTTTGAAAATTTTACATAAAAAAATTCCTAAGTCTTTAAATGACCAGAAAAAAATTTTCTACAAGAGAGCTTGAACACATTAAAACCGATTTTTTATTTTTGGAATTCCTTATTTCAAATCGTCTTTGCGCTGCCACAACTTTGAGCGAATTGTCTGTCAAACCCCGATTATGGCTCATTAAATTCAACCACTCTTTCAGCCTTCATTAAAAATCAGTTTTAGTTTTCTTCAGCTTATTAAGTTTACCTTTTTTGCGACTCTATATTCTCTGGGCTCAGTTCCACGACTGAATTTTTGAAATTCTTGAGTATTTTCAACCAGAATTTGTCCAAATTATTAATTAAGCCTCGAAGTAACGCCACACGTGTGTCCTTGATAAATTTATGATCAGAAAAATCTGTTCTTTCTGAATATTTTTCTACGAAAATTTCTTGTGCTCTCGAATTGAACTTTTCGATAAATTTCCCAAATTTATTTCTTCTAGAAAATTCGAGAAAAACGTATATGTTTGTCAGTAGAAATATGACTAAAAAAAGTCCCGACTTGTCAATTTTTTGTAATCTCACGATATCCTTAGATAAGTTTTTTTAAATGCACCACGCCTCCCGAAATTTTTTTTTTTCACTGTTAAAAATGTAGTTTATGGCCGAAATTAAGGTCCGATTTCCGACAAAAACGTTCTTCGATATCTCTGACCGTTTTCTGTCAAGGAGTTGGTGTCATTTAAAAAACCAACCTTGGCACAGCTGATTTCATGCTTGGGAATAGTTTGACAATTCTCATACTCATCAAGTGGAATATTTGGGACATACAATTCCGGCAATTGATGAATATTTTCGTGCAAATTAATTTCTTGAATCGCTTGCCCGTTTTCATTTCTGTGAAAAATTTCACTTGTGTTTTCCCTAGAAAGCAATATTAAAGTGGAATTTCTGAGTTTAATCGATTTTTTAAAGGTCTTTTTCATTGAAAATCGAATTTTAGATGACATCATTGACCTGACGATTTTTTTAAATTTGAAAATCGAAAAGTTATGTTTGCCTTCGTCAGATTTTTTTTTATACTTACTGTTGAAAAAGTTAAATCTGCGACGACCACCCCATATAATACATTTTATCTGATGTTGTTGCAATTTTTTGTTCATTATTGACTAATATTTGTTAATCTGTATAATACAATTTGTAGATGGCGAAGAATATGAAGATATATCACCAAGAATTACTTATCAATCGAAAATTAATCCGAAAAACATTTAAGTATTACTTTAGTGTATTACGATGGATTTGAGGAAGTTTTTGTCGCCAAAAATTGAGTTTTACGGCGTTTTTTCAAAATATGGAAAAGAACCCTAATCGCAGACATGGTATCATAAAACGATTTCTTGTATCGTTTACTTCACCGAAATTCAAACGACTAAATTTATTTGTGTTTAATTGTCGGTTCAAACGGTCAAATCGTTTTCCTGAGAATTTTGAAAATTGTTCCGAAAAGTGCTCAACAAATAATGTTGAAATCTTGAAAGAGATATCAAAAAAAATTTCATTTAGTTTCGGCAAATATGATTTCCAAAAAGGTATGTTTTTGGAACCGTTTTACACAAATTCGAGTTTAAAATCTAAGAAAAAGAAGAAGACCGGTAAGACGACAAATATTTCTTAGGTCTCGAAACGTGAAAAACCATGGACTATAATTCAGCTCAAAAAAGACGTTTTAAATTCACTAAATGGCGTCGCGTTGTGCCTTCAAACCAAAAAAACTTCTACCAGTAAAAGTTTAACTATTTTGTATGCAATAAGTTGAAATTTCTCTTTGGACCATCAAGAAACTAGAAGAGAACCAAAAATGCGGTTTTGATGCTTTTTGTTCCATTTTATGAGTTAACAAATTTTTAAGCGTTCAGCTATAGCTTTGAAAAATAACAGTTAATTTATAGTGGGACTTAGAGAAATGTATGACTGCAAAAAATCAAAATTTCATTATTCTAAAATACTTCTGGTCAAAAAATAAAATAATCCAATTAAAAACACAATCAAAAACATTTTTGAGACTGAGTCTCAGTCACTGAGATTAATTTTATGTGAATCTTGTGAAAAGTTTATCGATAATGATAAGCATTCTGGATATTCTATTTAGAAACGATTTAACAAAACCTAGCAGTGATAAATCGAGTCTATTTAGTTTCGCACCTCAGAACGAAACTTATATATTCAAACGTAATAATTGAGACTGGCGAGACCGGGTATGAAATTACCGGTTAACCAGTTGACTAGGAAAAGGTAACAAAAATTCTGTGGTTTAAATTTTGGTCAGGTACACGATGCAAAAAACTTTTTGATGATATCTTGTCTGAGCTTCTAGTTCTTCGAAATATTTTATTCCTTAAAAAAACTATCCAATTAAATTAATCGCCTGAAATTTCATGCCGATTTGTGGCGGTCATGTCTGATTTTTAAAGGCAATCAGAGTGCACCAAATTGCTTCGAGATGTCTACAAAATGTATTTCCGATCAAATCCTCAAAAAAATGAAAATTTTCGCGTTTTTTCTTTTTTTCAGAATTAAGTCAAAAATATTGTTTTTTAAGATTTGTCCACTAAAACCTCGAAATATCGGGTTAACGTAAGCCAACTTTCTCTTCAGTGTTTTCCTGGCTTTCGACTGAACCTACTTTCGAAAAACATCGGAGCATTTTTTTCGAAAAATTATATTTCCGAGGCTGCATCGAAATTTGTAAAAATGGCTCCTACAAATCTCAGGCATGTAACAAGGTGTACTGTGAAAAATTTTGGGCCTTTTTTCAAATTTAACTTCGGATGAGATAGATTTTAAACCTAAAAATCGTGAAAATGGCCAAAAATCGCTCTCCTACAAGTTATTATTTTTTGCTTATTCCACGTATTATGTCAACTTTTCAACAAATTGTGATATATGGTCTGGGTCCAGACTCTGGGAGGAGATAGATTTTGAAATTAAGTGATTCTAAGTGATTGTTTGAGTGATTACACACCGATAAAACTCATACTGAATACAGTCACTTAGACAACATAAGTGGGATTCGAACACGCGCTCTAGAGATAGTTAACGTTTTTGTGGTGGAGTTCCGTTGGGTAAAGGATATCGCAAAAAGTGTCTAAAAACGCTAAGGTAGTTTTTTTTAAACGCGACAGATTTGACTTTTCACCACAGACGAACCGAATGAGATATCACAAAACGGTTATTTTGCGTTTAACTGGAAACTATAAAAGCTTAGGCCAAAAACAAATTTAATTTTCGAAAATTTTTTTCAAAATTCGATATTTTCAAATGACCGGAAATGACTAAATGTGGGTATCATACGAAACTAAAAGAAATTCAAAGACTTATGGCTGAAAAATAAAATTCCAGAAATTAAGTTTTCTTAAGATTTTTGATAATGACAAAGGACGATTCGAAATAAGGAATTTCAAAAGTCAAAAATGGGTATCGATGTTTTTGACCCATCTTGTAGAGAATTTTTTTGGTCATTTTAAGACGTAGGATTTTTTTTGTTTATGAAAAATTAAAAAAAAATTGATTTTTTGGTCAAATTTTCGAGATTTTAGAAGGAGTGCAAACCCGGATCTTGCGACCCCGTATGAAGAGCTAGAGCGCTAATTTTTTTAGCAGGTGAAAATTAAGCGTTTTTTAGGACACCATTTTTAAGTATTAGGGTCGGCGACCATGTGGTCGACCTTAAATAAGCGGTCAAAGTTCAAGGTCAATTTCAAGTTCATCGTAAAGACTTGAAAGAACCCTAAAAAAAACCGGGGTCGACTTTCTGATGAACGTATAAGCAACTATGGGTCAATCACGTACTGAAAGATCACTAGAGCGCAAAAACTGGTCCTATTTTTGAGATTTTAGAGGGCGTGCTGAACCAGGTTTTGTGCTCTAGTGATCTTTCAGTACGTGATTGACCCATAGTCGCTAATATGTTCATCAAAAAGTCGACCCTTCCAGTTTTTTTGAGGGTATTTTAAAGTCTCTACGATTGAAATTGACCTTGAACTTTGACCGCTTATTTAAGGTCGACCACATTGTCGCCGACCTTAATCCTTAAAAATGGTATCCTAAAAAACGCTTAATTGTCACTTGCCAAAAAAAATAGCGCTCTAGCTCTTTATACGGGGTCGCTAGATCCGGGTTTTGCACTCCTTGTAAAATCTCGAAAATTTGACCAGAAAATCGATTTTTTTTTGAAAATTTTTCATAAACAAAAAAAAATCCTAAGTCTTAAAATGACCAGAAAAAAATTCTTTACAAGATAGGTCAAAAACATCGATATCCATTTTTGACTTTTAAAATTCCTGATTTCAAATCGTCAAAGCGGTGAAAAGTCTAATCTGACGCGTCTAAAAATAAACTACCTGAACTGTTTTTGAAATTGTCTATCATAAAGCTTCACATAATGATTGACATTTATTTCGAAAAAGCTGAAATTTATAAAAAGGACGACATTGTCGTCACGACAATAAGCCCACTGAATGAAAAAAATTAGGTAGCAGCGATCACTGTTTGTTTTCAAAATCGAGAAAAAAATTATTCGAACTAAATTAAAACTAGCTTGAGAAACAATCTTAATTTTGAAATTTTTGTGACTAATCGGAAATAAATTTTCTAGCAATTTGCTGTCTTCAAAACTTTTTTAATTTACCTGTTATTTAATATTGATAAATAAACTTTAACGTTCGGGTCAGAATGCTGGCTGACATATTCTTTAATTTCGTTTTTTAGCATTGCTTTATGCCTGGAAACCTGCATTCTCTGCGCATTATTCATAATGCTTTTTTTCGGTCATTTAAATTATAATAAATTCGGGAAATGAATGATTCAAACCAGGAGGAAGAAAAAACCCTCGCAGAAAAAACGCGTCGCTGATTGGACTTTATTATTACTCATGCTTACGTAACACGATTTTTTGTTACAAGAATTCGCAAAAGAACATTATTACTGTACCTTAAATTAATTAAATTAACACATGGAATCACAGAAAAAAAAGTTCCGCCAACGCACCAGAGCCGATATATCGGCTCTACTTTGGACGTTGTTTACAGAAATCTCAATTTTTATCTCAAAAAAAGCTGTTTTTCTCTACACTGTACTTTTGGCCTGTTTTCATGGAAAAAAAACTTTGATATTAGAGACATTTTTACTGCGCAAAATAGGAACAAGACTTTTTACCGCATGACACCCGACAATGTCTGAGGTTTATTAATATAGACTTCAAAGAAAATTTTATAGTCGAGTTAAGTTGGAAATGGATGTACAATGGAAAGTGTTTTTTTATATTTTCACAGATAATTAGTTATGTTAGGAAATTTAAAATATAAACGCTCGCAAGAATGAACACTTTTATTGAAAATAAAAAAAATAATTTTCACATTTTTTTTTCTTTCATATATCCCCTATTCACACTTTTGTTAATATCCCGGCCCTACTACTTAAAAACACACTACGTTTCCTAATGAGGGCCTGGATATTAACAAAAGTGTGAATATGGGATATATATCCCTTTATTGCCCTCTCCCAAAGATTTGGTCCCTTAAAAACGACTCAGTCGATTAGGTTCTTTGATAGCTCAAACTGTGCACAAATATCTAGTAAATAATAAAAAATGAAAATTGGTCCGAATCAGTTTGAGCTACCTAAGTACTAAATTGGATGACTCGTTTTCAAATGACGCGTCGTTTTCTCACCCCCCCGTGTTTTTGAGGGACCAAATCTTTGGGAGAGGGCAATAAAGGGATATCGCTCTGAAATAATGTACCAATCTGCCTGATTGATGCCACTCCCTTAACGGATAAGCTGACGCATTTCCCACACTAAAATCGCCGGATTTGAAAGATTATTTGATATGGAAACTAGAGGCATCCAAATATTCACTATTCCTGAAACTGGATTATACTATTTTATAGTAAAGGGAGCTGGTTCCTCGAATATGGCATCTGCTGCAATAATAAGAGGGGAAATAGAACTTAATTATGGTGATAAACTTTATATCGGCATAGGACAAACAAGCGTTGAACGTCAGATTGGCCAGACACAATATACAATACAGTACAACATTTGATGTGTCTGGTAAATTACCAGTGGTAATGGAGGGACGTTTATTGCAAAGAAAAATTGCAATAAATTCAAACCGTTGATGGTTGCCGGAGGAGCTGCAGGAACCAGATCTCACGTCTTTTTTCATCAGAATTATCAATGATAATTTATCATCACCCAAACAGTGTTTGTGTGAGGATGAAAAATGCAAGAACTGACGAATTCGGCGGGAATTCCCAATCTTACCCTGATCAACCTATCAACAAAGAAAAAGGAAGCAGCGGAGTCTGCATTTACGAAGACGAGTCGACGGCAGGCGCTGGATTTTATTACAGTCCTTCTTTACACGAACGTAAGAAGAAAAATGTTGTAGATGTGCCTAAGTGTTTTAAAGATGGACTACGGGGAGGAGTGTCACGACATGGTCCAAATGGTGGGTTTGGAGGTGATGATGTTACTGGTGGTAGTGGGGGATATACCCCTTTATCACCTTTTGGTTAGAATGCGTAGCCACAACGTTAAAATCACACGTTAAAAGGTGTAGTGGCTAGGCATTCTAACCAAAAGTTGATAAAGGGATACTGGAGGAAGTGGCGGTTATCATGGAGGTGGTGGAGGCGGTTTATTTAATTCTGATCCAAAGGGATATAAATCAATTTGACACTTTGGCCCTGGAGAATGCACAATTCAATTAATCAAGCCTACTTACTCTTTATAAACAAACAGAGTGCTGCACACAAAAATAATTTTGATTAAAATTGTCTGACTGAAAATAAAATTATTTTCTATACATTTGCAAGTATTTTGAAAGTGATAAAACTGTGTTAGGGGTCGGTACGTGGAGACAGATTCAGATATGGGCTCTTGATATAAAACTTTTTACTGGGTTTAATACAGCCTGATTTTTTTTCAATTATCACATTTTTTTCTCCAGGCGGCTGGAAAGTGAAAATTTACTATTTTGGCTTACATTTTAGCTGTCTTGCCGTCTATAGAAAAAAATATGGCAATAAATAAAAATCAGGTTGTAGAAGAATGTTCTCTCAATACACTCCTTAAGGGGGTATGCGACTCTGATTTGAAATTTTTCTACGGTGAAATATACTGAAAACTAACAGTTCATGAGAAAAACCGAAAATGTTAATTTGTAGATCTATGATAGATCATCTTACTCTTAATCTTGCAAAAAAGTACATCACAAATTATTTTTGACCGTTACACCAATAGTACAGTATCGTAAAAGGTGCCATTTTCCGAACTGCAAAAACTATCTCCCAGACGGTATTCAAATTGAGCTCAAATTTTCACAGATCACGTAAGTATAGTATGTCAATCTTTGATGTTTGCAAATGGCTCAATTGTTATCACGTCTTCTAAGAACAATTGTGAGGGACCACTGTCGGGTTTTTTCGCAATTTCCAGCTTAAACTCGAAATATGATTTTTTGGTCATTTTCAAAAAAAAATTCGAAAAAAAAGTGCTTCATTTTTTCGAAAGTAGGCTCAAAGAAAGCTAGTGAACACTGATGAAAAGTTGGCTTACGTCAAGTCGATATTTTGAAGTTTTAGTGGTCAAATTTGAGCAAAGTTTATTTTTTAACTTCATCTTTCAAAAATACTAAAAAAATCGAAAAAATGCGAAAATTTCGAAAAAAATTTTTTGATGATTCGGTTCTTAGTACACTTAATTATCACCCTGATCAATTTGGAGCATTTTTTAATGCCTCTAATGCCTTTATTAAATCAGAGTCGCATACCCCCTTAAATATCCCTTTTTGGCACTTTTGTAAATATTTGCGTGTTATTCTGCAGCGTGAGGGAAAGACTCGAGCTGACAGTGAATGTATAACCGATAGTATGAAAAAACTTCGAGAATACATCAGTGGTAAAAAAAATAGTTCAGTCAAGTTTTCGGAAACCAAACCACATAAAATTTTTATTTACGATGAAAATATTTAAGTTCATCTGATATTACGAGCTGAACTAGCGTCAACACTTTTTCACATAATTTATGCAAACACCATGTAAAAACTATGACTGGGAGCCCTGATATTTTTTAAATATAACAAGTTTAATTCTTAGTTCACTTTTCACCTACTTGAGAGCCCAATGTTTAAAACATTATGTTTTATTAAATTCTTAAAATATATTTGTTTCGCTATGTGCCGTACCCTGCTTGAACTTAGGCGTTATTTGACATGTTTAAGAAGGAATTATGAGTATAGCAATAATTTTAAGACGTTAGAGTTAAAATAAATAATAATTTTTTAAATTTTTTTTCCAAAATGTATAAAAAGTGTTCGTAGAACTTCATTGTAAAAGTTAGCCTAAAGGGAAGCTTAGCAATCCCTCCTAGCCACTCATGGGACCACTTTTCAGCCCGCACATCCTATATTAACAAAAAGTCGTTAAAGGGATATCACTGGCGGGGATTTAGTTAAAATCGAGAAATTGCGTAGGTTTTTCGGCGATATTGCTAAATATCGCTTTGATAAATTATGTCCTCCACAAATAGCTTATTATCTGGTCATGACTCATGAGACGAACCAATTTTTGCCCCAAGTACCAGTGTATATCCCGTATTCACACTTTTTGTGAATATCGCGGCCCTACTACTTAAGATTAAAAAAATATTTTAATCCATAGTTATTTTTATCTTGTTTTATTTGCTTTTGCACTATATCTATTACGGTTCTTGCTGGAGCTTTTATGCCACTTGTCATATTTTGATATCCACGAAGGAGATCGTTTTTAAATTGGTACTTGCTGGGCCTTTTATGCCATTTGAGTACTTCTTGGGGCTCAGGAAGTACCCAAATCTTTAAAAGTCGAATCTGAAAAATGGCACAAAAAGCCCAGGAAGTACCCAAATCTGAATTATGACATAAAAGGCCCATTGAAAAAGTATCTCCTTCGTGGACATCAAAAAATCAGAATATAAGTGGCATAAAAGCCCCAGCAAGTACCGTAATAGATATATTTCTAGAAATTCAACCGGAATTATTCAATAAAAAGGCTTAATTATGAAAAAACTGCTAAATTCAGAGTTTTTTTAAATTCAGACAATTTTTATTTTATGTAACATAATCTATGTTATGACCTGGTTATTATAATCTTCAAAAATTACTCGTACACATCATAGACACATTCAAAAAAATTAACGGATCGGTGGACTCGCTGAAATATTGGATCGGGTCGAATCAGTTTTTCCGATTTTATCCCATTTTGCCGATCCCTGATTTTGATAGTCTCTAAAATAACAAAACTCTATGCGCATGTTTTAACTCGTAGACTCGATTTTAGCCAACTAGTTGCCGCACACCATTTAATCGCATTTAACGACGCTTAATCATTAATGACAAGATCAGTTATTAAGTTATCGATAAACTTTGAAACAAAATGACGTTTGTGCGTTTTTTTTTGAAAATTTTTACTGTATTACAGTACTTATTTTTTGCAAAAACTTTTTAAATCACAAAATTAAACCTTTCATCGTGATCAGAAAAAAATTCTAAGACATTTTTTCCATTACATCATAGCCCGAAAATGATCACGTCACCGTATATTTAAGGAATAAGGTTGGTAAAAGTAGTACTGGTTTTTTCCAAAAATTGCTTAAATCAATTTTTGAAAGAAGTGAAGTGGTTCTTTAGAAGTTTTTAAGAGTTTTTTCTCATTACACCAAAGTCCAAAAGCGATCACGTGACCTTCAAATAAGCAAATAAGGTTTTGGTGAAAGTAAACAAATAGTGATCAAATTACGCCGAAAAAATTTTTGGGCCAATAAACACCTAATTTAAGAGTTTTGAACATAATTATATTTTCCAAACACGTCACGTGATCTTATTTTTCGAGAAATAAGGATTTATCTATGACATATTTCAAACCTTATTTTTGAATTATTTCGTCACCTGATTTTATTCGGACTTTGGTGTAATAAGAAAAATGTCTTAAAAATGTTTGAAGTTGACCCTGGAATTTTTTTGACGTAGTTTGAGTACTTTTTCAAATTACTGTATATTGGTACTACATGCCTTTTTTTCAAAAGTACTCAAATCACGTGGCAGACCCCTTCAAAGAATCGTAACGAATTTCTAAGACTTCTATTGCATTATAGTATGGCCTCCAGTTTAAATAGAGCATTTCTAGAAGTCATAGCTTTCGAAATGCTGATTACATAAGAATGCGTAGGC
>SCLH01001122.1:98686-116437 GCA_004367855.1 Oikopleura vanhoeffeni | reverse complement strand
TAATCTTGCAAAAAAGTGCATCACAAAAAAGTTTTGACCAACACACCAATAAATACAGTGCGTTTACAATACGACACCTTCAAACTGCAAAATGTATCTCCTTCCAGACGGTATATTCGGCCCTTTTTATCGGCCTTCGGCCGATTTTGACCTCATTTTACAACAATATTTTATTAAAAAACCCTTTTATCGGCCTTCGGCCGATTTGAGGATCATTTACAACAAAATTTAATTGAAAATCTTCCTTTATCGGTCTCCGGCCGATTGAGGGCTTATTTCTCAAAAAAATTAGATAAAACATCTAAAATCCCTTTTTATCGGCCTCCGGCCGATTGGGGGCTCATTTTTCAACAAAATTGAATATAAAATCCTCTTTCATAGGCCTACGGCCGATTTGGGGCTCATTTTACAACTAATTCAATTAAAAAACACCCTTTTATTGGCCTTCGGCCGATTTTGGGATCATTTTACAACAAAATTTAATTAAAAATCTCCCTTTATCGGCCTCCGGCCGATTGGGGGTTCATTTTTCAAAAAAATTTAATTCATAATATCCCTTTATCGGCCTCCGGCCGATTGAGGGCTTATTTCTCAACAAAATTAGATAAAACATTTAAAATCCTTCTTTATCGGCCTCCGGCCGATTGGAGGTTCATTTTTCAACAAAATTTAATTCATAATATCCCTTTATCGGCCTCCGGCCGATTAAGGGCTTATTTCTCAACAAAATTAGATAAAAGATATAAAATCCCTTTTATCGGCCTTCGGCCGACTGGGGGCTCATTTTCAACAAAATTAAACGCAAAATACGAAATCCCCTGCTATTGGCCTTCGGCCGATTTGAGGCTCATTTTCCAACGAAATTAAATGCAAAATATAAAATGTCCTTGTATCGGCCTCCGGCCGATTTAGGCTTATTTTTTCACAAAATTAGATTAAAATATAAAATCCCCTGCCATCGGCCAAAAGCAGGCTCATTTTACAACAAAATAACATTCAAAATATAATATCCTTTTTACTCAGCTTTCGGCCGATTGGAGACTAATTTTTCAACAAAATTAAATATAAAATATAATTTCTTCATTTATCTGCCTTCGGCCAATTGGGAACTCATTTTTCAACAAAATTAAATTAAAAAACACCTTTTCATCGGCCTTCAGCCGATTTGAGGCTCATTTGACAACAACAGAAAATTTGAAATATAAAATCCTTTGTTTTCGGCCTCCGGCCGATTGGGAGTTCATTTTTCATCAAAATTAAATTAAAAATATCCCTTTATCGGCCTCCGGCCGATTAAGGGCTTATTTCTCAACAAAATTAGATTAAAATATAAAATCCCTTGCCATCGGCCAATAGCAGGCTCATTTTACAACAAAATGAAATTCAAAATATAATATCTTTTTTTATTGGCCTTCGGCCGATTGGGGACTCATTTTTCAACAAAATTCAATTTAAAAACCCTTTTTTATCGGCCTTCAGCCGATTTGAGGCTCATTTCACAACAACAAAAAATTTGAAATATAAAATCCTTTGTTATCGGCTTTTGGCCGATTGGGGACTCATTTTTCAAAAAAATTGAATACAAAATATAATTTCTTCCTTTATCAGCCTTCGGCATTTTCGATAAAATTTAATATAAAATCCCGTTTTAACGACCTTCGGCCGATTGTGGACTTTTTTTTCAACAAAATTGAGTATAAAATCCCCTTTTATCGGCCTTCGGCCGATTTGGGGCTCATTTCACAACAAAATTAAATTAAAAAACTCCTTTTTATCGGCCTTCAGCCGATTTGAAGCTCATTTTAGAATAACAAAAAATTTCAAATATTAAATCCTTTTTTATCGGCTTTCGGCCGATTGGGGACTCATTTTTCATAAAAATTAAATACAAAATATAATTTCTTCCTTTATCGGCCTTCGGCAGATTGGAGACCTTTTTTTTATTAAAATTTAATATGAAATCCCGTTTTATCGGCCTTCGGCTGATTGTGGACTCATTTTTCAACAAAATTGAATATAAAATCCACTTTTGTCGGCCTTCGGCCGATTTGGGGCTCATTTTACAACAAAATTTATTTAAAAAACCTCTTTTATCGGCCGTCGGCCGATTTGAGGCTCATTTTACAACACAAAAAATTTAAAATATAAAATCCTTTTTTATCGGCCTTCGGCCGATTGGGGCTCATTTTTGAAGAAAATTAAATACAAAATATAATTTTTTCCTTTATCGGCCTTCGGCCGATTTTGGACTCATTTTTCTACAAAATTAAATATAAAATCCCGTTTTATCGGCCTTCGGCCGATTTAAGGCTCATTTTCCAACAAAATTAAATGCAAAATATAAAATTCCCTTGTATCGGGCTTTGGCCAATTGGGGATCATTTGTCAACAAAATTTAAAAAAAATTAAAATCACCCTAATCTGCCGAATCTTACCTGAACATATTGCTTGAAAAATATGAGGTTCTCAAAACATTTTTCTGAATAAAATAAAATTTTTCTCACTTTTTTATCTTCTTTTTCAAATCTTACTTTTTCTATACACAAACCTCTTATTTTTATATATTTTTTAAGAAAATATAATCTAAACCCTCATCATTTGGTTTTGTTTGTTAGACTATTAGTATAGTACAAAGCCACTCTTAAAAGTGGTCTTTAAAAAAAAAAATTTTAGGGTTTCACGGGTCACTATTTTAGGGTACTCATGAAACTTAGAAAGCTGTGTTTCTCTATGGTAAATCAATGCAATTATGGATCCCAATAGATGGCTGAGATGAAAAGATTACGATACGGATTTTACGTAAATTCAATATAAAAAACTATTACTTACTGTAAAATTGACACTGTTTAGCCCGTTTTTTACTGCAAACAAAACTTTGAGACGAGTCCTACTATCACCACGAAGTGGATATAGCCCAATACATTTATATTACCTGTGAGTGATAGAACTAGAACTCTGACAAGTCAAGGGCTGCCATGGTTAAACCATTATACTAGAATACAAATTTCTAAAAAATGGCTAATTACTTATATCTTGAGTAAAACAATTGTGGCAACCTGCTTCTTAATGTAACAAAAAACGTCATAAATAAATGCAAATCAATCTAAAGTAAAAATAGTTTTTCACAAAAATAATATAAGAGAAAGTAAGATATAAAGGAAGTTATAATAATTAAAAAGGCACTCTTGGCTCTTTAATAGGCTTAAGGATGTGGGGACGATAATTGAGATTTCTCAGAAAACTTTTTTGGTAGTCCCATTTTGTAGAGATTTTCCACTGAGTTTTTTAAGCCAAGGATTTTTTCTGAATTTTGATTTTTTTCAAAAAAAAATAAGTTTGAGATTTTTCAAGATTTTTGAGAAATTTGAAGTGAAAGGTACCAATTTCGAATCTAGAATTTATTTGTCACCTTTCAAAATTGCGAATGTAGACACTTAACTCGAAATACTGCAAAAACGTTAAATTTCAATTTAAATTTTTTTTAATTTCAAATAATTCAGAATTTCACAAAAAACTAGAAATTCACAAGTCGTTCCTGAGACTTTGGAGAGGAAAATTGGAAAAGGCTACCCGTTCAGACCTTAATTCAGCCTTTGCGGTAAATTTGAAGCACAATTTAAAAAAAACTACATATTTTCAAGGAGGAGTAGGCTTTTGCGTAAGGGCTCCCAAATACGCTGTTTTGACCACTAGGGGCAAAAATTTTGAAATTTTCTACGCTCGGAGATGCGCATTCATATTTGAAAGTTGAATCGCAAATACAAGAAAAGTGATGAAGGACTGAATGAGGAGTAGGCTTTTTAGTGCTTTTAGGGACGCCTACTAAAACCCATTTTATGAGCGTAGGTTGAGGTTTCAGATGCTTGAATAGTACTGGCACCTTCCTTAAGAGTTGTGTTACGTATTTGAAAAAAAATTAATTATTTTCTGAAGTCAGCGTTTCTCAGAAACTTCACTTGAAAATGTGTAAAAAAAGAGCCCAATTATCGTGGCCCACATCCTTAAAACTTCAAAATGGTAACTCGAAGGTCTTGTCTTATTTGATCTTTAATTCGGAGTACGATTTTCATCACATAATTTCCACCGGGCTGATTTAGAAAAAAAGAAAAATTGTTGAAATAAAACATGGCTGCGGTGAGATGATTGGTGATTATTGTCAGCTTTTTGTACTATCGAGTACTATAGACTGCATGAGCTGTATATTGAGCCAATGTGTATTGACCCAATATTTGGAATTGTTCAATCCTCATTTGGCAAAAATTTGGCTTATTTGAATAAATCATGCCAATTGTCAATATTCCAAAACCAATTTCGAGGAAAAATTTGTCTCGAAATACTATTTTTGAAATAAATAATATATGTTTAGCAAGCCATAACTCTGCGAATGTCCTACCGCACAATTTTCTCTTTTCGTAGTTGATCTAGTCAGCGTCACTTCTCATTTCTCGTGAAAAAACTAAGATTTTATAAACTAAGATTTAATAAAGGAAGCGATTTTTTAAAAAAAAATCGGCCTGCCTCGACGAGAGACACATTTAAACAACTGGTTCTACTTAAATAGCGTTTCAAAGTTCGAATAATTTTTATAATTGATTATAGTTAATCTCAGTTTCTTATAATATTTCATGACTGTTGAAACGGCAATAGGCAGACAAACTCAAAGGGCAACTGTGACGGCAAAAAGCAACACTTTCGAGCTCATTTGATAGGCATTATTGTAATTGGATACACTTTTGGCAAAAACTTGTGTGTTGCCTTCACCACTTAATGACGCTTCTAAGAAATAATTTTGGAACTAAATTCTAGTTACAAGAAATTTGTAAGAATCGCAAAATGCCAGATTTCATTGGGTTTTTTTGCATGCATAACACTTAATTAAGGGATTGTGGGTGCTTCCAGCAATAGTGCTGGGGAGAAATAAGCCCTTTTAAAACTCAAATATCTTTGTGAGAATTAAGTGGACATCTATGAATTCAACTGCACATTGCAGTTCGTAACCTTGAAATGAATAAAAGTGATAAATTTCTAGAAAAATATATTAACATGAGCCGTTAAATGCATAAAACCTTATTGCTGGTATTCTCATCCATTGGAGTTTAACTTTATATTCCACGTTTCTAAAATTACATTATGCCGATATTATTTGTCAGAAAAAAATTTTCTCTTTACTTTTTTCTACAATAAAAGTTAAATAATTTTTTAATTCATCCATTTGCCGGGAATTTTTTTGAAAATTCAATCCTAAAGTTAATTATAGGCAAAATGTACATTATTTTACAAAAAATAAGTTTAACTCACCGAAGGGTACATGCGATTTCTTTTCTCTTTACCATAAATCATTCTCGATTATCTTAGTGTAAAATTAAAGACTAACAAAAATTTTGTCAAATTTCTCGCAATCACTATTTATTGATCAGTTTTACTGCGCGCCATTATTTACTTGATTAGGCTAAAAATTGAAATATTGAAAAAAGGGGCAAAAATCTTAACAATTAAAATATTAAAATACTTTTATTAGTGTAATTTTTTGCTGTGATCATTATTTTTTGTAATTTGAGACTATCCTATGTCTGAAATTGTTAATATTCATTATTTTTTGCAAGCAAACCCGATGTTCTAAAAATAGTTATTCGATAGTAAAAAACTTTTTTTTTGCTTGCAATCAATTTCTCATGTGCTGGATGGTCGGATACAAAGAAAAACAATACCGAATTTGAGACCGTGGTCGAAAATAACTACTGCACCCACAATCCCCTTAAAAATAAAAAATAATTCCTGGTAAAAAAATGACTACTTTTCTTACAAAGCTGAAATTTATAAAAATGTAAGTGGTCAACGACTGTACAGGTCTGTCTGTACCAGGTCAACGACTGTAGGTCATTAGTGAACAATCATCGAATAATTGTTTTTATAATTTTTGGCTATTACAACTGCCAAAACCTCCAACTATTCTTATTGACGCGAAAATATTATCATAATAATAAAGCTCCTACGGAGCTGCTCTTTTTCAAAATTGCTTGTTCCAAAATAATCACCAGGAAATTTTTAATTGGCAAATATCATTACGCTAGGGTGTGATTTTTGAGTTTGCAATTCTAATATAGAATTACTATAACTAAACAGTGAAAATAGCTCTCAACATAAATGACCTTGAGGAGGTTACTCAGTTCTGTTGATTTCTGCCAGTAAGCAACCAACCCCCCTTAAACTAGATTTTTTAGGTCGCCATATTTAAAAAAAGTTGATATATGAATAAAAGCTTATGAGCTTGCGGAGATTTTTGTTGTTTTTGTTTCAAAAATTTCAAATTTCTTGAATTAAAAAAACCGCAAAAATAAAAAAACGACACAAAATGTTTTATCCTGATTCAAATAAATTTCAAACTATTTTCGGTCGCAAACAAAGAATTAATACAGGAATCCGTGTAACAGGATGTCACGTTTTTACTAGCATAATGAATTCCGGTATGACAAGAAATCGCACTGATCGAACAATTCCGTCTCGAATAAATTTCCTGCGCTATCAGCGCCCGAGAAATTCATGTTACTCCAGAATCATTATTCAAGTAAAAACGTGGGACATCCATGTAAATATTAAAATTTTATAAATATCTTCCTAAGTTTGTTGTTTGTACGAGGTGACACCCCTAACTAGATTTTTAGGTCGCCATATTAGAAAAAAAGGCACATATATGGAGTGCGGCTTGGTTTACGGANAATATATATATATAATATATTATATATAAATATATAAAAATAAGAGGTTTGTGTATAGAAAAAGTAAGATTTGAAAAGAAAGATAAAAAAGTGAGAAAAATTTTATTTTATTCAGAAAAAATGTTTTGAGAAACCTCATATTTTTCAAGCAATATGTTCAGGTAAGATTCAGAAACTCCTTGCTGCCTGCCCTGTATAGTTAACAACTCTTACTTTCCAGTTAAAATAAATTGACCAGCTTAAACAACTCTTATGTATCTGTGTAGAAGAATGTAACACTAAAAAATAAATGAAAAATTCATAATAAAAAACGATAGGAGAAGCAAATTTTTAGTGATGAACTTTTGCTTTACCCCTAACCGATTTCCACCAGAAATCAATTTAATCAATTTATTCGCCTTATTGAAATTATTCTATACTTCTTGCTGAATTTCTAATAATTTATAAATTATATTTATAACTTTATTTTTCAATTTTTCAGTTGAATGTGAAATCAGTGAAATTTTTGGCAAAATATTTTGCAGATAATAGCAGGTTTGAAACAGGGCTTGATGAAAAAAGTGAGTTTTGGATGCCCTTATATAAATTAATAGACATTTAGGACCAAAAAGTATTGGGTCTGATACCATTTTGAAAAGAATTACCTAAAGCTAAGGGGAGAACTTGTTGAAAAAATTTGAGTCTAAGTGACAGACTTGAGGCAACTTAGACAAATTTTAATTTGTGTTCAAAATTTTTTAAAGTGGGGTTGAGTAAGCTGATTTTTTTCAGCTTCAATGTCCTTTTTGGCTCTACCGTATATTTCCGGAAATGATCTGATCAGAAGCAATAAATTGCTTGATTCATGGTCACGTCTGGCATACTTAGCATTACCGTGGGACTCCTCTTACACAGGAAGTTTTTAGACCCATATTTTCGAATTTTATGTTTTTTTTTAAATTTATTGTGTGTGTGTCTATTTTGGCAAAACAGATACACAAAATCTTCAACTTTGAGAAAATTGAAGCATTTATTAGAATGTAGATTTATTTTATTCAAATATCCTACGTGGCACATTCTGGAATTTGATTTTTGTGATTTTGAGGTTGATGCACGGATTGAAATAGCATTATGAACGGTTTATTTGGNGAAAATATGTAGAACTATATTCATGAAAAATAATTCGTGAGAAATCAAGAAAAAGGACGCAAACTAAATATATATTATTTTATTCAAAAATAGTATTTCGAGACAAATTTTTCCTCGAATTTATTTTGCTCGAGCGAAATTGGTTTGGAATATTTACAATTGTCATGGATTTATTCAAATAAGACCAAATTTTTGGCCAAATGAGGATTGAACAATTTCAAATTTTGGGTCAAATACACATTGGCTCAATACAGCTCAATTCAGTCTATAGTACTCGATAGTACAAAAAGCTGACAATAATCAACCAATCATCTCACCGCAGCCTGTTTTATTTCAACAATTTTTTTTTTCTTAATCAGCCTAGTGGGAATTATGTGATGAAAATCGTACTCCGAATTAAAAACCAAATGAAGAGAAGGACCTTCGAGTTACCATTTGCTTGAAGTTTAAGCCCATTAAAGACCCGAAGAGTGCTTTTTTATTATTATAACTGCCTTTATATCTTACTTTCTCTAATATTATTTTGCAAAAAACTGTTTTTTCTTAGACAGGGAGTTTTTAGACCCATATTTTCGAATTTTAATGTTTTTTTCAGAATTTATTGTTTGTGTGACTATTTTGGCAAAACAGATACACACAAATCTTCAACTTTCAAAAAATTGAAGCATTTATCAGAATGTAGATTTATTTTATTCAAATATCCTACGTGGCACATTCTGGAATTTGATTTCTGTGATTTTAACGTTGATGCACGGATTGAAATAGCATTCTGAACGGTTTATTTGGTCAATTTTTTTGTTGGCCTGTGAATTATAAAATATTGCCTTAATTGGCCGTACCTTTTGTTTCATAATGTGAAAGATCATACTGAAAGTGATGAAATCAGTAAAGTAGAAGCAATCTGTATTTTTGTTCTTACTAATTTTTCAACAGTTTTTCACCGCTTTCAAAAATTATGAACTCCATCACCTTATTAGTTAAGGGCCTCGGTGCATTTTGACAGATTTGCACTTTTTCAATTGTTTTTGTCTTGATGGGAAACTTTTTTCCACTTCTAAATTTTCGAATAAAAACTTTTTCGAACACAAGTTGCCACTTTTCAGCTTAGTTTGTTTAATCTGAATTTAGGGCAGAGAGATTCGGACATTTTTTGGAAAATGACCAAAAAAATCAATTTCGAGTTTAGAGCTGGAATTGCAAAAAATCTTGTGAATCATTTCTTACATATGTTCTGAGGACCGTACTTGAAAAAAAATTGAGCCACTTTGCAGAATATATCTGGGAGCAGATAATTGTTGAAAGTCTAAATAATTGTAAAAATCGTCGGTTATTTGGCGTATCTAGAATTGTTCAGTCAGACACAAAAAAATGCTTGGCTAATTAAAGATGGACAATATACCGGTTCGTTATCTGGTGAAAATTGGACTCAATTCTGATATACCGTCTGGCAGGAGAATCGAATTTGCAGTTTGAAAAGTCACTTATGTACGAAACAGTCACCTGTTGTGTGATGATAAAAATTAATTGTGATGTGTTTTTTTCGCAAGATTAAGGATAGATCTACAAATTAGCATTTTCGGTTTTCTCATAAGCTTTTTAGTTTTTTAATATATCACGTGAAAAAGTGTCATAATCTGCCAGGCATACCCCCGTTAAAGCCCTCTTTAATCAAAGAATTAAAAAAAATTTCAATTACACCGAAACTTGGGCCAAAATTGATAAGCGCAACCATCCACCACGACTGAAAATTTTATAAATAAAACTCATGTAAATAAATATTTCTTCCGATCGTGCTGAAAATGTCGGCTTTTTTCGTCTGTTTTTTCAAAAATTTAAATTTTCGAATTTTTGACGTAGAAATTATTATAAAATTAAAATTAATATAAAGTTTTCGCCTGTGGTGGTGTCAAGAGCCGTTTCTGTAGAGCGCTTTTTAATTATAAAAAAAGGAAAAAAAAATTATAATTGTAAATTAAGACACCTTTGATAGCAAACCAGCGTTTTTTTGAGAGTGTTTTTTTGACAAAAGCGATTTATAAAGTTTAAAATTAAATCAAGTCTNTTGGGATAATACTCAATTTTATCAGAGTGAAAGTAAAATTATACGCCCTTCAGCAAATCGAATTATAATCCGTGCTACAATTAACAAGTTTCCAAAATATGTATCATAAGAAATGAAGATTTACATATCACAGTAAATAAATCTAAAAATTTAATAATATAATTTGTAGTAAAAATCTTTTAACAATCTTTGGATATCACTATCAGCACTATTTTAATAGAATGAAAATGTTTGAATAAGAACGGTTTGACTCACTTAATGGTACACCTAATCTTCATTTTTCGAATATCTGATTGAGTTCAATTTCGGTTAGTACAATTTTACAACTAAATTGATAGGGAACTTAGGATGCTGTTTTAAAAAACAAGTTTTTGTTCTTTAAGAATGGCATTTTATTCTTTAAGAAAAAGCCATCTGAATGGCATTTTTGTTGAGTTACTCAGTTGGGTCAATCTTTCTCTCTCTTTTTTGGAAACTTGTTAATTGTAGCACGGATTATAATTCGATTTGCTGAAGGGCGTATAATTTTACTTTCACTCTGATAAAATTGAGTATTATCCCAAAACTTTTTATTTAATTTAAGAATTAACAACAGCTTGTGCACTATACAGTATAGTCTATACTTGCTTAACCTGTAAAGTTCTATTATTCCAAAGCCGTTCAATACCCTGTGAATGCGAATAAACCAAAATAATAATAACCTTTCGACCCTTTTTCGCTAGATAAGTTCCAGCAATCATACCGTTGTGGCCTGCCCCAACAATGACAGTATCATAATTTTTTGTTTTCAAATCTTCATTATTACTTTACCAGGATAAAAAAATTAACAACATAAAAATGACCTACTCTCATAATTTCACCCTAAGCCAGCTTTACAGTCGGTCAAAAAAGTCTCTGTCTCACTACAGTCGTGGAGTTAAATCCCCAAAATTACCGCTTTGGATGAGAAAATTTAAAGTAATCCCGTGGCTTAAAAGTGACTTTGCAGGGTTTGCTCCTACAAACGATTTTGGCAGTGAATCAACCCAAAGAAATCTTCTTGGGATTTTTAGCATTTTGTATTTGAAATTATTGAAAAAAATTAATAATTTTTTTGTTTCTTTTCGTTTTTCTTTTCAATAACCGAAATTCTTAAAAATATCTGGATGCAAATCTCTTACATGCGATGTTGTTCAAACAATAAAGAGGCGTAATATTAAATATTTAATGGTAAATATTTTTCAAGCAATCTACCAAATCCGCTATAAATCGTTGCTAGTCTTTGATGGCGATTTATAAAAAAAATATGTGTTAAAATCTTTGTTTGCAAGCGAAAACAATTTGAAGTTATTCCTAAGCAGGCTCGAACAGAAAATTTCTCAATTCTATTTTAGTTGTGTTTCCCAAGATATGGCTAATTTTAAATACATAGGAAGCTTGTTTTCAAAAAAAAATTCTGAGGATTATGACGGTATAAGTTTTTTTTGTTCTGCGGCCTTTATCTGAAGTTTTGTGGTTTCACAAGTGATTTTTGAAAAACTTTAGAAAATAAAAAAGACTTTTAAATTAAGGGGGTTGTTGGTGCTTTATGTTGAAATTATGCAAGCAATTTAAAGTGGCTTTTATTTACTACATGACAAATTTTTCGAAATAATAAGCAATATATCACGGTTCGATTGAACACAAAACAGTAGTCAAATTGTGGAATGTCAAGAAATGTGGCGCTTGTTAATCAGCGTTTGATTTTTGTTCTCCATCAGGAAAACACTTTTACATGCTGCATACAATTATACTGCATTTTTTAGGCGTTATACTCCAGTTGAACACAAAGAATTTCGCGTTTTCAGATTTTCAATTTTCGGTCAAACATTTCCGAAAAATGGTAAAACGATTTTTTCATTGATGTAAAAATACATTTGCCGATTTTTTGCCAATCAAAGTCAAAAACAAATAATCAGAAATCATAATCTCGATAGTGTGTGTTTTTTGCACAATCCCAAAAAATTTTGTTGATAAATGCGAATGAAGTTAAGCATTTGAGAGTAAAACAAACTGAAATAAACCATATTTCAAAATTGATTTCTGGTCATAAAAACTCTCATAAAAAATTTATATTTTTCCTACCAGTTATTCATGGTTTTCAGTTACATACCGGACCGGTATTGCATGAGTGAATATATTTGAAAAAGCATACTAGTTGAATTTTCAATTTATTATGGCTTTAGCAGGACTAGGTTTTTTTGGTTTGCTCAAAACCATAGAAAAATGAAAACTTAATCGGTATTATTTACATAGTTAAAGTGATTTCAAATTGCTTGCAATAAGCTGGATTTTACACCCACAACCCCCTTAAAGGAAAATTTTTTGTCATAAAATAAATTATACCCTTGATCTGAAAAAATAAAACAATTGATAATATTTTCAGTTCTCCCGTAATAAATGATCAAAGTAGCGCCCAAATATGGTCTTTGGGGTTTGAGGAAAAGTTATGGTTTTTGGCTGTGACGAGGTTAGAAAATCGTTAATAAGGAACCATTTAAAAACCAAAAAACAAGTTGGGCATTTTCAAAACCTTGTGGTACAGTGTCTAACAGCCGTGGTATAAATATATTCGTACCAGATACAGCCGTCTTAATTACGAATCCTGAACCGGATTTCTCCTCTAATGTTAAACATTAAATGTTTTCAAAATTTCGAAACTTTTATTCAAAATGGATTCAAATCTCACGAGTGTCTAAGCTCCTGATTTTCTTGTCTGAGTGCATTGACAGTAAATAAATTTGTACGGACTCAACATTTTTCAAAATAGTCAAATTTACAGACTTTGGCCATAAAAAATAAGCTAAGAAGCCTGACTAATCTTTCTATCAGAATCGAAATCAAGATTATAAACCGTAAAATTGAGTTTCGGTACTCTTGAAGCCAATTTAATTCAACCTTTAATAAGCTCTTAATACCATAAAGGTCACTTGGCTCACGGCGACGTAATGGGATGAACAAATTAGTCTGAGGGTTAAATGTCATTATTCCAGTCATTTTTTGAATTCATTTAAGGTGGGTTTCATCAAAGACCGGAAATAGTCGTTTAAAGCTCTTTGCTCTCGTTGAAAATTGATTGTTCCATGAATGACTTTTTGGAGCTTATTAACTTTAATAAATTATATAACGACTTTGATAAAAACTCACCCGAAGATGCAAGCCATTTTTGCAAGCCATAGCAGAGCTGATGGGGATTTCAAAAAGTGCTTAGTAAAGAAGTAGCACATGATTAATCTTTTGTTAATTTTTTTTGCTCAATTTTTTTTAATTTGTAACTCATAATTACCTTTTATTTTCTAGACAACTTTTTATGGGGTTCAAATATATTAAGTATGTTATTTCATAATACAGAGGACCCTATATATAGGGTCATTCCAGGGGGTAAAATCGATACGAGACTTTTGATACGAGACATTGATCAAGGAATGAAAAAATTTGACTTGTGCAGAATTTTTAGGAGTTTTTTCGGAAATGAAAAAATAAATTTGAGGGTAAAATGAATTTTTGAACACCAAATTGGCGATTTCGGTAGCCTCTCATAGACGCTTAATCGGCTAGTTATGCCTATCAGATAGCTCTATAAATTTATCTTCGAATATGACAAAAATAATTTGGTCTGGAGAGGTATTGGTCTTATAAATTTCCATTTTCTGTTGACCGAGATTTTTCTTTAAAATTTAAAAAATATTTTTTTCAAAATAAAGCTAAACATTTATTATAGCCAATAATTAATAGGCTTTATCTCTTTGAGAATGAACAACCGAGTAAAAGTCAGAAACATTGTCAAGTACTCATTGAGAGAAAGTATAGGCAATTTCAATATGCGTGGGCGGCGCGGGCGGCGGCGGCTTATTGCTTATACACTGTTCCTCACAGAGTACTACTCACAGAGTAGACAATGTTTTGCTTCCTTTTTACTCGAATGTTCATTCTTTAAGGGATATCGCCGACAGTGCCAATATGGTCAAAAAAACTCAACGCAACTTGAGGTTGTTATTACAAATTACTCTGAGTTTTTCAGACGGACAATTTATTTCAAAATTACCCAATTTCCATTCAGGAGACAATAATATTATACAGCATAATTTATGCTAGTAACCGAAACTCCAGGTGATTATCACACGACTTATCTCACGTTTTCAGGAGGTGCGGGATTGGTCTAACGAGTAAGAACAGCAAAATAGAGATATCCGACATTACAATGTCAAAATGTAAATAGGCAAAAGATTGACTTCAGATAAAAAATATTTAAAAGATAAAATCGTGTGCTTCCTAGTTCTCAATTTAGCTTATTTTGCTAAAAATTTTTGTGTTTTGTAAGAAAAACATAAGTAAAAATCCCAAACGTCTGCATTTGCTTAGGGTAAGTATGTAATTTTTTATCTTTTCTATCTATGTTCAGCAGGCTGTTAGACAAATTTTGAGTTTTGTTTACGAAATATTTGACAGTGAAACTGACTATCTGTTTAAAGTTTCGTGGGTATTATATAAAAGGCTACACAAAATTATATATTAAAAACTTGGTAGATCGATTAGAAGTTATGTATACTGATTTTTTCAAAATAAAGTGAATTTTATTCATTTTTCAAAAACAATTTGATAAGGTCGAAAATAAATAGTTTCATATTGTGAAATTAACCCTTCTTAAAAAATTTGATCATACTGACTTAGCCAGTCTGGCTATACCCTTATTCATACGATTTTTGGTCGAGATTAAAGCGCTTATAAGCCTGAACGCCTATAAAGACATGTACCCTTATCCGACCTTTGTACCCTTATCCGAACGATTATTGGCAGACCTGACGTGTTCGGATAACAAAGTGGGGGTATTTTTATCTTCATACTCCGTAAGGAAAGTACTTTTTCATCGTTTTGGAAATATATCGTCTTGATTTTAAGCATTTTAATCAAAATTTATGGATTTTCAGAAATTCAATAATCAGTTTTCGGAATGAAAAAACACAAAAATTAAGGTTTCGATAGTAACAGCTTGATTCAAAAGGGTTTCAAACTTTGTCCTAAAAAATCCAGGGAAGAGTAGGCCTTTGCGCGAGACCCTCAAAATCAGCTCAAAAAAAAACGTTTTTTGGCTATTCTGGAGCGGATTTATTTCAATTTTTGAAAACGATAGTATTAGACCTGCGTATGTATTATTTGGTTAATGAAAGCTACGAACAATTTTCCTACCTTCAAAACTCACGAAGGAGTAGGATTTTTGCGACAAAATATGACTCTATTTTCAAGCTCGGTCCTGATAGGTCGAGCAATCAGTGATTTCCAATTTGGGTTCAGGATATAAGATTTTTGTTCAAATATTACATTGTATTTAACTATTGGGTTCCACAATGTGTAGTCACTACTGTAGTACACTGTAGTCTTTAAGATATTTGCCCTAAAAAAAAATCGTGTTTTCTCATGAAGGGTACCCCCTAATTTCGAAAATAAATCAGATTTCAATTAATACCAACAATAAATAATATTTGTCTTTATTCATAAGTTGATTTAAGTGACCTAGTTTCGTGTATGCCGTATTTATTACCATGCCGAAATTTAAAAAATCACAAAAAACAACTTGAAATACAAAGAAAAATAAATTATGAATCATACTGTATGATTGGTAAAACTCGGATATAACAATAAATTAACCTCACTAACTTATAAATATTTCTTAATTATAAATTTATCTCTCTTGAAGTTAATCAATCACAGCTTTACCTCTAATTTAGTATTTTTTTGATATTTTTTTATTTCGATCTGTTTATGAATGAACACACATCGGCTCGGTTCTGATATTCGGTCTCTGCGTGATACAGACGCTTTACCCAGATTCACCGAGCTGACAAATCGTCCCTTCCGATTGCTCTCTATCACCTGTCAAATCATCCCTATATAATCTGTTTTTTTGATAATTATGGTATTAAAAAATGAACGAGGAAGATGATAATTTTTGTTCGTCTTTTTGTGCTCTTTAGCGCCTCAAATACAGTTGTAGTTTTCAAATATACATAATCAAAAATGTCATTTCATAGATTAAATCTAAAACAATTTATTTTAATCTATTTGAGTGAAACAAAACTTAGAGAAAAAATGAGAAATTTTTTGAAAAATAAGAGTTCACAAACAACTTTGTTACTCTTATAATACTTATCAGAAAATTATTTTGAAAAATGTTTTAGTTAGGTAACTATACAATGTTTCATATGTAATTAAAATACATAATTTGAAATGTCTGAGTTTTAGACAAAAATATCGAAAATGTGACTTTTATTGCTGAAGGAGTGTCGCTTTTGAGCCCTTTGAAAATGAAAGATAATTTTAAAAAAGGACAAATGTAAAAGATATTGTTTGAACTTTCTTCATTAGTCGCGTACTTTTGAGATCGGGATTGTGATAGGATGTTTTATTGATTTTTTTAAAAGGGGCTTCTAGCCAATTTAGTACATAAGTGTGTAATGGGATAGAAAATTATTGGTGTAATGGTTAAGGGAGTCAATTTGCATGCACAAATGAAGTGTCTTTGTTTGATAAATTAATCAAACAAAATATTATTCCTGGGTAAATTGGGTCTGATAAATCTATAGCTACTTATACAAAATCGATATCCCGACGTTAAAGTCTATTTTTAGAGTTTATATATTAGAAACAACACAAATAGAAAAAAAATATTTGAATATCACGAAAACCGTAAGTTGGAAATCCAGTATTTTGTATGCTTAATTTTCATACAAATAAGTTCTTTCGATGTATAAGGAGAAAGACATTCTTGTACATAATGCAAATTTCATTTCTGACACAAAAAATTACTTTCAAATTCCGAGTCTTCCCAACATAAACGTCAAACCTTAATGGTCAAGATTAATAATGATATTATTACTAGGTTCTACACAAGTTTCTGTACAAGTTTTGAGGAAATGTACCGACACACTTTTCATAATTAAAACGGGAGTTGAAACTCCGTCAAAAAGTTTGTAAAACCACAAATTCCTCCTTCGACTGCAAATAACATAACAAATTATAAAATCCTAGCTACAAATTAAAACGACGAATTAACAATTAATTGATATCAAAACAACCGTCTTAACAAAATATGACAACTTCCAGATCCTGAACCTGAGAATTTGTTTGAGGAGTTCGGAACATCTAAAACAATTTTTCTTCTATCGAAATGATTTTCTTGAATCCATGAATTAGTCATTCTTTTCTATAGTTGAATCAAGGTGTGCTACGAGAGTCGGCGATATTGGCACTTTCGGCAATATGGGGACAGCAATAAAGTTTTTTTCCAAAAATCATAAACGCCTGGGCGTTCGAAATGACGTCATAATTTGAAAAGTTTTTCAATTTTATAATGAGTTTCGCAATAGGTGCAAATGGAGTAAAATATCAAAATGTGGAGAATTAAGTACTCCACCGAACGTAATCAAATAAATATTCAAATAAGTATATTTTGGCAATTCAATCTTGAACTATGAGTCATAGTCTATGACGTCATTTATGACGCACTCATAGTAATTTTTAATAAAAACTTCAAAAGCCTACGCTATTTCGGTGATATGGGAACTCGAATTATTTTAGCTTAAAATCGCGAATATGCGTAGGATTTTTTTCCCCACTGTTAAGTATTTATAATGTCCGTAGTAGACTGTCACCAAAGTCAACCAAATCGGAACCAGAAACATAGGAGAAAAAATGAAGATAGCTATTATCGATAATTTTGAATTTTAACTCGTAGACTTTAGACATGAATCTGTACCCAGACTCGATTTATGCCAACGCGTCGCCATACTTTTAAATCGGCCATATTAGCAAAGTTTCATTATCAACATT
>SCLH01001122.1:66871-84079 GCA_004367855.1 Oikopleura vanhoeffeni | reverse complement strand
TTTTTTTTTGCAATTTACAGCTCAAACTTGAAATATGATTTTTTGGTCATTTTCGAAAAAATTTCTTAAAAAAAAAGTGCTTCGATTTTTGTGGAAGTGGACTTAAAAGAAAGCCAGTGAAACACTGATGAGAAAGTTGGCTTATGTCAAGACGATATTTTGAAGTTTGAGTGCTCAAATTTAAGCAAACGTCATTTTTTAACTTCAATTTTAAAAAAATACTTAGAAAAAATGCGAAAACTTCGAAAAATCATGATTTTATTTTATCAGAGTCGCCTAATGAGTTGCAAAATGAGGCTCTAGAAACGAATGTTCCCAATTTTATTTTAATGTTTTTATATGAAAATATAGACGACTGCGAGTATAGGGCAGTCTTCTTATCTGCGTACATGGTCAGGAAAGCACTTTTTGAGGGTCTCAATTATATTTTGTATGAAATAAATTGAAATTTATCAATTTTTGGGAAATAAAAACACTATTTATGATTGAACGAGCAATCTGTCACTTTCGATATATTTGCAAATATATCTTTCAAATATATCAGAAAGAGGTAATATTTGGTTCAACGATTTGTACTTTTGTGTCACTTGGCCATTGAAAACTTCGTTTTTTGCCTTAAAATTCGACGACCACCCCCTTAAGGGAGTGAACGTCGATAATTACGCTGTTTTTGATGTTTTCAAGTGCAGTTTCTGAGAAACTCAGTATTAGAAAGGTGTACAATTATTTGTAAAATATATAGGAAAACTCTTGATGATTTCGGCAGTACTACTCAGATAATCAGATTTTTGAAACCCTAACAAGCCTACTCCTCATTGATGTCACATGGGGTTTTTTTTGTTATTCGTTATGCGGGCTTAATAGGTGAATAGGGAAGCACTTTTAGGCCAGTTTTTCTAAAATTTATACCCCAAAACAGCCAATTGGGAGCATTTTGGGGCTCACTAAAAAGCCTTCTCTTACACTTTAGATGCGAATTTTTAAATTCATGCTTTAAATGAATGACAAAGCCTAGCTCTAGGGGCTCTGATCCACATTTCAAAATTTGTCTTGGGCTCTCTAAAAATGCAGGTGAATTTCAGATTTTTTCCAAAATTTTCAATATATGTATGAGAAAAACAATGAAAAATTGAATTCATACATTTTTCAGAAACATATTCAAAGCTCAAAGTGTTTATTTGCGAAATTAAATGTCATGAAACATTTCTACGTCGAAATTGGTACCTCTCATTCTAAATCCTCTTCAATTTCATCTTTTATTTCTGCCCTCGAAAAACCCAACTTTTTTCCGATAAATCTCAAAAACAAGAAAAAATATTGTGAGTTTAAAAACTTGGCAGAAAATTATCTACAAAACAGGTGTATCAAAAAAATATTATTTCTGAAGCTGAGATGTCGACGCCCATTTCCTTAAAGATAAAAAGTACTGGGCAAATTCAAATGACCTTTAAGATCCAAACGGTTAAAGGTTATAAGTTTCGGGCATTATGCATACAGCCGAATCTTTAAAATTTAATTTTTGTCACGGAGAACTGTTAATTTGAAAGATGAAAGATTCTCAGAAAGAGATATTAAAAAAGGGAATCGATGATTCTTGTTTTGAGTGTGATCATACTCGGCGAGTGATATTCGAGCGGGAGGGGCGCTAGATGTACCACACTATTTTACTTTTCTATGTTAGAAATCTACTACCCCCCCCCTCAAGACAAACTACTAGTCTCAAGCAAGAACAAATTGAGAAATTCTAGTCAAAGGAGCACCAAGACCTTTACATTCTCAATTTAAGAGATTTAAGTTACCTGGGCATCATGATCGATATGATATATGCTACGAATTAAAATACTTGAACTTGTGAAAAGTAGATTTAACAGGTTTTATTTGATTTTAATCGCTGATTCTATCTCAACAGATAAAAATATTATAAAACGAATTTTTTTGATCACTACAAAATTTCACTCTTGTTGACAGCAAAGTTCAAATCGATTTAAAGACAGGTGTATAAAAATAAGCGAATTACAAAACGCTTTCTTTTTATGCCGTGAAATGTACCTCGAATTCAATTAATAGAAAGTGGCTGTATTAAGAACATCTTTTAACCTAAGTTTGTGTTAGTAACATATTTAGGTCGTATAAGAGTGAAGTATAGTTTTTCAATACCGCTGCATAAAAGAATGATTACTGTAAAATGGAAGCGGCGCCACCACCCAAGTGTGGTTATGTGATCTCATGAGCCATTTTTTTTTACTGCAGTTAAGCATTAGATAATAATTGTCTAGTATAAGTTTTAAAACATGGGTGAAGTGAAGAGCGATCCATAGTGTGAAAAGCTAAATAATCAATTAGCAGATCAGTTTATAAGGTTATTATATTAGTGTTGTAGGTATAATAGTGTATTATACGTGATTAAGTAATAACAACTGTAGTTTAATTTAAATGCCAAGAATGATATATAGTTATTTAAGAAAGTCAGCAATAATACAGTCCCCCGGATTAAGTTCCGTAGGATTTTTTTACTTTCTGTTAATATGAATTTGATAATTTATGTCATGCATGTTTTAGGGGGTTATTAAACCAATAAAAATGTATCATATCAATCGTAGATACAGTTATTATGCGGGTTTAATGCACAAAAAAGTATTCGAATGTTGAAAATTCTAGATTTTGTCATAGATTGTTTTGCAAAAAAACGATTGCCACAGAAATGTCTTGGTCATTTAGTAATACTGATATTGTTTATCATAAATTAATTTATAAAGAGTTAAAAAACGACACTATCCGAGAGATATATATTTAATTATTTGGAGAGGGTCCATAAAACTATTTCGGTGGGTTTATATTTTTGATCGAATATTAGTAGGTTTATTTTTATTTATAGACATGGTCCTTGCGACTCTCGCGCGTTATGGTCAATTTACGAATAGTATAAAATTTGCGTCTATTGTTTTGGTCAATTTGGATGTGTTCGTCATTTCTAAAAAAGTGACTATGATATGTAATGCTTATTAATGCATTTAGATAAAATTGGGGCGTAGAAGAAATCAGCTACCAAGTAAAATAAAAAATTTAAGTGAGAAATTTATTAATTCGACTTAATTTTTTTATTGAAATCTGTGTATGATAACAAATAATAGGCGTTTGTATTTTTCCAACATGCTACATTTCATTGCAGCAGCTATTTTTCTTTTTAACTGATAAAAGTTTTAACGGCCTTAACATTTTGAAAGAAAAGATAAAAAAAAAAAGAAATAAATTTTGTGACTGAAAATATATTAGCTACTTTAATTAAAAGGCAAATAATGTTAGGGGGTTAACAATTTGGCGAGTAAACAGTTTTAAACACTCATACGCATTTTTCATTAAGGAGAAGAATTATAATTGGTGCACTTCACCATGAAGGTTGAGAGGAGATTGAAAGTGGTTATTTTCTGGAAATAGCGCCTGAGTATTATATATTCAAGATGAAGATTGTATAGATGTCATTGGCGAATCGGTTAGAATTGGCTTTTACAAGAGGACTGGATTGGGATTCTTGAAGTCAGGTTGATAACAGTATGAGATTTTGCTTTTTTTTTAACTGTTTTTATTGATACATTAAAAATTTGAGTTTACAATTTAATCTCCAATTATTTTGATGTTGATGGACTGATAATTATTAATTCGTAATAAGATGAACAACGGTTGATTGAAAAGAAAGCGAAAGGATATAACGTTGCGTTAGTTTTAATATTTCTCAAATTCGTTCATCCATTTAAGTGATTTAAGACATTTAAGATATTCAAATTGTTCAAAATGTTAATAAAAATAGGTATCTTCTTGTATTTTATGGAGTTTTTGAATGCGTTTGTATTGGTTATTGTGTCAATGCGACATTTGTTGGCAAACAATAATTAAGATTATTTATGTTGAGTTATGTAACCCGTAAGAAATTAAAACAAGGCAATTATGTCATGGTTTTCTGATGTGTCATAGAAAGAAGAATGAGTAAAAACTAGTCAGTAATGGCAAAAATGAAGAGATTACATAAATTTGGCTCGGAATATTATTCATTTGAGAAGTTCTTTTTTCGATTTTAAGGTAGGGAGAAAAGAATTTCAGGATGAGTTTGTGTATGTCAAAGAAACACTTTTTCATTTGGTTTTGGTGTTCATAGTCATAAATTTCCGTTTATGAAATTCTGACGGACTACGAGTCCTACGTTTATCATACACTCTGCTATTTTTATCGAATAATTTTTAAAATAATTTGTTTAAAAATCAACCTAATCTTGAACATTATTTTAGGCTGCAACTGGTGGATCATTGACTAGCATGCAACGATTCAATGCAGTCGAAGGATATGACGAGGTCTTTTACTTGAGTTACAAATTGTATACTGTTCGACGAGCGAAAGAGATGTCGAGGATTTGTCATCTATGGTGGTGAAGCCTGGGGGAAGATTTATCTGTCTTTTTGGAAGCAATGGAAACGGGGTTTGGGTTGTCGAATAAGGGGTTTGAGGTAGGTCAAGCTCGACATTGTATAAGTTTAAAAACTAAATTATAAATATGACTTTTTCTAAATTTTTATTTATAATGGTTAAAAAATGCTGTACAACATTTTTTATCAACTTTTTCCTGGAACTATACACCTTCAGGGCATTCGTAAACTTATTGTTTTGAAGGTCGACTAATTTGATTGTAGTTAGAAAAAATTTTCGATAGCTGATAATTCGAAACATGTTTTCAATCAGAGACAACAAAACAAATCGAAAAAGGTCGATGGGCTTCAGATATTCATATTTAAAAGCTTAATTTAAGTAACAGAAAAAGAGTATGATAAGATTTGACATTTTTGGTATGAGATAAAAGTCGATCATAGATTTTCTGTGAGGCTTATTCATCTGATGAAGTGTTTAGTCGGAGAATCTGGTTTTTACGATTTTTTTGGTAAAAGAATTTATCCAATCTTCTGAACATTTGTCAAAGAAGCGATCAAGAAAAAAGATTGGAATATATCCTATTCACACTTTTGTTAATTCGGCCTACTCTTAAAACAAACACTACGTTTCTAATTAGGGGCCGGATATTTAAAAAAGTGTGAACTAGGGGATATTATATGTTATGAAATAATATTTAATTCATAACGATCCAGGTGCAAAGATTTTTTTCTCGGAAATATATTCATTTTTCGGGTAATAATAGATGACTTATTGTATACCGAGATGCAAAACATAGGCTAAAAACGATAAAAATCCGAGAATATCAATTAAGCGAAAGATTGAAAATTCTTAACAATGGCTGAAAATAAAACTTACATTTCCTAAAATTCCATTATATCTTGACGTTACAATTTTCTTTTGAGAAGAGAATCCTTGTCTGCACATGGGATCATAATCATATATGATAATATTTTTTTCATTTTGGAAGATTGAGATGCAAAGTTTAAATTTTTTACAATGCATTTTAAAATAGATTTGGGATGTTTTTGATTCTATGAGATCCTAGATAACTATTGAATGAAATTTCGGAACTTAGGAATTGTATTTTGGATTATTATTTTGAAAATATTCAGGCTTTTAGGAGCAATTTTGCACCGTGGATTTGATCCCGAGGCAAGGATAGAGTTCTATAGTTTGCTTACAAACGAGATTTATTCGGGCTTACCCGAATGAATGCAATTTTGGACAGATCACGATGAACAAGTAAGTTGATATAACTAATGTGATTTTTTAGTAATTGAAAAACGGGTAAAGTATTTTCCAACCGGGAAGACTAGTACCGGTCTAGTAACCGTCAAGCGATTTGTAAAGAATTTTTTCAAAATAATATGTATTGAAACCTGACGATTTTGAACGTTCATTTTTTAAACTAGTTTGAAGAAAAAAAATTTCATGGTTTTTGATTATATTTTTATCCGCAGAATTGTTTTACTCTTCATTCAGGTCGTAAGTAAACGGATATAATTTTGCGTGCAAAATGCAAATCACAGTATCATGGTTGGTAGAATTGAAAATTACACAAATAACAATAATTTTCATTGTTTTTACTATTATTAGAATAAGTTATTTGGCGCTAATGCCTACCGATACTTGTAGTTTAAATTCGCGGAGATTTCAAAGATTTTTTTCAAATTATCTTATTCTGAATTAAATAATAATATAAAATAAATTTATTTTACAAATTCGTAGGGATTTTTCGATCGACTACGGAGAAAATTTATCGTACGTGAAATTAATGAAAGATGTGTGCACGATCTGGTAACGATCTGCACTTTTATGTTAGTTCCAGAGGGCTCAGCTTTGGAAAAGATGCAGAAAAATTAGTCTTTCAAATATTTTGACTTTTAAGAAAGGAACAATATTCCTTGAGCTGATTTCTTTAGTGTAATTTAAGTTATTTGAACAGAAGATAATAAATTTAGATTTGCAATGATTTATTNAAACATCTTTAACAATCAAGTTGTGTATAGTATACATATTTAGTTGTATAAGAGTGAAGTATAGTTGTTTCAATACCCCGCGGCAATAAAAAGATGATTCACTGTTAAATGGAAGCGGCGCACCACTAAAGTGTGGTAAGTGTATCCTCATGAGCACATTTTTTAGTGCAGTATAAGCATTATAATAGAATTAGTATAAGTAATGAAACATGGTGTAGTGACAGCGGCGCACCACCATTGTGTAGTGATATTCTTGTATTATCGTACGCACACTATTTCAGTGCAGTATAAGCATTATAATATAATTGATCTAGTATAAGTAATAAAACATAGTATAGTGACAGCGGCGATCCACCATAGTGTGATAAAGTCTTAAATTATCATATTATTTTAGTGCAGTATAAGGTTATTATATAAGTGTTGTAGTATAATCAGTGTATTATAAAGTATTTTATAATGCCCCGAGATGATATACAAGAGTTTAAAGTATATTCCAGAGCAATAAATAATAACTACAGTACCCCCGGAAGTTAAAAGTTTGCAGACTTCTTTTTCATTCTCTACTAACTACTTACCTTCCAATCTAACTTGTAGCGCCTGTTTTCGGCTTTGCACTTTTTATAGCAAGATATATGGCCCTGATCATATGGGTTTAATCGGAACTAAAGCTTTTCAAAATTTTGTCTTTCAAATTCAAACCGGTCCTTCAAAGTAAAATTTATTGTATTAAACAATTTCCTTTAACATATTTCAATAAAATTCGATAAATTTTTTTTAAATTTATTTCAAAGTCTTACTGCGCACGATGTCTTTTGTACAGGCATAATAACCCGCCCAATATCCCCTATTCACACTTATGTGAATATCCCGGCCCTGATTAAGAAACGTAGTGTGTTTTTTAGCAGTAGGGCCGGGATATTCACAAAAGTGTGAATAGGGGATATCCTGGAATTTGCCATTTTCGCAAGAAATAACCTACGCAATTTCACGGTTATTAGCTGAAATCTTTCTTCTGCCCATATCGTCGAAAGAGCCAATATTGCCAAATTCGCGTGAGATTTCATGGTTTTTATCACAATTTACTTCGAGTGCGTCAAAAATGACATCATGTTTGAAGATTAAATGTCAGTTTGATACCGTTTGATGAAGTACTGACAGTACTGTACTGTATTATAAGCAGTTTTCATATCCGGGTTAAATGAAGTAGTTAATTGTCTTTTACGTATAAAGCTGTATTTTTTAATGTAAGTGTTAGAATAATAAACTATAGCCTTACCAAAATTCTTTTATTATTTGGAAAATGCGGTTTTTATGATTTATCCTTTGTTTGGCCTTGACCCACTCTGCACCCATTTTCACTTTTTAAATATTAATATTAAGATTTTTTATATTTGATATTGAGATAATGAAGAAAATGAAGTTAGAAATTAATTTGCATCAATTGTACACATTTCAACCAACAAAGGTTTGAGTGAATCAGTAGGTAGAATTTTGAACATTTTTTGGGGCTAAATGATGTGACATTGAGTGTTATCGGTTTTCGTGGATTCAAAGCCTATAATATTTATGAAATAAAAATACATTTGTTCAAAATATAAAAAGAAAATTATTATTAGGACGAAATTTTGAATAAATCCAGGTTTTTGTTTGGTCAAAAATCGACTGTCTTTGAATAAGAATCTATAGTCTGACGTGTTTTTGAGAATTCTGGGAGTTCAAAAGTATAGAAAAAGTTTTCGAATAAAAAGTTTTTATAAACATTTGACAAAACAAAATTAAGAAAACTTCTCAGCAAAAAAGTTTTTCATAGTTAGTTTGAAAAAAGAGTTGTGAGATTTTTGTGATCGAAACAGAAATATATCCCTTGTTCACACTATGTGGAATATCTCGGCCCGACTACTCAAAACACAATATGTGTGCTAATCAGGGCTGGGATATTCCACATGTCACATGTGACATGTGAAAAAAAATTTTCGGAAAGAAAAATTTTTAAAATGAAATTCACAAAAGAGTTCGAAAATGTATCGCAAGAACTCAAAAATAATCGAATGAAAATTATGAAAATCATATAGAAATTATTGACACGCGTGATTTGTACTTCATTGAACTTGTTCAACTTGACTTTTATGTTAACATTTGAAATTAAAGAATAGCAAGGAAACTTGGGCAGATTCGTGTCGGCCAAAAACACATAAGAAAGATATTGAGACGTATTTGCCTTACATACGATCAAATACAGAAATAATGCCCAAGAAGAATAGAGCAACTCTACACAGGATCGGGATATGATCATGAATCAATTCGCAGGCAAATAAATTTGTAATCCTGGATACTTGCCTGATTTTTTTATAGAACAACTACCTGCGACGAGAATTTCTTCAGGTCGACGGCAAACTTGATTTTCACCACATATAATGTGACGGATTCTAAAAATATCACTAAAAATATTTTCGAGAATTTGTTTCGGCGCGTCGAATCCCCAATAAACATATTTTCAAACTTTCTTCTCAAAGTTTTCTGATCAATATTGTATTAGGAAAATTTTCTTGTACACAAATTTTTCTGTATGAAATCAAAGAGTCAAATTAGAAATAAACTTACTTAGTATGTAATTTGACTTCTTGTCAACAAATATTGTGGGAAGTAAAACACTGGTCTCTGCAGACATCATTATAAATTTCCTTCGGAAGCTACATTGTAGATTAAACTTGCTTTATATTGAGCAATTCCTTTTTTTTTGATCACGTGACGACGGTTTTTTTATACTGTTTTTATACTGTAGATAAATTCGAATGAGAACGGGGAAAGTTTTGCGTAGAACAAAAACCAACTGCCAGCATTTTTAATCTGTTTTTATAAAATTTGAATATTTTCGAAATCATCTGAATCCGTTAGTTCAGTGAAAAAATCTTCCCATTTACAACAAAGTTAAAACATAATTTTATTATGATGAAATTAATTACGAAAAAACCAGAATGATCTTAGGAAAATGTATTGGTACAAAGCTAGCATTGTGTCAGATTATTCGAAAATCAGTTATTACTCAGAATATTTAAAATGACCCAAACCCTAAAATAATCCCCGCGGAGTAGATCAATACTTTTTCCGACTGGGATCCATTATTTGTCAACATATTATTGGTCTCACTTATTGGACCAACTATTTGTCAACGTCGTTTCGGTTCCACTTTTTCAATTTTGGCCCTACCACTTGTGGTATCCAGCCGAGCTAGGATCCAAACGATGTTCAACTATATTCGATCCTAGGATCCAACCGACGTATCTCAAAAAAATATACCGGCGGAAGTAATGACCGGTTAGTGGTAAAGTTAAAAACAAATATTTTTTCGTCGATTATTTTCCTGATAATTTTTTATGTTCCTTGTTCTTCCAAACAACATGTTTATTTTTGTTGTTTCTAAGAATATCAATTTTTTATTATCCCTCTGAACTTCAGAGTCGGAAGCATTTAAAATAAAAAGTTCCGCCAAGGCATAAAAGCCTTTCAGGAGGCTATTTTTTGAGCGTTGTTTACAGAAAACTCTTATAAGATCAACCTTTAACTTAACCTGTATAATCAAGTTCAAGAGTTAAACTTTTGAGAAAAATATATTATATTCTAGAAATTTTATGTTCAATTCTAAAGAAAAAAGTTAAGAAAGCAAAAGTTAATTAACCCACGTGATACTACGTCATGGTAGGCTCCAGGAAATGTATGTTTATCTCTATAACTGCACAGTGCTTTGTTCTATTCAATACTTTTGTCTGATTGAATTTATCTGTTAGGAATCCAAAAATATTTTTAAATATTCATGAAAAAACCACGTTTCTTAGGAAAAAATTGTTAGTTTTCTCGATTTAATGAAATTATTTGCCTATTTTTACAATATAAAGCCAAATATGATATAAATGTATCACTTTGGCATGATTTTCAGAAATTATTTATTTTCTCAAAACATATCAGTTTATCCATACTAAAATCGAAATCGAATATTCTGAAATTTCACTCCAAAAAAAATATTTCTGCTCCAGATATGTCTAGTAAGCTAATTTTTTTGCGCAAACAGTACTCAAAACACTTTCCTAAATACTGGCTTAATTGAAAGTATAATTCCAAATTTTGATCAAAAAGTATTTTCTCGAAAGTAAAAGTTGAGCAAAAAATGGCCCTTCAATCAACACGTGATAACACTTGAACCAAGTATCCAAAAAAATTAAAGAAAATATTTCTAAATTAACATTGTTAAATTTCAAAATGTATTTGAAGGAGAAGTTTCTGCGATCATTTTTTCCATCATTTTTGGCTGATTCAACGTGACTTTAGCCTTTCAAAAGGCTATATGGCCGGAGGGTTAAACGTTTTTAATGTTACAGTAACATTGTTACTCTGTGTTATATCCCGCCGATGAGCTACAGGCACACTCCAGTCAAAAAAGCTGAATCAAAATATAAATTAACTTCGAAGAGTTACAATTTATCGAAATCAAATGAATTTGAAAAAGAAAATATTTCAACGCGAATTCGACCTTCCACAAGTCAGCCAAGTCGTTCGAAAACTAATCCTTATCTAAGCACAGTATTTTTATCACCGGAAACAGTTAATCTCGACTCTATTAATCATAATTCTTATACTCATAAATTATATTTAAACAAATCAGAAATGCAAAATTATTATTTTTGATCAAATAAAACACTAAAATGCCGAAAGCATAATTTGGTGTTCAAAGCAATAAAGAGCTATTACATAGATCAGAATTTTGGAACTTTTTGTTCTTGATAGAAAGCTCTTAGCAAATATACAGCGTGAGTTTTCTCGATTTCTCCCCTTTTTTACCCAGGCGGTTAGACAGCCACCAAATGGGTGAAAAAGCGGCAGATGTAAACAAACATTTTTTCTGCCGCAATTTTACCCGGTAAAAAAGAGGCAGATTTTAGCGAAATTAAGGCCCGATTCGTCAAATTACTTTTCGACCCAAAAAACTTTTCTGTTAAAAATTCTGCAAATTTATTCTCATTCTGAAGACGCAAAACATGTCAATAAAACTGTTGGCTCGAAAAGGTTTCGAGTCATAATCAACATATTCTAGTCAGTTATATGAGCAATTGGCGTAGTGGTTAGCGCGAATCGACGATCGTCCCGTTACCTGGGTTCGACTCCCGGATTTCTCAAACATTTTTCTATGGTGATAACCCAACAAAACCAATTTTTAAGTTGAAATAAAATACAGATTTTAGAGTGTGCTCTAGACTTATTAACTTTAGTTAATAACTTAAGTTAAATAAAGTTATTTTAAATAATTTAACAGTAATAATAAATTTGATATAAAAATTAAATTCGACTCAAATAAAAAAGAGAAAAATATTATGGACGGAAACATCCGANATCACCGGAAACAGTTAATCTCGACTCTATTAATCATAATTCTTATACTCATAAATTATATTTAAACAAATCAGAAATGCAAAATTATTATTTTTGATCAAATAAAACACTAAAATGCCGAAAACATAATTTGGTGTTCAAAGCAATAAAGAGCTATTACATAGATCAGAATTTTGGAACTTTTTGTTCTTGATAGAAAGCTCTTAGCAAATATAAACTAAATTTTTTATTATTTTATCTCAGAAATTTTGGAAATTAAAACAAATTTCAACATTTCAGATGAAAAACTTTCAAAATGTTTTCCAATGTAACGCTTACAAAATAAAAAATTGACTCTTTTCGCAAAGACGAAAAATATACGTTTTTCGAATAATTCTGCAGAAATTTATGGCGTGTAATTCAAATTCTTTTGAAAATCAATGTAAAACTTTAGCTAAAAAGGTTGGTATCAAATGTTTGAGAGAACTCACGTTACGCTTTTAGTTGATTGCTTGTTTTCATGTTTATTGTATTTAAATTTAATAAATTTACAACGGTAGCTGTACTATAGTTAGGGTGCGCAGTTAGGGTGCGCAAGACTGCGGAAAAATTGCAAATGCCGATCTAATATTTTAACCGTCATTTCCCTGGCCAAAATGCCGAAAAATTCAAAAAAAATATTTCATTTTATTTCTTCTTAGTTTTCTGTCCAGATATTTTTTCCGTTTTGGTATCATTATTTTAATTTAAAAATTAGAATTTGACCGCTTCGCACCCTAACTATAGTCGATAAAGTTAAAATAGCATTTTTAGGACGCAAAACGGTACCAAATTATTTATTTTGCTTCAATTTCCTGCTTTTTAACCTTATTCATTATCATTTTAATTCACTCCTGTGCTTTATAAAAAATGAATCCGGATATCCGATCAATAACAAATTAATACAATGAGTTATATTATTGTACAGTGCTTTCAGCGTTTAAGTTGCTTTCCGCTTTATACCAAGACCACCTCCTACTAGTAGAGGAAGTTCGTGCCACAAACAAGTTTGGGTTACACATTGGTTATGAATTTTCAAACCTTGACATATATATCGTGCAAATTTGAGACAAAATTGAGAACATATGAGGAGGTGTATTCTTGGCGTGTTGCCAATTTCAAACTTTCCCTTTTATCTATAAAAAGTAGGAGTTTTCTGGATGATAAAGGCCCATAAGTTATGTTACATAATCATCAATTAAACCTCTCCTTGTTTATGGCTCTCCGTCTCTTCTTGACTAACGCTCTCCTTGGTATCTCTTCTTTTCATTTATCATATCTATGTTAGGGTGTTACAGCACATGAGACATTAGAGTTATGTGCTAGTTATGAATAAACGGAAAAAAACATTTTGTTAAAAAAAATTTAGAGACCAAAAATTTTTTTTTTCAAAATTTCCGAAAAAGCAAGGTTTCTTATTGGTCCAAAAATAGACCTCACCAAAAAAAAGAATTAATTCTACCGACTTGTTCTTTTAAATCTTGCGATTCTAACGGTGATAAGTTAATTTTTTTGAACAATTATTTTAAAAGATAATGGCTCGCTATTGGCGTTACAAATATTGAAAAATGCCATTTTTGATGAAAATTTCGTCATTTTGTCATAAATCACCCATAAATCGCTCAAGAGAAATTGTAAGACTATTCAATAAAGATAGCTCTCGTCAAGGCGCACATATCACAGGCCAAAAAACTAGAAAAAAAAATACGGCATCACGTCGATAATGTAGAAGAAAATCTCAAAATTTAAGAAATTTTTGTCTTTTTTTCTTAAATATGCTTCTTAATGTTTCATTTTTTCGTTTTAATGATCTTTTATCAGTGAATATGATCAAGAATGATGAAAGCATCATATAGCATTATTTATAGTCTTTTATGCTCAAAATTTGTGAAGAAAAGGATCATTTTTTTGAAAATTACATCATTTTGTCATAAATCGCTCGAGAGAAATTGTGAAACTGTGACGTCGATAATGAAGAAGCAAATGTCAAAATTTCTGAAATTTTTGGGATTTTGTTCAAATCTGCTTCAAAATATTTGATATTTATTTTTTCAAGGCTCCATTATACCATTGTATGATCAAAGATCGTTCAGGCATCATATTGTATCACTATGAGTTTTTCATGCTCAAAATTCTAGGAGATATCGAATAAACGATCATCATAAAAATGTGATTGAAAATCCTGGCTTCTAATTGGTCGTTTTTTTGTTCAAATTGAGTAAAATAGTTAAATATTTGTTTTAAATGTTTCTCTTGTTAAACCGATAGTTAATATAAGCTAATCAGTCACGATTGCTGATATATTCTTAGAGACATAAGGAGGTGACAGCCTTCTGAAAATTTATTATTTTAATTGCAGCCGGTTCATTTAACTCGGCCACCCAATCAGCACCCAGGGCTACAGAAATTGCAGTGGATCGTACTAAGGAAATATGGAATATGACCGTTACGCCAGATTTTTTGGGTTTTTTATTCATAATTAAATTGCGTGAAAGACTCAGAGCAACAACGTAGATACTATGAGAGAATTTCCCTTGAACGGTCTTTTATAATTTTAAGCACTTTTTAAAAGAGTTTTTTTAGGTAGAAATATTAACGCTAAAATCACACGTTAAAAGGAGTAGTGGCTACGCATTCTAACCAAAAAGTAATATAGGGATATGGTCATTTAAATATTTTCCGGTGGTCGACAATGAGCTGTAACACCCTAATCTATGTCCTCAAAATTAATATTTATATGGGAAAAAAATAAGTAAATCCAAATTTGTATTAACACTTTGATTCTATGACTTAAACAAAGATGAAATAAAGGAACACTTTAATGATGCATAAACCTCAAAATTCAACCGAGTCGCAAAGTTTAAACTCTTCAAAAAGTGGACATTATACATATCTATAAAATGAACAAAACTCGAATTAAAAAAAAAATTCAGAATATTAATAATATTATGTTATATTCCTTTAATTAACTAAACACAAAGTTTATCGTTGTTTTCTGTTGTTAAAATGAAGCTATTTCTAATAGAGCAAAATGTCGTATATAACTTAGAAAGCTCTCGGTTGGGAAGAATTTATGTTCTTAATTATTAAGAAAAGCGATTTCCGATATGAACCCGCAAATGTTTTACGCCGAAATGTATTAAAAGAAAGTAATTTGTTTGATTTCAAAATGAGTAACGAAATTATCGCCAAAAAAATGATCACGGTGAACAGATCACATCAGACCGCTCGAGAAAGATTGCAAATAAACGAATCTCGCAGACGAAGGAAAGAAATATTATTTGATATTTTGGGCTCAAAATACAGCTGAATTATGTTTTTATTCGATGATAAATAACAATGGAAAAATATGAAGAAGAGAATGAACAAATTAATAACTTGATCGAAAATAATTATTATTAATAAAAATTAGGCTGAACCAGATAACCGAGTATACATTTATTTACAACGTATATATTTACAACGTATTTATTTACAACGTATATATATACTTTTCCCAACCTAAGCGGATCTTGAAAATGTCGAATCAGTGATTGGCTTGGGTGGGATTATAGGCAAGCGAGCATGATATTGGGAGCGCCAAAGTTGATTGGTGCGTAGTCACTAAGGCAATCACTTACCAAATCATTTATTGTAGACAACATCAGTTGTATTCGAACAAGCGCTATAGAGGTTGCAAGCATTTAAAATATCCACATAGGTTGGGAAAAGGATATAAGAATTTTTAGCACGAACATTTTCGAACAACTTGTTTTTACGAATAATCACAACTAATGATTAAAGATAAAAATTATAATAGAATTATTCTAGCGAGGAGGTATACAAATCTTGTGATCGATTTAAGATACTGAAATCACCACCAAGACGTCAAATATTTTGAATAAGGTGAAATTTTATCGTAACAAACAATAAACATTTATTTTAAATCTCATGCTTTGCGACAAGATTCATCACGAAAACTGCTTTCTTTCTGCTTGCTCATGATATAATTGAATACTTTGAGATGAGAATTTTATTTTCGAATGATTGAATTATTTTAGCTTATAATTTCGAACTTGGTTCTGTTTTCTTGACTATTTCTGGATTTGATTTCATCAGCATAAAATAAGTGACACAGGTTAGCGATGCGAAAACGGCAAGGATTGTGATGTTCCAGAATATGTTAATCTTGGAAGCGATGGCAAAACTTATTGCACAAGCAGAACTTTGGAGGCACTTAATTCATTAAAAAATAAAAAAAACATACTCTCAGAAAAATAAGGTATTTACTTCTAACTATCAATCTCGATATCTTGGTGAGTATTGGTGAAAACACCCAAATATTCAATTCTTTATTTTGGTTCATATGTGTCTGTTCAGTATTAAAGAACGAAAAACTAATCACGTCACCGCGAATAATTACTCCTAGTTGTTTAAAATGCATTTATAAGGATTTGACCAACACAAAAATTCATGTACCACAACTAAATTATGATACCGGATCACACGTGGTCATTTTAGTCATAAACATCATAAAAATTTGTTTATTCGTGTTTTCTTCAGTATAATCACATTTTCTGATTTTATATCATATGAAAAGATGAATAGCTGAAGACCCTACAACGGCCTTAAGAGACAACCACAATTCATGCTGTAGAAAACGAAAAATTTTCTTAATTTATATAGAAACAAAAATTGTCAAAAAAAGTCATCTGGAAATGTAAACGGCGTATTACCTTCATTAGAGCAAATGCTGGTGCTGAATTATGTTTCCAAGTAGTTGAGATTGTTGTATAAATGACGTTATTGACTCCAGCATCACCAAATCCAAGAAGGAAAGCAGTCAAAAGTGCCAAATATTGGTTCGAGGTACTCAGAATGCAACCAATTATACAGGGTCCATCTTCAACTTTCAAGGGAATATATGCATCAATCCAAATATTTATTTAATCCAAAATTGATCAGTTTCTTTGCCAAAAAAATGATTTTTAGTCCAACAAACCGTGATTTTTTGGACAAGTATAAGTCATCTGTATGATAATACAATTTTAACACTATTGTTGTTGGTTGAAGTGATATTAACTCGTAGACTCACTTTCAGCCAACAAGTTTACATTTACGTTACGACGCTTAATCATTCACCTTCATCTCCATGAAATGTCTTTTTATTCGTTTAAAAAAAATGTTTTTAAATTGTATAGAAAATTGGCTGAATTGTATTTCATGATAATAAAAAATGTATGTTTATAATGTAACTTTGCTTATTTGGCTCGATTTATAAGCAAGCCAACCAGTTGGCTGGAAGTGACTTTAGGTACAGATTTACTCGGCTACCCTACGAGTTAAAAATTTAGTTTATTTTTTTACATTAATTTCGAATTATTCATTTATCATAATTACACTATAAATTATG
>SCLH01001122.1:27550-57029 GCA_004367855.1 Oikopleura vanhoeffeni | reverse complement strand
GGGTGGTCAACGCAAAATTGGCCAAAAACGTAGTTTTGTAGTCGGTTTCCCGCTGAATGAAGAAACAAGAAAAATATGAAACTACCAGATATGAAATATTTGAGTCAATAGGCGTCGATTCAAGGTCAAAGTTGATCGCATTGATGGTCACTTCCGCCGGAAATGACGTTTGAAAATTTTCTCTTTGAAAAATGAAAAATGTAACTGAGCCCGGAGTTTAAGAGGTATGTACTTAATTTTTTCAAACAACAGAATCAATTATCTCCTGAAACTGAACTAAATTTTTTTTTGAAAAACAATCATAGCGCATAGAATCCAGAGAAAAAGGTTATTTTAGCGTATAAATCCTGGGTTTTCAAAACGTTACTATTTCGAAAAAATTTCAAATTGTTTTTTTTAATTTTTATCCTAGCAAAGGTCAAACACTTGTTCATAAAACTGAACTCAAATAATTTTGATTCAACCTCCTACTTGTCCTCCAAAGAGGTCGTAGTCACATGTCAAAATTAAATTTTAGTCGGATAAAAATAATATTTTTTCTAAATTTCTTTTAGAGAATAAATTTTGATAACCTATTTGACGCAGAATTTAATGCAGTTTCAGAAAATATACTTTTGATATTTCTGCAAAATAAATTTAGTCTCAAAACTCAAAATCAAATTGCCTACAAAAAAGACTATTTTCTAGAATAGTACTTTCGAGGGTAGTAAGCACTCTAAAAATACCACTTATTGATTTCAAATACAGGAAATATGAAGTTTTGAACGTTCTAAGAAAAATAACCGCATTACAGATTTTTGTCCAGATTTGGGTTGACCACCCCCCTTAATTCTCACAAAATATATTTGAGTTTTAAAAAGGGCTTATTTCTCCCGAGCACATTTTTTCGTCTCGGCATCGAGATAGAACAAATGAAGAATTGCTTTCTAGTTAACAGTACTCGTGAAAATTTTTGCGATTATTTTAGAAGCGCTATGACAACCGGAAGTACTGTTTTACAAACTGTACTCACCATCAATTACTTTATTAGTTTTTGTATAGTAACGGAGCTTCAAGATTTGGGAAAATATTTTAAATACTTAAATCAAACTCGTCACGAAGAGTTATCCTTGAAATATTAAATTTGTGACAATATTTCAATGAGAAAGTATATTTAATTGATTTGAAGTTAGAATATTGTATTGATGTATTTTTTTTTATTTGATGTAATCCATAACTCTGGAATGATGCGCCGCACTCACTTTACATAACTGATAGCGGGAGATCGAAGTGGAATCTGCAAACAAAAATCCTTTAAGAACTTAAAAAATGAACGCAGAAAAAGTACTTTTAAGGAAAACATTTTTCCATATTTAACCTGCGCTGAATTTATTTTTTACCACAAAATTTCAAAATAAACATGTATTTTCATATACATCAGCAAATTTGTAGGAGAAATAAGGCAAAAATAAAAAGAACTGGGCCGATGACCAGGTCGAGATAGCCTTAATATCCCTTTAACACCTTTTGCTTAATCTGAGAGATGTGGGCTGAAAAGCGGCCTCATGAGTGGCTAGGAGGGGTCTTAGGAGTGTTAGGATTGGCTCCTTCAACCCACATCTCTCAGATTAAGTAAAAGGTGTTAAAGGGATATTGATCTGAGAAAAATATAGTTTTTTGTGGAAAAACACTGAAAGCTAAATTCAGCCGGAGCTTTAAAAAAAATCTATTTATGTCTTTAACCCCTGGAATCACAGAAAAAAAAAGTTCCGCCAAGGCACCAGAGCCATATATCGGCTCTACTTTGGACGTTGTTTACAGAAAGCTCAAGGTAGTTGAAGCTCTAATTACTTTTGCGATAAGAAGTTGAGAAGTTATATTTTTGCATCAAACATTTCAAATTCTCGAATTCAAATTTTTAGTTCTAGAAAATATAGTTTGTAGACCACGGTGTAGCATATCACGTGATACGTGCTCATCGTAGTCTTCACAAATTATATTTTTATGGGTACCAACGCCTAAGTATTTGCCTTACGTCACACTTTAATCCGATTAAATCTTTATATCACCGATCAAAAGTTATTTTGAAAAAAGTTAAAAAAATGATGAAAAAATTAGAAATTTCTATGAAAAATGGCTATTTTTCAAAATAAAAGCTGATTGATATACTTTTTATTATTATTTTTAATTTTATATAGTAATCAAGTGGCAGTGTGGACAATTTTTGATTGATTAAATTAATTTTGATAATAAATAATTTTTTTCATGGAAGTCTTAAATTGAAAATTTTGAAATTTCACTTCCAAAATAAAATATCTGTCCCAAGATACAAATAAATTTTACTGTTAGGTGTTTTGTATGCCCAAAACACTTTCCTAAAAACTGGCTGATCTCACATTTGTATTTGATGTCTAGTTTCGAAATAATTTATCCGGAAGTAAAACTTCGGCGAAAAATCTCAAAAAATCAACTCCCCGTAATATTCGAACCAAATATCCAAAAAATAAATGAGTATTTTCTTCGGAATCACCGCAAAATTCTTAATAATGTGTTTGGAAGAAACAATTCCGTGACATTTTTTTCGCCCTTTTTAGAAGGTTCAGGTAGGCTTGAGCCGATATATCGGCTCCTTGATTCCGAGGGTTAACCAGTTGGTTAAGAAATATGTTTCATTTTGCTTGCATAATAATTTCAAGGTATTATTCTTCAATATCAAACAATAAAAAGCATTTTCTCGTGTTTAGATCAAAAGTTATTTACTTTTGAAAATAAGCTACTTTTCACCAGCAACAAAAATGTAAGCACCCTCATTGTTTTTTTTCATGCCGATCCCTGCCCTAAATCCCCTTAATCGAAGAAACTAACCCGTTTTTTCGTTAAAAAAGGCTGTTTTTTTGCAATTTTCCATTTTTATTGAAGAAAATAATTTTTTGGGAGAAAATTTTCATGCCACTTAGTGTGGCCGCGATTCAGCCAAGTCAAAAAATGAAAGTTCTCAGATCGTCTTCAAAATGCCTGGAGGTGAGATAATCCACCTCAGGGAAGAAAAAGTTTCACATAGACTTTTTTCCATTTTAACTCCTAGGTGTCCAAAATGGCGTTTTTCTTAAAAATATGACTTTGACATTGCCACTATAAGCGCAATAAAATTCTTTATAAATACTTATATCGTCTAGTTAGTTAATTTTGGCCAAAAATTAAATGGTGGACATGATAATTATGCTCGAGCATTGCTGACGGTGAAATAAGTGAAATTTTTTCATGGACAGCATGAGTATTCTCTATGTCAATTTATATTTAGGGAACTTTAGCATTCAAACTCCTGCTGCCTCATTATATAATGGATCGCTTTTAAATGGATAATTTATTATTGAATTGTTGAAGTATTTTTGCTCATGATTTTATAGTTGTTTCAGTTTTCTTGAATTTTTCTGGATTTGCTTTCATCAGCATAACATAAGTAACACAGGTTAAAGATGCAAAAAAGGCGAGAATTGAGATATTCCAGAATATATTAATCTTCGAGGCGATGGCGAAACTTATTGCACACGCAGAACTTTGGAGACACTAAATTTTAAAAAATATTAAAAAAACTTCCAAACGGATCAACCCAACCGTTCCCGCCCGCCTCAAAAACTACTATTTGACTATGGCTCGAATCTTTGAACACATAAAAATGGCAGCCAAGAGCCCCCTGACTTGGCATATGTATCAAACTTTGCGGACGACCATTCTTGACAGATTAAAATTTGAAGGGATCTCCTACTTTTGGGATCTCCTACTTTGGAGATATCCTAATTTCTGAAACATGTGTTTTAGAACTTGACGAAAATCCTACTGTTTAATTTCACTTTATATGATTATTACGGCATTTCAAGCAACGGAAATTATAACTTTTCGACAAATTGACTAGAATTTGTTAATCGAAGATTAAAAGAAGCAGGTGGTGCACCATGGTGCCCGTAAGCTGCTTTCAAAAAATTATACGTCAAACTTCGCGATTTCAAAAAAGTCTATATCATAAAATTCCAAAAAAAAGTCCAGAAAAATCGCCTAAATGCCCGAAGAAAAGGAACAATTCAAAGACAACAAAAATTGGAAGAAATCTACGATATTTACAAAAATTTAGATTTCGAAGATCAAATTACTGAAGCCGTTTTTACTGATTTTACGATCGGAAATTTGAATCAAATTGAACTTGAAACTTCATTTTATGAACCAGCAGAACAAACTATGATGCCTTCTTCTGATAATCCTCCAGATGAAAAATAATAATTTATTTTTCCTTTTAACTTTTTTTTTCTTATTATTTCTTATCTCTAAACTTTTCTTTACTTCATTTATCCTTTGTTTTATCCGAATAAAATGTCCTATTTAAACTCTTAATTAGCTCCTTGATAATATCGCCGCATCATAGGTGTCAAAAGTTTCGAGCCAAAATAGTTCAGAGGCGGGCGGGAACGGTTGGGTCGTACGGTACGACTCGTACCTCTTTCAAAATAAAAATTAAGTTTTGGCTCTATTGATTATGATATCTAACCTAGTTACCGGCCGTTAATATGACAACTGTGATACGAATTATTAACTTTACATTTCATACAAAATAATTTGTTTGGGTTTGCCCGAAAACAATATTTGCTATCAAAAAAACGTTTTGGCCTTCTTCACAACACGTGGTCCGGGGAGATAGTTTTTGTGGGGGCGGTTCAACTCTGAGGTCAGTTTGAAGAGAATATACGAGTGGCAAAATATTGAGGTAGTCTGGTGGGAGTTGACCTGCTCGGAGTTCTGCTCGGTAGCCTGGTAGGAGCATATTGTGCCGGTTTGTACAAAGCACTTTTCTCGAGTCTTTCTCAGGTAAAAATTGGATAGATTTAGCTTGAGGTGTAAAAATAAATTGGATAGAAGCTTGACCACGTGGCTTTGGGTTGACAACTTTAACATTTAGTTCTCAAATTTCATTTAGTCGCGGTCTCTTTCATAGTTTGAAATTTACAATATTCTACTCAAACTAGACCACTTTTAAAAAAATCTATATGTTTGTATAATAAATTCAAAAAAAACCTGTCTCTTTGGTTCTATTATAGATTAAAATGCCACAATTGTTTTAGTTACTACCCTAATAATATTTTGTGTATCCTTGTGACCAAAATCGAGCCTTCGAGAAGGTTTTTTGAAGGGAAATCTCGACTGTCTCCTCATCTCACCTACACATCACATTATTATAATAGTATAAAACAAATAAGAAGATCCAGATTTTTAATGAAACATGTTAATTTTAAACAAATTCACATTGTTTTTTGTACCATATGTAATATTTCAGTTTGTATTCCGAATGAATGTACTCCGAATGCCAAAATCTCTCATAAAAGGGTTTTTTTAATTTTGATATTAAAAATTAAAAAAAGGAACAAAAATTCCAATTCTGTATTACCTTCATAAGCGCGAAAGCTGATGCTGAATTATCTTTCCAAATGGTTGAGATCGTTGTATAAATAATTGACTCAGCATCTCCCAATCCAAGTAATAAGGCAGTCAAAAGTGCCAAATATTGGTTGAATTACTCAGAATACATCCAATTATACATGGTCCTTCCTCAACTGTAGGAGATTTTTATCACTTACAAAAATGAACGTACAATTTATCATGAGAATATCATTTTAAAAAGATGATAAAATTGGTAGGTCAGTTTTTAATCCCCAACTTTTCTCATATTCGATTCAATCTGTAAATTTAACATTGCTAAACAAAGGCCACATTATGAATTCCAATACATCTTAAACAATAATAAGCTTCTAAGAAAGGCGAACAATTTTACTACACATTTTACTACTGTATAATATTGAAAATCACCACAAAAATAATCTATTAAACAATCAATTTCTGACATTTGAATATTCCAAAACAGCATTCGTATTAACTAGTTTTGTAAATTTTTCTCTTAATCGTAGGTTTTTTTCTGATTTACGTGTAAAAATAATCGCTTTGAAGGGTTTTGCAATAAAAAGTTTCTATTTCGAAATACATATTTTGGGACGCAAAAATTCTCAAAATAAAAAACAAAACTTTAAATAAGCCCCAAAAAAGGGCGGCAAATTTTTCTAGAACCCGATACAATGAAGTGGGCCCAAAAACAAATCTTGCCTACGGTAGCTTAGTTTTGATATATCGTAGTTTTGATATATCTGCAAATCGTGAATAAAATTAATCAATGCAAAAAATTTGTCAAAATTTAACCAAGAAAATGACCAAAAACGCTTAACCGGTTTTGAAATTATCTATCATTTAGCTTGAAGTTTTCATAACAAATTTTAAGAAAAACTTCAAGGTCAATAATAAACCAAAATGTATTTCAAAAATTTCTAAAAATGCTGGTTTTCGGAAAACGGGACATAATTTGGTTTTCACAAATTTTACTTTGTCATTTTCAGCGCAGAAACTGATGCGTTGGCGATTGCATAGGATTACGTAGGTTTTTGCGTGGGTTTCACCTATCTGCCTTCACCTATTTGCCGGACCCTGCTGTAGTATATTTTAAAAAGGTCAATACGATCTAAAATCGGGCTTGACCGATACTTTTCTGGTTATAATATCAGAATCACAGGGTTCGAATGCAAGTTTAAAAATATGCCTTCCAATATGTCAGACTTGGAATATCATTTATTTAATATACAGACTCATATATTAACAATAATGTCTATAAGCTGTTCTTACGCTATCAAAAGAATGTTCGTGGGTACTTTGTTCATAATTTTTGATCCAAAAACAAACATTCCGCCTCCAAGAACTTCTCCGATTCCGATAAAAACTCCATTGAGTCCCACTATAGCCATGGCATTAGGCATCGTTCCCGAATTTCCGATTGCTGTCGGGTAGACACCAGAGAAAAATGAGAGAACAAATCCAGAATACAAGAATAGCGAAGTAAGCAATATCATGTTTTTAGTCGCCAAGAGTAGGAATGAAGCTTTTATAGAAAGGATAATGGTCGTCATTTTATTTGTGTTTTTATTCGCGGAGACGGCATTTTTACTGGCATCAGTATCCAATTTTTCAATTTCGGTCTCGTTATGATCGGCCGCTGCTGCTTCTGGCCGCAGTCCCAAAAATACCAAACATCCGATAGTTGCTAAATTCTGGAATATAAAAGAGAATAAATTTGGAAACTTCTCAAAAGTTTCGAATTTATTATCATTTTCAAAGGTTCCACTCGAATATTATTGTATTCTAGAAATAGATTTATAATGGGCCTTTTTAACGCAGAAGCTGTGTATTCGGCGGAAATAATGTAGTCATTTGATTGACTGAAACTTCTATACTTCAAAAAAGCATTTTACCTCAGCCATAATTTATAGGCGATCACTATTCAACCAGAATTTTCAACGAATTCAAATATTCAACTAAGAGATCGCATAATACATATGTACAATTTGTATTAATCAGCAAGAATGTTTTTCAGAGATTATTTACAATTAACTTTAGAATATCCCAATCTAGAATAGCGAATCCAGTGAACAAAGTTGTCCGCATTGCTGAACTCACATACTCTTTTCCACTCCAAGCGAAGAAAATATAAATATTGCCAAAGATCAAACTAAAATTAACAATAAAATATTATCACACCGATCATGTTTTGAAAACCGGATACTGAAATATATTATATGAAGAATTTTGAAATAAAATCATTGATGTTTTAAAAAGAGCTTTCGGCTGCACACTTCCTTCAGCTACGAAAAAATGAGACTTTTAACCATTCAAAAAAACAATTTCAACTGACCATGAATATAAGTCTTTGTACTAAAAAATGCCATATTTAATTTTTTGCACAAAAACTTATGTTCTAAAAATAATTCAAAAATAGTAGGCAGAAGGCTCCCAAAAAACTTTGATAATAAAGGCTTCATTCGTTTCACTTCAAACTTAATTTTTTTGATTTATTTTTGACTTGTGCGTTAAGTTCCGGTTTGTTAAACTTAACACATGGAGCTTCACAAATGCGGCGATCGTCATCATTGAATACATTTTATTTAAGATTTTAAATGGGTTGTTTATCAAATCGGTATTTTGGTGAAACATGTTCACGTTTTTCTTTACGTAGAGAATATTATTGTTCACTTTTTTCTCAAACCTTATTTTCCACTGTTCGTTAAGGGCCTCGGTGCTATTTGACAGATCCGAATATGAGCGTTTGATGAGAAACTTTTAATTGGGTATATTATATATACCGTATATATATAATATACCCCATCAATATACCATTAAAGTTATGTTTTTCAATCTAGGTAACTTTTTGAATTTTCGTTTGATTGCTTTTGTAAAAAATTTTGAGTTCGAATTAAACTTTTCGAATTCGTCAAATTTTGAGATATATTTGGAAAAAGTTCCAAATGTTATGAAAAATTTTCCTTATTTTTGTTAATTATTTTTCAATTATTTGTTTCGGAGGAATGAAAAAAACTCTACAAAATTGCCACTTTAACTTTTCGAGTAGGTGACCAGTGGTCACTGACCACATATTTGTTATATTCTCTTTTAAAAATCATATGACATTTTTCATGATTTTTGGTCAAAAATTTTTGGAAATACTTAAAAATTTTCGTCTTTTCTTGTTGAAAATTTTCCAATCGTTTTTTTGTTTCTTTGCTCTTGTTTGTAATCTAAATCATAATTTTCTGAACAAAAATACGGTTTGGGAGAAATACATCAAAGCCCTTTTTAATCGAGAATAAAATAAAAATTATTTTATCGAAACTTGCCAAATTGGTAAGCCATCTTGACCACCGTCTAAAATTTATTTCATTCACCTCATGAAAAAAAATATTTTTTTGCGATGTGCTAAAATTTTGTATTTTTGTCGACTTCTTTCAAAACTTTCGATTTCGACGTAGAAATCGTATAAACATCAATTGAATGAATTTTAAACGGTGGTCAGGACCTTTTTAACGATTACTACTTGATAACAAATAATATAAAAATTTCACTTCAATTTAGACACCTTTGATAGCAAACGCCAGTTTTTTGAGTGTTTTTTCAAAAGACGAGTAATAAAGTAAGAATAATCGATCTGAAAAAATCAATTTTAACGAAATAAGCTTAAAAGCAACTTTGATTTGAAGAAAGATTTTTATACGAAAATTCGGAAGTGGAAAAAGTTAACCATCAAGAGACAGAAAATTGAAAAAGAGCAAATCTGTCAAATAGCACCCAGGCCCTTCAACTTTTTTCTAAGGCAGAAGTAATTGTTCAAATTTATAACTTTGTTTAATTTTTTTGGCAGCGATAGGCACTGCTGCGAATATAACATAAATTAGTTTATATATCCCCTATTCACACTTTTGTTAATATCCCGGCTTTGATTTGGAAACGTAGTGTGTTTTTAAGTAGTAGGGCCGGGATATTAACAAAGGTGTGAATAGGGGATATCCATTCATTCGAAAAATGAAAGTCGCATAAATAGAAAAATTAAATTAAATCTCGAAAAAATCATTTAGTTGTAATTGTTACCTGAATTGAAGCATGCACCAAAAGATTCCAGTATTTCTTGACATGAGCTGTGGAGTTGGTGACTGAAGATGTAAAAAAGCTCCTTGTGCTGTCCAAATACAAGCAGCTCCGATCCCGATTATAACCGATGAAATATACATATATGATGGAATCGGCATTAAAAACATACATATGAAGTTCAGATATGTAAGGCCAGCTACAAACTAAAAACATATCAAACTAAAATTATTCTTCCTATCGTTATGATCTTTTTAAATGGGTTATGGTCGCTGGTTTAATTAGGTATCTGAGCATCGAAAATACATCAACACCTCGAAATATGAATTGGGTTGTTCACAAAATGTACTTTCAATAAAAACCTTGAAAAACATTTTCGAAGTTTTAGGGTTTTCAAAGTTTTATTTTACAATGAAGTTGAAAATTCAGTTTGTGTTTAAAAACTTCATTAACCCTTTCACACCGAAAACGACATTCGGTGACGCTACTTTGGGAGCTTAGTACGGTATAAGTGAAAGTGCTTGCAACTTTACTGTTTTTAAGTTCTTGAGATTAAGGATAGACTTAAATTTTTATATTATTTAAATTACATTTTGACCATTTAAACCCCGTAGAATAGTTTCATTTACAAAATGACGTTCAACCTACGCATGTGTCATTGTGAGAAAGTGAGAGACGTCAAAACAAAATTTAATAATTGAGATGATTCAGAATTAAATTTTCTAAATTGTGACTTTTTCAGAAGTAACCTGCAATTGTCGGTCTTCAATCTACAGGTGTTTTCCAAAAAAAACCTAACCTACGCAATTTATCAGAATCACTTGTAAAGAAATAAAAATTTACTCAAAGACGTGAGATGAAAAATTGAAAATGGAGAATGAAAAAATTTCTAAAAAGTGAATTTCTCAGAAGTAACCTGCGATTTCTGATATATCATCTACAGGTGTTTTTCAAAATGGCTCTGGGTGTGAAAGGGTTAAGTTCAAAATTCGGTCCCTACTTTTTTCAGTGTCTTTCTGGTTTTGTCTTCGCTTAATTTTGCATATACGACGCAGTTTTTTTTGTTTTTGTTCATAAAGTTACCTCAATTTATTCATATGTCGGTATGAGGGCTTAATTTTCAAAAAATGCTACTTCGAAAGTAACAATTGATTCGAGCTAGCTTTTTGTCAAAGTTTGGGCTCATTTCAAAGTGTTACCTTATGAAATTTTTGGATGACGGTTGTTCAAAACACTTTGGTTTATTGCATCTATATTATAAAAAAAATAGCATTTATCAACATAACTGCTCGAACGAAATTATGCCTACTTGTAATTAATGTTGTGCAATAATTTTGACTCATTTAAAAAAAACAAGGACCAAAGATCTCTTTTTAAAAAGTTCCTTCGGGAAGATAACGTATCTATGAGTCTATTAATAAACGTTTATATATTTTTTAACTAAAAAGTAATTCAACAAATTGGCTGAGCCAGAAAGTTTCCTGACTGCTCTGTTTGGCTTAATTTACCTCAAGAAACTCAATTTCAGCGAGCAGTACCCCTTAAATGAGAGCTGAAGCGATTTCTTTTCATAAATGAAACTATATTTAAGTAAAGAAAATTAAGGTTCAGATGTTTGTCCGTACCATAGTCAATTTGTGTCCACAAATATCAACAACTGCAGCGGAGAAAAAATTAGCTAGAGCAAATATGGCATACAATAATGATAGAGAAATATAACCATTTCCATACATTGAATTGAGCATGTCATCTTTAATAATTTCGTTTAAAACAAATTCATTCGTCAAATTCTGTCCTGTACAAAGTTTTTTAATTTCACGTTTACTTCTAAAGAATTCATAAATCTTCGCTCCGTATCCGTCCCGGAAGCCCAATTCAAACGATTACGGATGAGGGAAACAATAATCAACTAAATTCGCGTTGAACTTTTGCGTTAAACTTCTGCCGGGCTTAAATTAAGGCGAAAACTGCAAAATTGTTATTTTTAAAACCACATCTAGCTAGTTACATATCAGTTAAATTGGGCCTCATCAACGCACACGGGCGGAGATTGACATTTCAACAAAATCATCCATAACCACTTCGAAATCACCCCGAACTGCTTCGATCAAACTTTTTTCAAATTTAAGCACTGCAAAGTGGTCGCTAGCGACCAAATTTTTTTTTTATTACTCAACTTAAATTCTAGAAAATATTTTGAAGGCCACGCTAAGAGTTAAACAATCATAAGACATATTCATTTTGAATTTTTGGTACAGAGTTTCTTACCATTTTTCTCCATGCATGGGGTTTTCGGGCAGACCTTGGCACTCACTGGCTTGGCTTGAGTCAACTCGAGCCAGAGAGATTTTGACTCAAGTCGAGCCAAAATTTTTGTTGTCAGGTAAAAACAAAATAGTTTTTCGATTAAAAGCAACTTTGAAAAGGCTGATAAAAATAGCTCACAATACAATTCAATCCTGAAATTATCCTCAATAATAGCTTGACTAAATTGCCGAAAGAAATTTAAGGACTTTAATTTATCGTGGTTTCTGCAGAAAGACTCATGATGTCGAAAAACGCTGACTTATTAATGTAATTTTAATGTAATTTTTTCTTCACAAATTCACCCCATAATTTTATCTATACATTCAAAATTAGTTCCAGTGTGGAGATTAAGATTTTTTTAGCCCCACCAGGTGGTGCTGCGTGTTATTATTAAGTGTATGTGACATGTCATGACATAGTCTGTGTCACATTGCACATAGTCCATGTCAGCATTGAATAATCAATATTCTTCAAATATTTATGATGATAATTAAATCTAGTCGGGATTCACACTGGGTTTATTTTTGACCGATGAAAACTTTTCCTGAATGCTCTTTTATATAAACTGCGGTCAATTCCTCACCATTTTTTCCAGAGTAAGGTTTCATAAAAACCGAGTCTTCAAAATTTCTCTGAAATTGAACCTCAAATTCTTCAGATTCAAGTTTAATCTCATGTTTTAGCGAACTTGTCACCAATTTTGAGCACATAGATGTTGTCTGGAATGCTGTGAAAATAAGCATGAAACCAAGACCAAGCAAAATGACATTTATTAATTTCCAGTCCATTTTGAACTTTTTAATAATTTCTTAGTTTTAATGATTCTATAATGTCACAGTTTCGCTAAACAAATATGATTTTGTTTTAATAGCGGTCAGTAAATGGAAGACTTATTTTATATAAAAGAATCTATTCTTACGCATAACTTAGTGCTCGTTATAACAGATTCTAAGGGACACAATAAAAATATAATCTACATTATGTAAAAGTATTTTAGCTTTTTTAATCGAATAAATATGATTTTTTGGTAGTTTGATTTTCTGCTTAAAACAGACGTCAAATTTTAAAAACAAAAATTCACTTTCGGTTAATATTTCCGGTTTTATGTGTCTGGGTCTTTATTTAAGCCGCTTTGACAGCCCAGGAGTGAAAATTTTGGATTGCTATTCGCCAATTTTTTTCTGCCAGTGGACTAAGCTTACCGATTGAACATCAAAAATATCATATTTTCGATTTTTTGACCTGAGACGACTGGTGACACCCTGATAACTTATCTGTCAACTTATTGTTATTTGATTGTGAGCAGACAGTTCTGCTGCAGACTATGCTTAGCAGAGTGATGGTTGATTTAAAAGTTAGGGGGCAACCTCTGTGGAAAAATTTCGCATTTTTAAAAACCAATCGCATTCAGCATTAAACATAAGGAGTCCAGATGAAGTTTTTAGTCACGTGACCAAATTTAATTTTATCGTGACAATGTCATGATGACTGAAAAAGTCTTAAACTGGCAGTTTAAAAAAATTAAAAACACGTTTTATAGACTATAAATCATAGTGAAACAAAATTGTAAGCATATTTGAGGTGTCCGAGACACTTCTTTGGGAGCATTATTTCACTTTATTCAAATTTATTTCAAAAAAGCTGAAAAATCTTGGATATCGACGAATAATCACTTGAAGAACAAAAGTTGTGTCACACAACTATTGTTGGTGTCCTTATATTTTTGACATAACTGGGAAATACATAAAGTTTGTATTCCGTGAATTTTCAGGTTAATTTTTTATGTTTCACAAGATATATTGCATTTTAAATTTGAAATAGTAAAATTGTTCATTCAAATCAAGCCATAAAATACGGGGCAAACCTATGATACACACTTATGTAACAATTAAATAAGTAAGCCAATTTATTTAAAGTTATTTCTAAGTTTAATTAATTTTTTTGATATTTTTTATTTTTTGAGAATAACTTGTTCAAACCAGTTGTCTTTCCCAAGCACGATCAAAGAAGTTTCATTTAGCAAAAAAATTTTTATAATTGAAAGTTTCATCGTGGAAATTGAAAAAATCACTAAAATTCGAAAATATAATGCAAAGAACCCGTGATACTATTGTGTTATCGAAGGGCAAAACATATACAGGGGGGCCAAATCGCCGAAAGTTTTTGGCAACAAAATTCGGCGATATTTGGCACTTCCTTTGTACTGGGGGCCTTTATCGCAGGAATTTTTTTGCCAAATGGCGTAGGTTTATTGTTAAAAAATTTCGGCAAATTTGGCGATATTGCCCCCCCTGTATAAAAACCATAAAAATAATAAGACACTTTAATTCTGCAAAATGAAACTCATTTGAATTATCAGTTGTGATGAGAAGGAAAGAACAATGGCAACAGTTGTGTCTAAGGGACACTGGCGTTCAATTATTAATTCGATGTTTTATAGATTTATTTTAAATAATTATTAGAATGGTCGAATTCTGCCATGCCTACCATAGCTAACGTCTTGAAGCTGCATCTGACATATATTAGAAATGCTACATTCTTTTATCACACTTTTGTTACTTTTTCGGCCCTTCTACTTAAAAACACACTAAGTTTGCTAATCAGGGCCGACAAAGTAACAAAAGTGTGATAAAGGGATATGTTTCTTCTGCAAAAGTGGGTTCATTTACCAAGGACAAAAACTCAACATTATTTGAAGAAAACGATTATCGGTCCTATCTTTCGTTTTCTGGTATCTTAGAATTATTAATTCTCAAATAACTGTATTTTTTCGAATTCGAGGTCAAATCCAGTGAGCGATATTATTCCAAAGTTCTCCGACTTGATGAGATTATCAACTTAGAAAGTTTTCTTATTTTATTTGCGATATTAAATACAGCTTTCAAATTTTTAATCACATATCAAAATATGATGAAATCAAGAAATAACAAGGAAATATCAATAAAGGAAAGAAGTCGTGGATGATTCAGTTCCTCGTAAGGTTCTGCGGGACCAGATCTTAAATTGCAAATAATTGATCTTGGGTTTTTTCTCCTGTTTTTCCTGGTTTTGAAAAAACGTCGTTAACTGGAGAAGAAACTATTACAATAAATCTAGTTTTGCCCTTCGATAACACAATAGTATCACGTGTATATGAAATATAAATTATATTATATAATCCTTTCTTGGCCAGTGTAAAAAGTTTTGTAGTCACCGATATCAATTTATTATCCGAGACACTGATAATTATGTAAAATTATTGTCACAAAAACAACATAAATCTTATCGAAAAGCAGTCAACCTGAAAATTTCAAAAAATGCGAAGAAGAAATTAATTTTATTCCAATTTTTTGAAAAATGAGAGTAAAAAATAGGAACTTTTTTGGTTTCGGTGACAGTCTACTGAATACATTTTCCTGCAATTTTGCTGAAAGTAATATTTTTTACTTTTGTCACTTTGAATTGTCACTTTTGAATTATTGTTTGATTATTAAAGTGATTTTGGTTAAATTTTAATTTTGATTTCATAAAATGTGAAATAAAAATTATTTTTTTTCTTTTTTCCAGTTTGCATTGACTCAGAACATAATTTCAGGTATTATTATAAACTGATCTTAAGATTTTTTACTTCCTGCATGAACATAAATTCATTATATTAACTAGTGTGACATAATAATTGACAGTTTTAACGCAGTTTTTAATCTACTTTCTAGTAAGAAAATTGTAATTTTTCTTTAAAAAACTGCCGAAAAAATGCTTCGTTTTGTTCTAAATTATGCTCAAAAGAAAGTGAAAAACACTAAAAAGAAAGTAAGCTTACGTTTACCCGATCATTTTGAGTTTTAGTCAAATGCAAGCAAACGTTATTTTTCAACTTAATTTTAAAAAATAGTTAAAAAAAACAAAATGTTTGTTTATTGTCATTTGGGTTGTTTTGCGGTTTAAAATCGTAGGCGATTGTATGGTGCACTTTTATGACATAATTAGTGCAAAAATATAAAAAATCACCACTGGCTAATCTGAACAATATCCCAGAAGCTTTGGTTGGCTAAGTTTTCATCGAGAATAATTAATTCAAGCGACCATCGGGATGGTGGCAGTGAATTTCATTATTTTGGAGGCTTGGTACAACTAAACTGACGATGGTGGAACATTTATTATAAATACATCTTAAAGATCTTGAAAATTGAAGTAGGTGCTCATGCCTGCTCAATCCTAAAATTATGCTTATTGGATAGCAAATAAAATTTTAGGTCGACAAATACAATAAAATTGGCACGCACGAGATGTTGGCCAATATCAATTTGCGTTTTCGGTCGTTCCGTCTACGCATTTTTTCATCCAAATTTCTTCAAAATGACCGAAAAAAATTTTCGAATTTTTTTTTCGAAAATTTAAAAAAAATTTTGTCATGTATAGCGAAATGTTTTTGTGGCGCGATCCGTGTCGTAACAACATAAAATGAATAATAATTCTACCTTTAACCCTTGTGAGCATATAAAAAAAAGTTCCGCCAAGGCACCAGAGCCACAATTGTGGCTCTACTTTTAATGTTGTTTGCAGAAAGCTTACGGCAGTTGGAAGTTCAATTTTTTCTGCATAAGGAAGTTGAGAGGTAACATTTTCGGAACCGACATTTTATATTCTAGAATTTCAATTTTTAGTTCTAGAAAATATAGTGAGAAAAGCAAGGTATACCATATCACGTGAAACACGGTCACAGTTGTCTTCACAAGTGACCTTTCCGTTGAAAACGATGCACAAGTATCTGGCCTACGTCAGCGTTTTGTCCGCTTTGATTTATATCTCATATATCAAAAGTTATTTATAAATAAGTCAAAAATTTTGATGGAAAAATCATAATTTTTGATTAAANAGTAAATACGGTAATGAAGTACAACTGTTGACAGCTTTTGATTGCTTAAATTCACTATTATAATAATTAAATTTTTTCATGGGATACTTGAAGTTGAAAATTTAGAAATTTCACTTCCGAAGAAAAATATCTGCCCCTAGATACCAATAGATTTTTATTTAAACTGTTATGTATGCACAAAACGCTTTCCTAAAAACTGGCTAATCTCACATTTGTATTTTATGTCTAGTTCTGAAATACTTTTTCAGGAAGTGAAACATAGGCGGAAAATCCTTACAAATCAACATCCCGTAATTCTGGAACCAAACATTTGAAAAAAATTTTAATTATTTTTTCGGAACCGAATCAAAATTCTTTATAATGTGTTTGAAAGAAAAGATTCTACGATCCCGTTTTTTGGTATTTTTGAATGATTTTAGATATGCTAGAGCCACAATTGTGGCTCTGTGCTCACAAGGGTTAAAGCGCCTTAAAAAGCCCAAAAGGTTGTTTTTAAATACTCACATTGTGACCACCAGGTGGCTCCAAAAAATTTTTTCATGGTCGGAATCATTTTTTTTGAGGAAAGTTTAACCACATAAACTCAAAGAATTAGTGCTGAGGGGTTTAGTTTTGCAGATTAATTTCCCGGTACTGACCCTACCGATTAGTCTTGCTTTGTATTACAATAAAAATACTATCTTACCTTGTTCAGCTTATTTTGTACTCTAGTAAACTCGCTCTCGAATCATTTGAAAAATTCTTTTGGCCAGCCATTCAGAGCGTGGGACATTTAAATTACAGAGAAGGACTAGATAACGTCACTACCTTTTCTGACGTCACAGTATGACGCTTCAGATAAATCGGCCACTAGGCAGGATCTTCGATATGTGTAGAAATTAAGAAATCGTTTATATTCACTATTTTATTTTTCGTGTAGGTGACGACATCCAGTTTAAAAAACCCCTGGAGTTTCTGGAGTACCAATAATTCTAGTAGTTACTTGTCTCTGTATTTGTGTACCGAATTTTTTAGTAAAATAAGTAGCCAAATAAGACTGCGTTTTTTTTTGACTGCTGTCTATATAAAATCATATATTCCTTTTTTTTGTGCTAATGTCAAAACATTACGCTTTGAGTATTTTCTCGTCATTTTTATTTATAAATTTCCATACAAAACCAGACCTTATATGCAGTATTTTTGAGTCTCATACTGACAATTTAACAAATAAACCCTTTAACCCACATACTCAGAAGTTTTGAACAGTGACGTACTCAGCGGTGGCCAAATCTGGCCACCTGACTTTCAAAAATCATATTTTTATCCAAGTTAACGTCAGCAAAAATATAAACTATTTATTTAATAGCTTCAACAATTATTTGATAAGATAAAAAAATTAAAATTATATTTTTCGGATTTTACGATAATTTTTTTGAGACAATCATCGTAAATAGAAAATATTTGACTAAAACCTTCAATTGAAGAAAAACGGTAAGTAAATCAGTTTGTCATATAAATATAAAAATAACCGCCCCATAATTTTCCACCGTAAATATTTTCTGCGATATATTTGCTTCTAATAACAACGTCATAAGTACTTTTATCAAGTTTGGGCGATAAAAAAATAACTTAGAAATTTAGTGAAGGACCCGTCGCGCCCAATCGTTTGTGGCCGATTTTACCAGGTGTTCAAAAGTAAACATTATCAATTTTCAATATATTGGTTAGAGGGACACATGAGTTGTTGTTTTGCACAAAAATAACTTATAATCATAATATATTTTGCAGAAAGTAACTTTTTCGAGAGAAAATTGAGAAAAATTTGATGTGTGTAAATAAAAAATAAAATTTTTTTTTGTTTTTATGAAATATTTATTTCATTTTTTTGACACATGAAATAAATCCTAAAATCACGGTGGCAGGTCATAAAATCCATTTATTTTTATTGTTTTCAAGTTCAAATCTCATTTGAATTTTCAGGGCCCCGATTCCGGGTCGACAACATTGCTTTATCTTAAGAATTACAAAAGATAGAGTAAAGATGAATGAGGCAAAAGATATAGAATTTCAAAAACACCGGTCATATCAAACAAAAATGTTTTCGGAAAAAGTTAACTTAATTTAAATAGAGATCGCAAGTCACTTTGGCCAGATATGGCCAGCGCTAATTATGTGGGTTAAGGAGGTATACGTGTCTTATTTAATAAAGGCCTTAGAGGCATTTAAAATGCTCCAAAATGATACATGGAGATAACTAAGTGTACTATTTTTCGCATTTTTTTTAATTATTTTTTAAAATAGGAAGTTAAAAAATAAAGCTTGCTCGAATTTGATAACTAAAACTTCAAAATATCGACTTGATGTAAGCCAACTTTCTCATCAGTGTTTTACTGGCTTTCTTTTGAGCCTACTTTCAAAAAAATCAAAGCACATTTTTTATCGGAAATGTTTTCACGTGACCTTGAAAAATTCATATTTTGAGTTCGGGGTCGATATTAAACAGTAACGCTTCATAGAAGTTTTGATTTGTTTGAGCTACCTTTTGCAAAAATTTGAGTGAATTTTGAAATTTAACCTAGGAGGAGATAGATTTTCCGATGAACAAAGTCCAAAAACCGGTGTTTTATAGCAAATTCAAGAAAAATATAGCACTTATCGACAAAAACGCTCCACAGAAGTTTTGAATTCTAATTATACAGGTTAGATTAAAATTTAGGTTTAATTCAAAATAAAACCTGAGAGGAGATAGATTTTGCAGTGTGGAAAAGGTCATCTTGTTACGATACTGTACCTATTGGTGTAATGGTCAAAATTAATTTGTGTTACACTTTTTCGCAAGATTCAAGATAGATTTACAAATAAGCATTATCGGTTTTTCTCATAAGCTTTTAGTTTTCAGTCTACAGGGTGTAAGATTTTTACCTTCGTTTTTCCAAATTGGATAAATTGCTATCCGTTAATGAGAACGATTAATTTTGGCAAAAACCTACGTCCTTCTCAGATTCAACCAATCAAAACGGCGGAATTCAAATTTATCCAATTTGGAAAAAAGAAGGGAAAAACCTTACACCCTGTATTTAACCGAGAAATGTCAAATCGGAGTCGTATACCCCCTTAACGCGCCAAAAAAGATCGGAGATATCATCTTGCCAGGTCATGATCGGTAGATATAATCAAAGAACATTTTGTACGTAAAAAATTGATTGCGTACTGTGCAAAAATGCAATACACCAACTTACCAATTATGGAAACCCCCGGAAATGAAAACCCATTACCATGTTATGGAAACCCATAACTCTTCAATGGAAACCCATAACCATTTATGGAAACCATTTTTGAAAAACAAGGAATTATCATTCATGGAAATAATTTTTGAAAAACAAGGCATGTTTGAGTAAAATAAACTCTGTTTTTGAAGCTTAATTTGCTCAAAACAATTTTATATATGATATCAACCCCGAGAAAGTTTCAGAACAATCAACCCATTATTTCTATAAGTCGATATTAATGGTGGACACGCTACTTATAACCCCCCTAGCATGTGACTACTTATCACACCCCTGACCAGTTAAACCCCCCCTTTTTGGCAAAAGTTGTAGGAGGGCTATATTCGGTCAACCACTATAATTAGGGTGTCCATCATTAATATCGACTAATAGAAATAATGGGTGGATTGTTCTGAGATTTCTTGGAGGTTAAAATAGAAAAAAAAATTATGAAAATTTTTTTTGGTCATCACGTGATCAGAATAAAGCGATTTTTCAGTATTTAATTATTATAAAACAAATACCAAATCGATAGTTTTTGGTTCAACGCCACTTCTGAATTATGCCCTTTAAACATTACATAATATTTTGTAAGTTTTGGTCGAAAATTTTCAGGATATTCCAAAAATTAATCAAATTCCCTGTTCCAAATTAATTTTTCTCGGCTCAAATAATAATTTTCGATTTAAACTAACTATCATCTTAGATGCTCAGGTGAAGCACTGTTATGCATTCAAATTCAATATATTAAATTTATGATATAAAAAAAATATTTAGAAATCGACTTTAAATAAATTTAATGAATTAAATCCGCTTGTTGCATCTCACTGACGCCATAATAAAATAATTAAATAAAACAATTAATTGAACCTAAATTGAAGCACGTTTGATAGGAAGTTGAAATAACGATGAAACAAAGTAAACTGAATTTCTACAACTTTCATGAAAAAATTTTATTCAATGATTACAACTAGCAAAAATTTAACCGTCAAGAGCGAAAAATTCTGTCTTTTACGGACTGCTTCTTAAACCTCACCTGCCCGAGCGTGTTTCAGAACACAGAGACCAAAAATATTTTGGGGAAGTGTCATTTTGGCCGGCGGAATATCGGAACAGACCCCCGATAGTTCCCTTTATTTTTAGTTTCAAGAATTTTGGTGAGTTCTAGAAATTTCTCATCAGACTGGAAATGTATTATTTGGATGCCATTTTTTTGTTTAATGCACTTAAAACAGTACTGGAACAAGATAAAACTGTTAATAAACATTTATCTGCTATCGGGGGGTAATCGCCACCGAAAAAGACGATTCCGAGCAAAAAAAATTTTTTTGGCCCATTTAGTGGTCAGAAAGTGAGTTTAATTAATCACTAATTTCGTTTTTGAGCATAACCAGCTCAATTTTTTAGTTTTCTTGTGGCAAGGATCGTACTCACATAAAAATTTGCAATTTTTCTAAAAAAATTTATTTCGAAAAATATAAATGTTCGAAAAAAAATGCGTAGGCGGAACACTTTGTAAAATGAAAATCATTTTAATTTAATCATTTTACTTAAAAACTTAGAATTTTGACCGCTGCGCACCCTATCTATATCACATAGTCAATGTGTGTGTTCTGAAACACTCTCGTGCAGGTGAGAGGGTAGGACACTTCGTGCAGGTGGAGGATAACGCGATTATTTGCCTTTCGAGAAAGCCAATTCTGATCTGCGAAATTTCTGTTTATTATATTTGCATCAACTTAATAATTAAATTTCTGATTGAATGAAATATTTCTAATTTTCAGAGATCACGTTTTGACCAGAATGCACCAAGTTGTTCAAAAAACGCGCTCACTAAGCGGCTCCACTAACCAATCAAGACTTTTGTTGGGTCAGACTATACAAAATTGTTAAGAATGATAGTCTTTAATTTCTGACGTAGTTAACTTTAATAACCACTGATAACCATACTTTGAATCAGGTCTTTGATAGTGTGCTATCTATTGCTGTACTTGCTGGGGCTTTAATGTTACTTTTTTACTCAAAATTTCTATATTATTCGTCAAACTGAGCACAAATATTTAGAAAATAATAAATTGAAAAAAAATGGTCCGAATCAGACCATTGTTTTTAATTTCTAACGAAAACTGATAATTAAATAATTTCCGTAATCTCAGAAAAAAATCTAAAAAATCTTCCGATGCAGAACATTTTTTTATAATTCACTAGATATTATTGCTCAGTTTAAGCTATTTAAGATTTAAATCAGGTGAGTCGTTTTCAAAAGCCAATTATTTAAAAAAAAATTGCTAAAAAAATGGCATAAAAGCCCCAGCAAGTACCGTAATAGATATCATTTATCTAATATCTTTTTTATCAATTTGCCTTAAATAATTAGGCTTTTGTAAACGACTGAGCCGATAAAGTTCTTAGATAGCTCAAACTTAGCAGAAAAATATACTCAAATACTTAACTAGTTCAATGTCACTGGCCACCAGTGATCACAAAGAACATATAGATTAGATTTTTTTCACGTTTATGAAATTTGACCTTGAATTTTGCTTATTTTGATAATTAATTAACAAAAAATCGAAACGTTGATATAAACATAAATAAAATTCATCTGTAATTATTCGATCACATATCTCCTTATAAGAAGAATTTGTTTCGAATTAATTATCATTTTCAATGTTTACAGAATAAATGATAATCCTTCGTCATTTTCAATGTCTCTAGAGGTGAAATTTAAAACAAATTTAAAACGCGAAATCTCTGAAAATATCTACTTTTTCAAAATTTTAAAGTTTTTCAGAAAAATCAAAAATCAAAATGTATAAGTGTGTTCGAATCATTCCCTCCAACAGACGATATTCTGGCTTATTCAGTGAGCTGTAACTTATTCGTAAAAAATATGAAAGTCTTGAATTTAAACCTTGTTTTTGCGTTGGTTTAAAATATTTTTGGCGGCACAAAATATGAAAATCAACAGAAAAAATTTTCAAGCTTGGTCGTTAATGTGTATCAGCTCATTGAAATCATTTTTTAATCTATTTAGCAAAAATTTGAGTTCGAAATTGTATTTTTAAATTCGTGAAATGTTCAAAAAAATTCAAAGCATTAAGAAAATTTTACGCATTTTTCGTATAAAATTTTTTCTGATTTTGTTTTTGAAATCGGTGAATAAAAATGGAAAAATAGCTACTTTTACTTTTTTCATGCATGTCTACATATTTTCTGTCCGCTGTTTGAAAAATCATAAAATCTTTATTTGTAATTTTTTGTTGACTTTTATAGAAATATTATGAAAAGTTTCCGCAAATCAAGTCCGAAAACTTTTATTAGTAGTGTTTTGAAATATATGTTAAAAATCAGGCCGAATCACTTGTGAAATTTTTTGGTATTCATTTCGTTTCCGTATTTCAACCGATGGAAGAGTCAAGCGAATAACGTTTCTGAACTACTGATGACATTTAAAACACTTGCTCGTGACACCGGTTTGTGCCATTTGGCACGCAATTTAATTAAATTTTATTTTTGCCAAACAATCTCAATAAAATTTCGGGGGCGTCATTTCTTTCAAAAGTCAGGACATTTTTAATATTTAAACGCAATTGAAGCTCAATTTTTATTTCTGAAAAGCTCTTTTTGGGCATTTTTCAGGAGAAAAAAAGTTTCATATTTAGGAAATTTTTTCATGTGGATAATGAATCATCCACTTATTAGCGCATTACACCTGAAAATTTTGAAAGTTTATAAATATATATTGTCTTCAAAAAAATTTTACATCCTATTTTTACAGATGTTTAGTTACGTTGAGAAATTTAAAATATAAACGTTTGCAAGAACGAACACTTTTATTGAAGATTAAAAAAATAAAAAATAATCACATTTTTTTCTTTCATAAATCCCTCTGAAAAAATGTACCAATCTGCCACATCGCTGCTACCCCCTTAAACCTCCTTGAAATTAATTTGTCGCGATTGTTATGTTACCCATGAAATTCACAGATTTCGTCGTTCGTTAAATTTTTTTGTTTTCAGGCGAATGAAGGTATAAAATCGTATTGTTTTAAATAAATCCACGAGTTAAATAAATACGCGAAACTTTACTGATTAAATCTAGATGTCGCTATATTAACAACGCAATACCGATATATAAGAAACGGACATCGTAAAATAATTGATTAAAAAATCAAAATGAAACCAACATTTTGGTTACTTAATTTGACTTTAGTTTTTGGTCAAGATTGCCCTGATGACTTCATTTTGGCCGAAAATAAAGTATCCTGTTTGAAACATGAAAAAACAAAAAAAAATTGGGCAGCCGCAGAAGCACACTGTAATTCTATGGGTGCAAATTTGGTCACAATTCAAAATCAACAGAAACAAGATGAGGTAAATTAAAAGTCGTTCTTCAAAATCTTCATCATTTAAAAAATACAAAAATAATCTTGGAAAATTTGAATACTGGATAATCAGAGCATATAATGGTTTTTTAATCGAATTAAAGACCTTTCATAGGCGAAATTAAACTGAGAAAACTAAAGTTTTATGAATTTTTGTGTCAGCTTGATAGCAATGAGTTTTGAAAGCTGTATAAATTGAATAAATACAATAAAAAAATTAAGAAATAAAATTAACACTTCATTTTGAAAAATATTGAGAGATTTTAAATTTGTAGTATATTTTGTAAACCATTTCGTCATGAAATTCATCAGACGTTCATTTGGTTCTTAAGTTAGTTTATTTCAAAACTGCTCTTATTTTGTTTAATATTTTATTCTATTTTCATACAAACGTCACGGAATAACTTTGATCCTCATAATAGAACACATTAAAATTTTAATATTTTTGAATCTAATTTGGTTTGTTAAACTTTTGAAGCATTCGAAATCGAACAAAATTTAGCACATAAAAATTTGAGAAATTTCAGTAAAGTATTAAAATTAAGATTTTCGCGTTAATTGATGGACGATCACAAGGTAGAGCTTGGATTGGATTGACTGATCAATTCAACGATGGAAACTTTTATTGGCAAAGCTTAATTGCAAATTCGGAGATAAGTTACACAAATTGGGGTCCCAACGAGCCGAATGGAGGCAAAAGTGAAAACTGTGTTTTGTTTTGGACATCTAGTGGAGGTTGGAATGATTGGAATTGTGAGAATACAGCATCCTATGTATGTGAAATAGTCTGTATTAACCAAGGCAGGCTTGCAACATACAATTTTATATCCTACATGAAAGCAAGGTCGTTTATAAGTGTCGTGAGGACTCGTCAGCAATTCGAACAGGCGATATCTAGAATGCGAAAAACTATCACGAATCATATCTTGGCACTACAACGCCACGCCTCAGCGATTTGAAGTTCAGTCTTCTCGACATGTTTAAATGTCTTTTGTTTCATTCCTGATAAGTCTTCAAATATATCTCATCGAAAAAAGTATAGCATTAGAAATACATAAAATTTTTTCGATTCAATTAAGCGTGAAATTTTTGATTTGTTTAAAAAAAATTTTCGAAGAATTCTTGACTTTTCTAAATTTCAACTGAGAATATTTCTAGACAATACACTGGTTCTTGAAATTTATACATGATCTGACTTTTTAAAATTTTCGAGGTTAAATGCCTTTGGTATGTTCTCTATCTTTCTATTGAACAATCTTTTTCTTGACATTTTTGATCAGGAAATTACTTTCAGAAACAGTTTGATTCAGGCGTACGCATAATTGAATGAAACCGGAACAACCGATACGATCCAATTTTTTGAGAAAGCTACATATACGATTTTCTGGTGGGGCATTGCTCTCCTTGAAAGCCAAATTTTTATAGCGGATAATACTCCTTATAACTAAAACCATAATATACATGTTTCAAATCCGGCTGAAAGCGTCCTGGGGTGAATGGGGGGACTTTAATTCTTGCAGTGAACCATGTGGCGGAGGACAGAAAAAAAGACTTCGAAATTGTTTGAACATAGATGGATCTTTTATAAGCTTTTATCGCGATGAATATAGCACAGCATGTAATACAAGAGAATGTCCAACTGATAACTCTTGTCAATGTGATAAGTCTGTTTCATCTTGTAAACATGAAAACTGTGGAAAAAATGAACTCTGCAACATAGTTGAATGGTACAAAGACGAGGAAACAGATACTTATAAATGCCAAGATAAGGTAAATATGCACCTTGAGAATTGATTTTAGGACTTCAGTCTACAAAATCAGTTCTGCAAAGTAACTGAGTTTCGAATTCGAGCTTCCTAGCTTCACCCGTAGTGTTTTCTTATTTTAACCCAAAATTTGAATTTCTTGGGTTCAATGAACTAAAATCGTTTAATATGAAAAAACTATATTTTAACCTATTTGTCAGAACATAATTGTCAGTATTAAAATTAGGAATTAATCGTTATTTTTCTGACCGAATAAAACTTTTAAAACCCAAACTACTCATGAAAACTACTCCTTCAAATTTTCATCATCTTTAATTCAAACAAAAGAAAGTTCATACAGTACCCTTTGAACCAAAGAGTCAAAAGTTTGCAAATTTGTGTTTTGCCTTCTTGTGGTAAAAATAAAGCAGAAAATAAATTAATTTCAAATTTTTTAATTCAATAATTGATGAAGTTTTGAATGTTTATTCGAGAAAATTAGTTTTGACCTCGGACACTCTTTCATATATAAACGATATAAGACCAAGAAATATTTTAGGACTGTAACATGTGTTTTGCCTGGGGTGATCCACATGTAGTGACTTTTGACAATGCGAAAAATGACGTCTATGGAATTGCACAATACACAATGGCTGAGTCTTCCGGGTTCGCTTCAATTCCACCATTCAAGCTTAAAATCAATACTTACGATCATCCAAGATGGCCTCATCCAGCCACTGAAAAATCTTATTTCCAATTCACGATGCGAAACGGTCAAAAAACTGAAATAGAATTAACTATGAACGGAGAAAGTAATATTTTCATTGATGGAATTTGGAAACAACTCTATCCCCAGGGAAATAACGATTTCAAAATTACAAAAATTGGAAATAAAGTCGAAATCACAACTTGGTACGGCATCACAGTCACGGATCACATTTCCAACCTAGAGATTAGGTTAATTAAATGATAGGTTTTTGGACATTTTTGAAATTTGGGATATTTTTTTATATTTATGACAGTGAACTTCACACTCCACAGCCAATTTTGGCGGTTTTTTGAACGAATGAAATGTGAAATTTCGTAATAATACTCAAAATAAATAAATTTTTAGCTCTCTATTTCACAAATAAATCAATTAAATGTTATTTTCGACTGAAATTGTTACAGGGAATTCAGCAAAGTTAATTTTAATTCTCTAGCATGCTTGAAAGTATCAATTCTTGTTAACCATTATTAAATATGAGGGTCCGCTTATATTTTCGTAAGTAATCAATTATGAATGTATTGTCATCAAAATTAGGCGCAATCGATTCCGTTTCGCCAAAATATTTTGATCTGTAGTCTTTGGAAAACCATATAATTTTCAAATTGCATAGAAAACATATATTTCAGTCATCTCCTGACTATTTTAAATATGCTTCTCGACTACCTGCAATTATTAATAAATTTGCAAGTCAAAATCAACGCATCAGAATGGGGAAAATATTTCGGACCAAATGGTTACTCAAAATCAGGACCAGCTCATGTTCAATAATTTCTCGGTTTCCGATTTCAAATTAAATTATGCCTTCATACGTATAGAAACTGAAGAACAATCATCATACATACCTAGTATATACATAGTATATGTATATCGAAGAACCTGCCTAGTGTTATTTTTATGTCAATAACAACATAAAAACATAGACGATTGACATAAAAATTACACTAGGCAGGTTCTTCGATATACTTTTCTACAAATGGCCTTTGCAGAATTACTAAATTTTAGCGAACATTCTGAATAAAAGTAGGAAAAGATATTTTAGCAAACTCTTTTGACGCTTGGATAACAATTGAGTAAGAGAGAAAATTTCTTAAGTGACTAAGTCCAAGTAGAAGCAATTTAAAATGAAAGTAATCTGATCCCATTAAATAGTTTCAATGAAGGTTAACACTGTAGAAATTCGCGTCCCCGGCTTCTACAACAATTTAACTCACGGACTTTGTGCAAATAACAATAAGGAAATAACTGATGACTATACTACGAAAGAGGGGGAAGTTCTAGAATTCCCGCCACAATTCCCAAATTATTCCCGCTATCCGAGTGAGGAGATTTCAGCGACAAGTTGGATTACCGGCTCGGCAGATTTAAGAGGTTGTTTACCTTATGAGGTCAAACCTGAATTGGTAACAGAAAACCTTCGATCTTTCGATCCAGGGCCAGGTCCAGACGTCCGATTTGACTGCGATGTGTCAATTCAACAAGAATGTGAAGATTTAATTAATGCTAAATGGTTAGAAGAATGTACACTTAACTTAGGCAAGGATTACCAAATAATTTTATTCCTGAGATTTTACGCATTTTATGAAGTTGAAGAGCCAAATTGATATGTTTCATTATAATGGTCATTCTGACGCATTTTTGCAGAAATTTTAAAAAAATTGGACAAATTTTGGACTTGATAAATTGAAAGTTTTTGAGCACTTATAAAAAGTTTGAACTTGTCAGTCAAAATTTTCTTTTACGGAGATTTTGATTAAAATCGAATAAAATTATCAAAATCTTTTGAGTTTTTGTGAAAATTTCACGAATTGAAAAATTCAAATTCTTAGTTCAAACCTTTCAAAATATATTTAAAAAATTAATCTACCTTAACCCCCACCTGCACGAGCATGTTTCAGAACACAGAGACCAAAAATATTTTGGGGAAGTGTCATTTTGGCCGGCGGAATATCGGAACAGACCCCCGATATTTCCCCTTATTTTAAATTTCAAGAATTTTGGTGAGTTCTAGAAATTTCTCATTAGACCGGAAATGCATTATTTCGATGCATTTTTTTGTTTAATGCAATTAAAACAGTACTGGAACAAGATAATGATTTACAAGGTAGCACATTTTATTGTGACAACGGCCCTAATTCTGAAAAATCAAGTAAATGGAGTTTTAAAAAGTCAATTTCTGACCACTAGATGGCCAAAAACTTTTTTTTTGTGCCCGGAATCGTTTTTTTCTGGGTCAACAACCCCCGTGAGGTCAAAGAATTTGTATCAACGACTGTAGTTCTCTCGTTAGTTTTACCGGTGCGCTCCCTACCTATATGTGTGTTCTGAAACACTCTCGTGCAGGTGGGGGTTAATATTTAAATATGAGTCGAAACGAACTATGATAAACATCAAAATAACAATTTTCTTATTTTTTCGTTGGTTAAGGGGGTGGTCGAGGCGACCTTTTTAAGGTCTTTCCCATGTATAAATTTGGAAAAATAAAATATTTTAGGAGTAAGTCGACCACGAGAAATTGAATGGCCTTAACCAAAATTCTCTATCTGCTCTAGAATTTTTCTTGAATTTTTGATTTTGACCTCATTTATACTGTCTCCAAACTCTCAAATCACGGGGAAAAATATTTTTTCTTGGTTAAAAAACCTATACGATAACAAGAATTATAAATAAAAGTTTCTATCTATGGTAAAAAAAATT
>SCLH01001121.1:179511-199724 GCA_004367855.1 Oikopleura vanhoeffeni | reverse complement strand
CTTAGAAAAAAATCGAAAAACGCAAAATTTTCGGTTGTTTTATGCGTTCAAAACGTAAACAATTGATTTGGTGCATTTTTATGACATACTAACTGCAGAAAATGTAGGAGCAGGGATACCCTTAAACGCTAATACAGGGAAAAGAGCTAAGAAAAAAATTAAGCATTAATTTTTCATGCAACATTTTAAAGTACTGCAAAAACGATTCCGGTCTTAGTTCGAACGACGTAAAACTGAAGCGTTTTTCATTCGAATACTAAGGTGGTTTTTTTAGAAGGGTTGCAGGTTTTCTGGCGCAATGGTATTTGGAAACCCCACGAAACTAATAATTAGCGGACGTAGAATCTTATTCCGCAAATTTTAATAAAATCAAACTTTTAAATTTGTGCGTGGGTAGAGGATTATAGCAGGATTTCAATAATCCGTTTTCCCAAAAGTGCTCCGATTGGTTCCAAACTTGGCATGTGAACTAATTACGGCACCAAGACCCCCCCAAAATGACTCATGATGACGGCATTGATACAATCTGGCATCAGATTCGAATTCCTGGTGCTGTTATTAGTTAGTTTGATTTTATTAAAAGTTGCGGAATAAAATTCTACGTCCGCTAATTATTAGTTTTATGGGGTTCACAAATACCATTACGCCAGAAAACCTGAAACCCTTCTAAAAAAACACCTAAGACCAGACTTAAATGATCAGAAGGATCATAACTGTTTTGCACTATTTTAATGTGGGCATTTTTTTTAGTTCTCAATCATTCTCAATCAAGCTCACATTTGTTTTTGTGATCAGACTAGTTCACCTTGTCCGTCTTTTCAATATTTGTCATATTGAAACCACGATAAGGAGATTATTTGTTAACTCAGACTAGTGTATTTTTCTGAACTGAAATATAATTAATCCTGAAAATGCTAAATAAAAGCGAAACGTCGATTGAATAAATTTTTGAAAGTTTTTCACTATTTTGACGAGGGCTTGAAAATAAATTATAAAAAATTGAAAATTTTGCCGTTTTAGTGGTAAAGATTTATTTACTAGGAAAAAAACTATAACATTTTAAATTTTTATAATTAAATTGATGAAAATAGCTAAAAACTGGAACTTTTTTGCGTCCTATCAAAAGCTCTCTACTGTCATTATTGTACATTTCTGAAAATTGAATTGAAAAAGTTTGATAATTTCTATGTTTGGATATATTTTTTTTTAATGTTTTTGTAGTTTCTTTAGAAAATTCTGATTCGAAATGGAGATTAATTCCGAAAATGTCAAAATTGTTGAAATAACGAATCAAGAACTTGAATTTCACGAAGAAATAACAGATTTAGAAGTTAAAGTTAAAATTGAACTATCGAGTGAAACAGGAAATATCAAAACTGAGGTTTTTGGAAGAAAGAAAAAAAAACTGAGGTCGTTTTCGAATAATTGGGAGACAAAGCGGAAAAATGAAAAAAATTGATTCTAGAAAACAAAAAATAAAAGACGGAAATTTGGTAGTTTTTGAAGAAATTCTGATTATAAAACAAGAACCTCAAAGAGATCGAAGAACTAAATCTCGATGATTTAAATAATCGAGTAACTAATATATTCCGAATATCGAAAATTAGAATATTAGGCATTTTTAACGGCTCCCATAAATGTTTAATTACTTGCAACTGCGAGTTTTTTTTCAGTCAGCCAACTGAATAGAGTGTCAGTTTCATCGAAATTTATCAAAACCCGAGAGCATCATTTGTTATTTGACCCTAAAACTTAAGTTTTATAAATTTTGACTCGTGGGAAATTTCGGTCAAGAAAAAAATTGGCATGAATGTTCCGTAAAAAATGAAACCTGGCTTTAAAATGCTGAAGTCGAGCTATAATCTCGGTTTCGAACCTGGAGAATCATGGCCCATGATTCATGGGCCAAACTTGAAATGTTACGTTTCTTATTTATTTTATTCTTAGTTGATCACTAAATATTTAAGATGCTTGATTCTGAGATTGGAAACGATTTTTATATCGGCGAGCAGCAAATGAATAACCAAGAAGAGCAAAAGTATCGAAATTATAAAAATAGAAAAAATCTTCCAAAACTGTGAATCTTGAGTCAGAAAAAAATTGAAATGCAAACTTGCTTTGTGAAAATTGAAAATCAACCGCGGATTCCCTCATTTAAGCATTTTGAAATTAAAGGAAAAATGTATTTTTACCGAATTAATGGCGTAAGGAGGCAGATAATAAGATTGTTTTGCGGATGCATTAAAAACTATGTCAGGACAAAGTTGGCCATGTAATAATCTATCAACGGTAACTTCTCCCTTCCGATTTTTTAAAAAGAAACTATTCAGAAAACGACCATCAGAAATTAAATTGGTTATGCAAAACCCTTTGGCACAAATTAGACGCCAAGAGTGTATGATATTGACAAATTACGAATACTAAATACATTTTGATATCGGTAAAGGTCATAAATGTTCAAGGAATAGAAATTGACATTTATTTGAAATCATTCAATAAACCGGAAAACGAAACCGGAAATTAAATGCCAAACTTGTTAAAATTGAAAAAATCGCGTAGTAAAACCAAGTTTTCAATTAAATAGATGGAAAAATGTATTGTTTAGCGGAATTATGGCGTCAGAGCAAGATAATAAGATTGTTCTGCGATGCACAAGAAAAAGTTTGTCCAGATTCAAGTGTGTCATGTATTAATAGATCGACTGTACTACCTTCCGATTTTTTAAAAAGAAATTTTTCAGAAAAAAACATCAGAAAGTTAACATAGATATCCAAAAAAATATTTGACATCAGACCAAAGAGTATATGACTTAAAGAAATTACGATATAAAATTCATTTGATATCGGTAGTGGTCATAAATGTCCCAGGAATAGAAAATTGACGTTTATTTAAAAATCAATTTAATAAACCGAAATTAAAAATGCCAAACTTGTTAAAATTTTAAAATTGCGTAGGTAACCCTAGTTTTCCAATTTTGAAAATTAAATGGAAAAATGTATTTTTACGGAATTATAGGGCCGTCCAGAGCAGATTTTTAATAAGATTGGGTTTTGCGATCCAGGAAAAGTTTATCCGGATCAAGTTGCGAAATGTACTAACACATCAAACTGTACAACCGTCCGATTTTTTAAAAAAAGAAATTAATTCAGAAAACACCATCAAAAAATTTAAAAGTACATATCCCAAAATTTTTGATTTTAAAAAAATCAGACTCAAGGGTTCAATGATTTTTTTGTTATCAATTTACTTTTTATTTTGTTTAAATTTTCAGAAGAAATAAAATTGCAAAAGTTTAAAACATAAAAACAGGGGTTATATTTTTTAACAGCCGTCCAAGAATTTCTTTCGATCTTGCGGATCCGGTTCTTTAAATGAGCCCCTGCTTGTTATACTTTCTTTTGCCATTGTTTAATTTGCAGGTTCATTTCCCTCTGTGCTTTTGATGCGAAAAATCTGTACCAACAATCCGGCTTTCCAGGATCAACCATAAAAGAAAAGTTACTCGAAGAGTCATCCATTCCACCATCCACGCAGAAAAATAGGAGAGCATCTCGAAGGCATTCTTATAGCAATTTGTTTTTATTTCTTTAAAATTCCGTTTGGTGCATAAATCGATCACATACTCAGGTGGGACTCCATTTTTAAGCAATTGCATTGGTCCCAATCCATGATTTTTTTTCAATTTTTATATATATGCAATTATTTCTGTAATATAATTTCATTTTCGCGTGAAATACATGAACAAAACATACAAATAATGATTTTTATAATAGGGGAAAGCTGTTTCAACAGAAGTACGTCAGCAACATAAAAGTCTTTTCTAAAAGAAAAATAGAAATACTTGTACATTTAGTTTTGTACATTTTAATTATACTTTTGCCCTTTTCAAGACTTATTTGTACAAGTAATCAGTTTATCCTTTATTCTTTAGACACAAAAGTTCATAAAAAACGTCATTCTGAATTATTTTGGGGTGTCTTTCGGCCTATTATAAGAATTATATCTGTATATATAAAAAAATAAGAATGAAAGAAAAAATCGACAGCATCGTGATCAAAATTTTCGAATTTATGAACCCAGGACTCTCAGTTTTAATATGTATTTCAAGCATGTATCGTTAATGTGAACAGTGATGTATATAGATTTGATGCCCAATTTATGTTTAATTAAATCAGTTAGGGTGTGTTCCTGAGGAGTCCATGCTCTCAGTCTTCATTCGTTCGTATAATTTCTTGATTGTATTGACACTTTACTTATATACAGTTTTATATACAAACGATTGTCCCCGGTAAATATTGAGCATCAAGAGCCCACCAGATGTTTTGGCTGAGCACGTCTGTTAAAAAATATTATACTATATTTTATTATATTTATATAATATAAAAAATATTATAATATTAATTAATAGTTAACAGTAACACTGGGTGTGGGTTGCAAAGAAGAAGAAGTAGAGGGCTAATCCAAAAAACGAAAAATCCGAACTGATATTAATGTGGTCTTCTTTAATTCTCTAAATATCGAGTATACGTTTATATATAATACGACTATATGTTTCTGCTACGTGAAGGAAAATTCCATCGTTGTCTACATTTTTTTTAATGTATAATTCTTATAATAAATTTCCAAATATTATCATCTAACAATACTCTGTAGAAGAAAGTAGACATGAGAATAATGGAAGAGAGAAAAGAGATAAATAAGTAATAGAGAGATCTTTTAAATCTCACAGGGTGAAGATGCTGAAACTCACTCTACTCTATATAATTCTGGACAGCGTCTTATGAAATTTATATCAATCTAAAGTTTCTAATTACTTTTGTGTGGGGAGAAACTATTAGCAGATATATACTATGTGAGATCATCACGTTTTAAGAGATGTAACTGTTATCATTGTCTAATCGGTATTAACGATATCAATGAAATTGTAATCTCTAGTTATGGATTTATTATATGATTTGATAAAACCTTTAGAGCGATATGATGAGCAGTTGCAACTGGTTTCACTATAAGTTGATTCATGTATTAAGGAAGATATATTGCATTTTTTTATAATGTGTGAAAAGAATACCACGAGTGACGTTCTCACTCCCGTTAAATGTTTGCAATTATAGTCTTTATCAGTTATTGATTAATATACTAGATTTTTGAAGTTTTCATAGCACTAGTGTAAATAAAGATACTACTAAATACTAAATAAAAATGGAGTGATGTTTACCGTAATAATATCTCGAGAAAAAACACCATATTGAAATTATCATGATAATCATGTTATCTGTATTATATATTATTGCCGTATGTACGGATATATTTTATGTCTTTATAACACGAAGTCACAATTTGTGTATATATATAAATTCATTTAGACAGCGCATATTTTACATAGATACATCTTATAGAGCACATCACTGTAAAAGGCAAATAAGTTTTCTCAAATTGTCCATAGTAAATTTGGTTAAGGAAATGTACCATCCTTTGGGCAAAATTTTCTCAATCATACTATAAGTTTATTACACGTAGCATAGTCCCGTAAATATATCAATAGAATGTTCCCTTTCTTTTTTAATGGTTTTTATATATGAATATCTTGAAATGTTATCTTAGTGGATAGGGGACACTTGTTCAAATAGTTGTTATCCTGCTGCTATATGAAAAATTTAGACACCATAATATAATCACCGGCGGAGATAATTTATAATCTAGAATTAAGTCATATATCTATTTCGCGCCTTCCTATGTTATTTGTGAACTCACATCGGTAATGTCAAGCCTAGATTCATCGACGAGCCTTGAAACCATTATAATTTTTACTTAGCGAACAAAAATTTGTGCTGAAAGGTTCGCGGAAAAAATTAATTTTATTTGAGCATCACATTCGCGTCTGATATTGTGCAAGACGACAATTTCGCACTAAGTTAGATAAGGAGAAGTCATAAGGGTGTGCAGAGAGAGCGAGCCTTCCGGGGAGAAAATCACGCGAAAATATTTAAGAGCTAAAGCATAACCTACTAATGAGTTAATTGTTCACAAAAGAGGGTGTGAAGGCATATAATTATACGATCGTATGTCCTCAAGCCACGGTAGAACTTAATTCAGAGATATATCGAATTATTCTCTCGACCCACAAAAATTTTCATTGCATAATTATACAGCGATCATAAGAACTCCTAATACAATAAACGGCACAAGGTGCCCGGTCTCTGATAAATACCTTTAGTATTAGAGCACAATTCTCTAGCACTTGTAGGAGTATAGTTCTCTTCACAAATTCCAATATCTTTTTTTCGATAAAGCCGGGCATCAGAATGTCGCTATTACCTGGGCCATAAGACATTTTCGCTTAAATACGGAAGTGATTTAATTGATTTATATTTACTCGTTTTGTTAAATTGCAGTTAAAGATTCCCTTGGGTTATATATATTGAAGTCCACTTGGGGATAGTATACTTTATAAATGCCTAGGCATCTAAGTTTCTCGGAAACTACACGTAACTCGATAGACCTGAACAAGACACAACGAGCGCAGAGCGTATAGTTATGAGGGATACACCTCAAATGTTACAGAAACATATGTATGAGAAGAAACGATGTAGGACAGAGTGCTATTCGTTTTACTTTATGTTATATGTAGTTGAGAAGAGTGTCTACCCATTAAATCGAGTAAAATCATCCTGAGAGAGGGATCCGAGCTCAAGCGCTTATTTATTCGCACAAGGATATTATCGCTGTTGTGATGTTGGCTCGTGATCATAGGCGATTTCGAGTTGAATGATATACTAATTATTCCGTACATATAGACGCCTACACACGGCTTGGTGAGTTAAGAATATGCTTTTATTATAAGATTACGTTTAAGTCTGCGCGATAACTCTGATACTTATTTAAGGATTTTTCTTGAATCTTACAATTGTCTATGGCATATGTCTCGCCAGTAAGCACGCTCAATAACCAGACACATGTATATCACGTCAATTATAACTCTTGACTAAACAAGGAACCTACCAATAATTACCATGGAACCGCTTGAGTCATGGTAACTTGGTATGGTGTATCTATCAAGAATAGATTGGGTGCGATATGACCTCTTACGGTTTTACACACGACTGCATTGTGATGTGTTGCTTTCAGCTCATGTAATATAAAGTCTCGTTTCGTGAGGTCTTTTTAAAATAAATTGCTCGCCAAGGACTCGGCGATAAATAGTTATACCCAAGAGTGATAAAACAGAGAAAAAAATATATATTAAGGTTTCCAAGTTTTATATAAATTTGTGATTTATTACTTAAACTTTGGTATATAAAACTCTCTCTCAATTCTTACTATTCTGTATATTGATACTTCTAAATTATTTCTATATCATTCTAAAAATGATTTTATTGCTAAGGTTGTTTAGTAACATTGTAGGAGCAAATCCATCCATTGTGAACCTCTATATATCCTAAGATAGAGATTATAAGACTCATGTATATATACTCTATGGGCATCGCTCTACAAGTCATGACAGTACTAAGTTTGATTTGAGTAATACCTTAACGCCTTCTGTCCCAGTGTATATATTGCGTCAACCCTCTATTAAGTTTGTAAATAGAAGGTTTTTATTCTTAACCGAGGAAAAACATGAATAAATTCAGATAACTCTCTAATATATGAATAGCCCTCTTCACTAATCATTCTATGATATTAGTTCAACAATAATTTGTTTAGGCATCACTTCAAATCCCTTAGATTGTGGAGAATAGAATTTTTTTCAATCCTCCAGACGTAGTATTCCAGAGAGGTAGCAGAAGAGTTTCTCCTGAATTGACCGAGCCATATGTTTTCGAATTCCAATTTTCCGGTTTAGAAGTGTTTGACGTACGACTCGAGAGTGTTACCATTATGTAATTATATTCTACCGGTTGCAGTTCGATTCGAGTCACATTCGTAATTTAATTTATTATGTAACCGATTTTATGAATATAGGCATATATTACTAATGTTCCTTGTTGCGAGATCATTATACTGCATAGTCTAACTATCCTAAGAATCATGAAAACAAATGTGAATCTTATAACTCTAAGTTATAATATATCATTGTCACACGATCACTTGTCGATACTCGTGGTTCTTGATAATTGATTACTAACCATTTTGAGGATCGTCAAGAGTATTACTCTAAACTTTTGTCTTATTAGTAATTCTCTGTAGGTATTTTTTCGATATAGTATTGTCTGAAACTAAAAAACGCCATATGTGCCTTTTTATTTATCAAAACGTAATGTACAAAATGAGGAGTAGTAATATATTATGCACAATTTTCGCGGCGATCAAAATCATTACATTATTTATGATCTCTCGTAAAATGACACATCTTCTCGAATCGTGACTATATTGAAGCTTATTTGCTTACGTAGACTATGCTGAGCATGTAAAGAGAGCAAACTTTTCTTATTTTTCCTTAAAATTGAATCAAGAATGAAAGCACACCACTGCTTATTATTCAGCTGGGTGATTTTATTTTCGTAATGGATATTTTATTTTTTGCGGCGGTTGTTATAATTTTATACATCTCCTAAGAACTGATTCGGATGTATGCCGAATTTCTCTTTGTGTAATTGATTCTCCTGTAAAATCATGAGGAAAAAGAAACCATATAACTCTTTCTAAAAAAATATATATATCAAAAATATTGTAAAAACATTACTCTCGAAGATATTTTTGTGTCATTTATCATTTTTAGAAAATCAGAAAGTAATCACTTTTTGGTCAGTAATTATTCAATCTGTTTTGTGGTTTTATATATTTTGATTCGTTTTATTATGATAGTTTTCCGTTCTTATAAATTTTTGATCCACAAAAACGAACGAATTGGAAATTTTAATACGATAAAAAGTGTCGTTAATAATTTTTGCTTTTTAGTATTAAGGCAGCTTTTATTTTTCCAAATGGCATTGTTTATGTAAAACGGTATTTTTTGTAAACCATCAATTTTTCCAGTAAATTTTTACGCAAGTTTGAAAACTTCTATGTACCAATGTGGCAATATGGCAGAAATACTGCCGAATGATTTGAAAAACGTAAATCGTGATGATTTTCCAACGAGCCTCATTCAGATACAGTTATTGCCTTATTCAAATAGTAACATCGTATCATTATCGAGTTGCCTTGGAATGCGAAATATTTATCAATCTGACTCGACAAAGTGTTTCAAAATCATAATTTATTGGAGCCCTATCGTACCGTACATGCTCGTTTAAAAGCTGCCAGAGTAAAAAATTCCGAACGTTACCGATCTGATCAGATTTATCATGGCAAAGACAGGTTTCAACCTGGACTTATATTGTTTCCTCATCCAGGTTAAAGAGCGATATTGGAACTGTAGGATGAAGGCTTTGCTCCCAAAGAATGACCCAGGTTGCGGAAAAAGCCAACTCTCACTATGTTTGGGCCGAACTTTTGGGGGCAAAGAGTTTGAAATATGACCCCAAATGAGGTGATATCTGACTCTTTAGGTATTCTTGGTAAATGTTATTGGAAAATGCAATAACAAAATTCTTCTTATGTACGCAGTCCCAAATATTATTTAATGTTATGATAACTTATCTTGAAATTTCCCTCAATTCCTTAATCCAAATTTGTCCAAATAGTTTTATACTAAGGCTCATTGGGTATAACTAATTTTATTATCTTCAAAATGGACAAGGGTTCGTGGAACTTATTTCCGAGTAATTTGTGGCCGCGGAGAGGGGACCAATCTCAATAATGGCTTCCCTTGGCACTTTTCACCGCCGGGTAAAATTTGCCGAGAGGTAATAGTTTTTATATATTTTTTTTTATTTATTGAACGAAATTATTATTAAGATATAAAGAAAAGAAATTTTCCTGAAATATGTTAAAGAACTTTTGCTTTTTAACAGAAAAAAAATTTATCAACTTAAATTTATATTCGTTAATGGTTCGATGTTATTTTTGGATAAACAAAAAACTGTCCTTATAGGAACATCTTCGATTTCCCTCGGATGAGGAAAAATAATAAATGAACACAATTTTAAAAATTTTTATATCGCTTGCTCAACGCAAATAACATTATAGACATCGTTATACTGATAAAATTTTGATGCAGATAATCCGTTTTAGGGTTCATTCAAGTATAAGCATTTGAATTTTTTTGGATTTAATTTTTAATTAGACAATCATTTTATCAAGATAAAGGAGAAAAAAGTATAAAATTACTCTTTTTTATCTTCTATTTATTTTTAGCTCAATAATACTGCAATTCCAGATCCACAGATATCGGAAATATATTGTTAGATCCTTGAGATCATGATACCTTGGACACGTGAAGCACATTTTTTTGAAATTGGAATCGGTATTCAGCCTCATTCTACCGTATGGCATGCAAAGCCAAAAAGGGTTTTTACTGACGCAGAATCTGAATAAAATTTTTCCAAATATTTATGAAGCTGGTAAGAACCGTGTTAAATCAAATTATAGTATTACTTATTAATTTTTTTATGTACTATACATTTCTATTTAGGGGATTGAGTATGCTCCTTTTTGTAGAGGTATGATATGGTGACAAATTACGGACATAAATTCATTTGATATCGGTAAAAGGTCATAAATGTCCAAGGGAAATCGAAATTGACGTTTAATTTGAAAATCATTCAACTTTAAAACCGGGGAAAAAAAGAAGAAACCGGAAATGCAAAAATGCAAACTTGTAAAAATGAAAAAAAATTGCCGCGGTTAGGTGGTTTTTTAGGAGCTACGCAACAAATGACGGCTTTCTGGTATTTTGGAAAAACCCCTAGTAAAAACTATATATTGGCAGATCGCAGAATTTAATTCACGCATCTTGCGTTGGATTTTTTGGTTTGAATTTCAAGACCGGTTGACCGGTAATGGCGGATTTTTCAATTTCAATTTTATCATCAAAAAATTAACTGGCCTTGTTGACCTTAGTTAATGTACAGTTTTTTGGTACATACTCAGTACATCTCAAGATAGATGGTGTCATATTACACTTTTAAAGAATTTTTGAAATTTTTTCTGAGTATTTTTCTACAACTGGAAAAATACTCAATAAAAATTCACACAAACCAGTATATCTATACTGTATATGTGTACAATCCAGCCCTAAGTGGTTGAATTTTGGCCGAAATCGATTGGTGGAACACGCTAAATATATACTTTAACAGGTAAAAGAAAAAAATGTGAAAGGTTTATTTTTTTTTATCTTCAATCAAGTGGTTCAATTCTTGCAACGTTTAATTTTAATTTTAAATTTAACATAACTGAGTATCTATCATATTCATAGATGCCACTGTGTAGTAAAAAAAACTACTTGAATTTGAAAAAATTCATTTAACTCCAAAATCTATCCATCACTTACAAAAAAATGCGTGATAAATTCTTTATACGGACCATTTGCGAAATAATTCAGAATAAACTTTCGTTCTTTGATCACCGTGCAAAAAACGCTGAGGGAATTCACAAACATACGAAGTTTAGTTTTTCAATGTACTTGATTCCTTTGATGTTCAGAACTCTCAATTCAAAATCAAATCATGAACAGTTGGAAAATAGGAACCTAATGAAAACAATTGACAAAAAAGCCGAAAGTTTTTCACTATTTTTGAAAGAGGTTAAATAATTATAAAAATTAAAAAATTTTGCCGTTTAGTGGTAAAGAATTTATTTACTAACAGAAAAGACAATACAATTTAATTTTATAATTTAAATCGATTGAAAATAGCTAAAAAGATTGGAACCTGTTCGCGTCCAATTAATGAAGCTTCTAACTGTCAATTATTTCATTTTTCTGGAAAAAGATTATGAAAAAAGATCAGATAATTTTTTAATGTTTGAACTAGTAATTTTTTTTTAATTTCTTTTGTAGTTTTTTAGAAAATTCTGATTCGAAATGGAGAATTAATTCCGAAAATGTCTAAAATTGTTGAAAAAAACGAAATAAAAAGTTGAATTTCGCACGAAGAATAACAGATTTTAGAGTAAAAGATTGAATTATTCGGGGCCAAACAGGAAATATTAAAAACTGAGGTTTTTGAAGAAAGAAAAAAATCTGAAGTCGTTTCCAATAATTGGGGGAAAAGCGGAAAAATGAAGAAAAATTGATTCGTAAAAACAAAAAAATAAAGACGAATTGTAGTTTTTGAAGCAATCTGATTATAAAACAAGAACGTTCAAGAGATCGAAGAAATAAACGCTTGATGATTTAAAATAATCATGATAATATTATATTTCCAAATATCCCATCGAATATTAGGCAATTTTTAACGCTCATAATGTTTAATTACTCCTGCGAGTTTTTTTTCAAGGTCAGCCACTAAAAGAGGTGTCAGTTTTCATCGAATTATCAAGCCGTAAGCATCATTCTGTTAATTGACGCAATAACTTATGTTATATCAAACTTTGACCCGTAGAAAATTTTGGTCAAAAAACATTAAAGCATGAATTGGCCGTAAAATCAACTTGCCATTAAAATGCTGTAGTCGAGAAATCTCTGTTAGGGGGTTGTGGATGTAGAATGTTGGAATTGGTGGTAAATAGCCCCTCTTGCTCCAGCTGGAGCTGCAAAGGTCGATAACGGGGCAGAAAAGAATAAATTGGAAGAAAAAAAATTTAAAACGGGAAACTAAAACCTTCTATATCACCTGCAAGTAACTTTTTTTGATTCTGGTGAAAGGATGGCTCACCGGTAACCGGCAGTGAAAAACTGGTAAAAATATGTTCTCAATTCACTAAATTTTGGTTAAATTCTCGAGTCCAATTTTGCTTTTAAATTGAATCAACAACAAAGATTGTCCGGGAAAAGTACGACGTGTCTAATATAGTAAACGCGCGCTGTCCGGTTTAAAAATACATTCGGTTATTTATGGCCGGTAATAAATGAAATTAAAAAAAATCTGTTTATGCTCGGTCCAATTTTGTTTCAATTGAATAAAACAGATCACCTTTAATGAAAAGTATGATAATGTTTCCCAATACCTTCACCAGATTGCTGCGTGTAAAAAGGTTATTCTCGTGTTGGTTGTAAGCGGTGAAAAACGGATTCCATTTGTTTATACTTTCCCATCGCGCAGGTGCGGAGAAAAAAAACAATAACAATAACAATGATGCAGGTGGCGTGGATTGGGTCTTGTCGCGTCTGTTCGTCCAAATCACGATCGAGCTGTAAATTTTTCATTAATAGTTTTTTTCCCACGATTCGAGAAACAAGAACAATTTTTCTTTAATTCTTGCTTATTTACCACCCACAACTCTCTAAGTGACAAAATTAGAGTTACCGATGAACCAGGAGTGACGTTTTCTTTTAAAAAACAACTACTTTGGGGCAAGAATATAACTCTTTGATGGCCTCTGGTCAATTTTTTTTTTTTGGCAAATTACAGCCTGAGTTTTCGTTCGTTGGCGATTTTTTTTTTATCGTTCGCCGGTTAGACCAGCCAAATTATCACGGAAAATACTATAGCCAAAGTATAGGCCAAATTTATGATGTCTTCTTTTGAGATCTTTAGATGTTCTTGAGAAAACTAACTGCTCGTATGTCTTATTAACGTAAGTGCGGTTGTATGTACATTCATCTCCTTTTAAGCTACCTAAGCATTAAGCTTTTCCGCGAGTAATATAAACATTACTGGGTCCCGCCTAGTGGTCAGAAAATCGCTTTAGAAAACTGTATTTTTTGGATTCAAACTCGACAAAAGGGAGAATAAATATTGATTTTTTTCAATTAAAAACCCGAGCGTGACGCAACAAATTTCGGTTATTAGATCAACATTTTTTGGATGATTTGATTGAAAAATTTAGACCATCGAAATGCGTTAAGGCGGAAAAAGTTATTTATAAATTCCAGGTTACGGCCGTCATCCACTTTTAGTTCCTTATTTAGGTAATTTAATGGGTCAACAATTTTGCAGCTTGATTTGAAGATATTTTTGGCCGGCGATGCGGATCGCTCAAATAGTCAATTATTAATTTTTGACCGGGTAAAATGAACATTTTTGAATTTTACGCGCGTAATTTGGTCTTACGATTTGTTTCTCGCATTTATTGGTGAATAGATTGTCATTCTAAAATATAATTTTTGTCTCGGTGCGTTGCAACGCGTCTGCGTATCTAATGAATATATGCCTTTATCTGCGGTTTCGGACCAGATGATAATCGCGGGATTCCTTGTATTAATCGATTGGTGTTGGACACTGGCTCAAATGTTATGTCGCCTTAAATATAAGAGGCCACTTGAGATCATTCCGGATATCATGATATATTGGAACTTAAATTAATTTTTTTCAGTAAAATTGGCCCAACGTTCCCTGAAAAATGACTCCAAGTCCTGGCTTCTTATTATTTAAATAAAATATCTAATTTATCTTTTTTTTTGCAAGTTGTTACTACACTATCAAAAATCGATTATAAAAATCTCAAATACATCAAAGCCCAATAATCCAACTAATTATAAATTATAATTAGCATTAAAGATAATAGCAAAGACTTCCTCAATCCACTTTTTTGATTGGCCTTAGGTTTCCACGCTACCGATCATTACAGTATTATACTTACTTTATATTTAATATACGAACGAGTTAACCTTGACATAAAACATACAACTTGTTAAATCACCTGTTAGACTGTCCGTAATTCATTGAAGTTCACCAAAAATAAATCTAGCCATATAAATAGAATCCCCGAAATTATGCTCCGAGTCAGAACTTCTGACCAATCACGTACTTAGTCTACCCTTTGAATAGACACATAATAAAGATACCTTATCTTGTTGTAGCTATTTTGTACTATAGTAAATCTCGGTCTATCTATGAAATTCTAATTGGCCAGACCACATTTTATAGCGTGGGAATAATAACTTTACAGGGAAGGACTAATAACCTGAACGCTTTCCAGATTATTGTAATACGACCATCCTAAAACCTAGGATACTTTGATAATAGTTAGACTTTAATTTTTGATGTTATGACATGTGGTATCGATAAGACTGTAAACTCATAATATCGAATAAACGCCAGTTGTAACTTGCTTTCAATTAAGAAGTATAATGTGGACTACAGTGCGTCGAATGAAAATTGAACTTGGAATGGCTTACATATTCATTGATTTCTCACGGGTTCACTTAAACTTATCCATTATCTTTTCAGGCAATAAGTTATTTAAAAGTTAGACCGGGGATTAAAATGAAGGTATTAACCGCATTAATCCAGCACTTTTACCCGTTCTAAATTGTTTTGCGCCCAAAAATTAAAATAATATATAATCTCGATACGTTCCTTCGCGTGAAGTATGATTAGTGTATAAAACCGAATGTCTTGTTTGGTACGCCGGATTCAACTACCCGCATACTGTCATCAATAACTTTTGTAGACCAAGTAATATATATCCTCAAATATATCACTGAAAGATTTCAAAATATGAATATCTGTAATTCTCGTTTCCTTATCTACACGAAAGGTGTTTAAAAAACCGTGAACAGCGTCGGATCAACTGCCTTAGGATAGTTCAAAAATTTTTCACTCGGTACCGCCAAGCTCCTTACCTCTAACTATCATATAGGCCTAATTATTAACATTCTAATTATGAATATATTGTTTATGATTATCAAATTCGAACTCTTATATATTTCAATTGGGTTCTTATTTGTTGGTTTCTTATTGTGTGAATTAATTATAGATTCATTTACGTTTTCATCTATTAATTATTTAGATCTGTTAGATTTACTGATCAGTACATCGATTTTTATATCGGCGGCAGCATATAAGCAGAAGAGAAGTACCGAATTATATAAATCAAAAAATCTGTCAAACTGTGATTCAGTCGTAATAATTGAATCTGCAAACTTGTGAAATTGAAAATCGCGCGCCGTGTCCCTAATTCCATTTTGAAATTGATCGGAAAATAACTTATTTTTAGAATTTTCAAGAAAATAAGAGCATTTATGAGATTGTTGCGAATGCTTACCAAATCAGTTAATACTCAGCACTGTATAATTGCTCTAACTATATTCCTTCAGATTTTTTATAAAGAATTATTGAAAGCGCCTCAATTTCGAATATTTATAAAATTGAGACAATCTTGACACCTAGGAGTGTATGATTTTGAGAAAATATATAATTGAGTTTTTAAATTATTATGATATCGCAAGGTTTCATAGATGTCCGGGAAGCAGAGTAAAGCTAAAAATTATTCATCAAATCAAGTCAACTGAACTAAAATTAATATCACTTTGATCAATAGTGCAATGCACACTTTTAATATATTTAAATATATCATCCGCGGTTATCCTCTTCTGTATTATTCAATTCATATTTGTAAGATTTGATGATAATTTACATTATTTTATATGACGAAATTGAGAAGTAAGAGGGCAACGTGAGTAATGTGTTTTGCGATCACAATTAGATACATGTGTTCTGGATCAATAAGTGTGAAGTTAATTTCGTTCTAACTCAATAGTCTTCAGATTTTTCTAAACACAAAATAGAGTTCTTAAAAGGCATACTGCTCTTTTAACACTTGTCGAAGCTTTAAATCAAATATTTATGACAAATATCTGTTCCACAATGGTGCTGCTGATGAGCACATTGTAAGAGCAATAATGATGATTTAAAATCTAATGTATTATTGATTTCATCATTGTAGTAGGGGAATTGGTCATAATGTTCGTGGACAGAGATATTATATCAAGGAACAATGTTGTTCTGAATACGCGAGAATTTTTCAAATAAAGCTAAATGCAAACTTGTGTTCACATGATCAATTCGGGTTAAATTCTATTTCCCTTCGGTATCTTCATCAGACCGGGCATAGATATCATTTTTACACATTTTTTTGTGAAATCTAACGTCTAGGGGAAAAATAGTATTTTTTGAACGTGAATTGCCCGTGGGCGGTTGACCATTGCAGAGGTCAAATAGAACCTGTGCTGATGATATTATTGGGCCAAACTAATGAACTCTGTTATGCTGATGGATTCAAAAGCTTCGTCGACAAAATAGTGAATTAACCCAGCGAGCAAACCTCGATACGAACCTTTCCGGATCTCTAATAATAAAAGAAAATATATTCAGTATTGTTATAAAGTAACTCATCAGAAATAAACACTAGTAGATATGTTCATAAAATTTTTCGACAAATCAGATCAAGGGTTTATGAAATTTGACAATTACGAATATAAATTCTAATTGATATCGTTCAAGGTATAAATGTCAGGAACGCCGAAATTAACCTTTATTTACAGATCGGTGACCGAGAATCGTAACTTACTAGTAGGGTTTGGACTTGGGAAATTTGTCTTGCTTTTTACATTTTTGTTTTTTATAACTACAGTTCCCTAACCCCTAAAAGTGCAAAAAAAATAATAAAAAAAGTATGCATTCTAAGGGTCAAAGGTCTTTTCTGTAACCAAACATCAAATTCTCAAAGAGCAAAATTACTGAATGGATATTGGTTTAAACGGTTCTCCTGACAGCCAATAAAAAAAGCCGCCTTGAGTTCAAAAACTCAGTCCATCGCATTCTTATTCACAGATAAGACTGGCGGTTTAGGGGGTACCCCTCATGAAATGAGACCTGAATCAACAAATTTCCCGATTTTCTTTGAAATTTTTTTTCTGTGAAAATATAGACCAATTTGAACGATGACTGGTAGTATTTTTTCTCCAACTTAGCCAGGAACATACTTTCATATTCATTTTGAGAAAATATCTTGTTTAAGGGGGTGGTGTTAGTAGATTTTTTGGGATTTCAGAGGCATTCGTACGGCGTTAGACAAAATGCAGACTGGATATTTTTGAAACATACATCAAAAAGACCTTATCTTTGATCTCACATTCCATTTGACAGTTTAGACCGACTCTCACCAACCATCTGGTTAACGCGGTTAAAGACGAATCCCTCAGATTTTCTCCAAAAGAAACAAGGCATCCTAGAGCTTTATATCTGGAAAAGTTTTGTAAGATTTTGGTGAGAATCTAGAAAATTGTCTGAATTTTATGAATCGTTTTCTGTTTTTTTCATTTTTGCCTCAAAAGGGGGTCAGGGGAATTTTCCGGGACTGAATGTGCCGAAAATAGGGTGTTTTTTGACGTTTTATAAAAAGGCTTTTTCTGTGGAAATGCCAAGAAACGTCATTTTCGGAACTGTATAAACCTTCCTGGCTGTTAATCGACAAAAAAAGTGGGGCGAAATGACAATTTTGAAGATAAAGTGGATATATTTAGAAATTTAATTTACAACAGCCAATCAGGGCCAATTCTGAAATTACGACCGATTCGGATTTTCACCATCCCTAGGCTTGTTACAATTCCGAAAAATGACGTTTCTGCATTATCCACAGAAAAAGCCTTTTATCAAAACGTCCAAAAACACCCCTTTTTCGCACACTCAGCCAAATTCCTGACCCTGAGGCAAAAATCGAAAAAAAAACAGAACCGATTCACTAAAGTTCGGACAAATTTTCTAGTATTTCTGTACAATCTTGAAAAACTTTCGTATAAGCTCAAGGATTCCTTTTTCTTTGAAAAAGGCTGAGGACTCTCTTTAACCGCGTTAACGATGGTTGGTAAGAGTGGTACTGAAATTGCGAATGAATTATAGATCTAAAGTAGTCTTTTTGATGTATGTTTCAAAAATGTCCGTCTGCATTTTGTCTAACCGTACGAAGCCTCTGAATCCCAAAAAATCACTAACAACCACCCCTTAATTTTTAAGCCATTTTAATCAAGAAATTATGGCATTTGTTACGGAATTAGAAGTACTGATTTAGGAAAATAAAATTAATCGAAAATTCAAGTATTGGATAGTAAACAGCCCTCCGCGGGGTCATCAGCTGTTCATTAATAATATGTTTCAATATTGTGACTTTAAAATCCAGGAAAATAGGGCTTTTCGCAAGCATCTTAAAATCAGCTCAAAAAAATTTTCTAGACCGAATTTATTTCGAATTTTTCAAAAACGATAGTAAAGACCTGCGTGTGTTTCTTGGTCTCATTATAATCGAAAATATTTTTTACCTCAANATTGATTCTAGAAAACAAAAAAATAAAAGACGAATTTGTAGTTTTTGAAGAATCTGATTATAAACAAGAACCTCAAGAGATCGAAGAACTAAATCTCGATGATTTAAATAATGAGGTAACTAATATATTCCAAATATCGAAAATAGAATATTAGGCATTTTTAACGCTCATAATGTTTAATTACTCACTGCGAGTTTTTTTCAGTCAGCCACTGAAAGAGTGTCAGTTTCATCGAATTTATCAAACCCGAAGCATCATTTGTTATTTGACCCTAACTTAAGTTTTATCAAATTTTGACTCGTGGGAAATTTCGGTCAAAAAAATTGGCATGATTTCCGTAAAAATGAACCTGGCTTTAAATGCTGAAGTCGAGGCTATATCTCGGTTTCGAACCTGGAGAATCATGGCCCATGATTCATGGGCCAAACTTGAAATGTTCAACGTTTCTTATTTATTTTATTCTAGTTGATCACTAAATATTTAAGATGCTTGATTCTGATGGAAACGATTTTTATATCGGCGAGCAGCAAATGATAGACCAAGAAGAGCAAACTACCGAAATTATAAAAAACGAAAATCTTCAAAACTGTGATCTCAGTCAGAAAAAATTGAACTGCAAACTTGTGAAAATTGAAAATCACCGCGGATTCCCTCATTTACATTTTGAAATTAAAGGAAATATGTATTTTTACCGAATTAATGGCGTTAGAGCAGATAATAAGATTGTTTTGCGATGCATTAAAACTATGTCAGGATCAAGTTTGCCATGTAATAATCTATCAACGGTACTTCCTTCCGATTTTTTAAAAGAAACTATTCAGAAAAGACCATCAGAAATTAAAATTGGTTATGCAAACTCTATGGACAAATTAGACCCAAGAGTTTATAATATTGACAATTACGATATAAATTCATTTGATATCGGTAAAGGTCATAAATGTTCAGGAATAGAAATTGACATTTATTTGAAATCATTCAATAAACCGGAAACGAAACCGGAAATTAAATGCAAACTTGTTAAAATTGAAAATCGCGTAGGTAAACCAAGTTTTCATTTTGAAATAGATGGAAAAATGTATTTTTACGGAATTATGGGCGTCAGAGCAGATAATAAGATTGTTCTGCGATGCACAAGAAAAAGTTTGTCAGATTCAAGTGTGTCATGTATTAATAGATCGACTGTACT
>SCLH01001121.1:137392-161223 GCA_004367855.1 Oikopleura vanhoeffeni | reverse complement strand
GTCCGGGAGGAGATAGATTTTGACGTTTTGAAAATGTCACCATGTTACGATACTGTACCTATTGGTGTAATGGTCAAAAATAATTTGTGATGTACTTTTTCGCAAGATTAAGGATAGATCTACAAATGAGCGTTTTCGGTTTTTCTCATAAGCTTTTAGTTTTCAGAATATATCACCGTGTATATGTCAAATCTGCCAGATATACCCCCCTTAAGGCAGTAACCGAAGTGTTTCACTGTTTTTAAAACACCTGTAGCTTGATGAGGAACATTTGTACGATGTTGAAATTACAGTATGTTGGAGATTAATGTGTGAATTTGTCAAAAAAACTAGCAAAAAGTGTATAACGGTACCGGTAGTAGTACCGGTCCAAAAAGGTTGATTTTCGGCTTTTTACCGATAAAATCGTTTGGCAAGGAAATATCAGAAATTTTTTATTTTTCGTACGCCCACTAATAATGGGTTTTTCTCGGGTACTATGGCCTCAGAAATTCGATTTAAGGTATATTTGCTCAAAATCGATGAAATTTATACCCTAAATTTGCCGATTTCGGTATCTTCAGCGTTTTATAAAAATCATTTCCAGCACTGGTACCAAAAACTTTTCACACAAAAAGCTCATTTTCGCAATCGATAGACGTGGTACTATGGCCTGGTTTCCTCAATATCTTATTTAGTTTTTGATGCACACATGTGCAAAGTTCAGGTACCTCAAAATGTTTACCATTTCACCATCTAAAAAATATTTTTGACATTTTTCCGAGATTTTTCTATTTTTTTGATTGGTCCGCAAGATTAAATTGCAGGCTAACTGGTCCAAGTAAAATTAAGGTCATCGATAAAGGCGCTCAAAAAATACAGCATGAATACTAAAAAAATACTTGGGAAAAATCCTAATTTCGGAACTTTATTTGTCGTCAAATCAAAAAATTTGTATTGATTCGGAAGCAAACCGATGACAATATTTTGAATGCATTAAAAATTAAGTTTTTACCATGTATGGATCTCGAGAAACAGCCTCGGTTACGTCAAATTTCACCATCTTAGAAATATTGTTGAAATTTTTTTGAGGTTTTCAAAAAAAAATTTTAGTGGAGTTCAAGATTACATTGCAGGCTACTTGGTGCAAGTAAAATTAAGGCCATCGATCATAGCGTTCAAAAAATAAAGCATTAATACTGAAAATTAATACTTAGGAAAAATTCGAATTTCCGAAATTGATTTGGAAGCAAACCGATGACAAAATTTTGAATGCAATAAAAATTAAATTTCTCCCATGTATGGATCTCGAGATTCAGCCTCCGTCGGTTACTCCGTTAATTTTATTTTTCTAATTTGAGCCATTTTGAAAATAAATTCTCGGAGGAGATAGATTTCAAAGTCTGAGAATGCCAAAAAACGTCGATGATTTGCCGTTTTAGAATTGTTCAGACATCGAATCAAAGAACTCTTGTGCTTTTATTTAGATATGCTATTGTTACAAGTTCTCTGAAAATTTAAGCTAATTTGGATATATCGTCTCAGAGGAGATATATTTTGAAGTTATGAAAGGGTTTTCTTGTAACGTTACTGTAACTTTCAGTGTAATTGTCGAAAATGATTTGTGATGTACAATTTCGCAAGATCAAGAATAGATTTACAAATTAATTAATTCGGTTTTTATTATAACCTCTTTATCACCGAGCATATATATATATGTAGCTATTCCACCATTAATTTCGATCTATAGAAATAATAGGTGGATTCTTCTGAAATTTTGAGGAGGTTAATTATATATGAAAAATGGAAAAAAAATTATAAAAAGTTTTGGTCGTCACGTGATCAAAAATATAGAGATTTTTCGTATTTTCAGTATTTAATTATTTTAAAACAAATCCGCATCGCTAATTTTTGGTCAACGCCACTTATGAATGAAATTAGCACAATTTTTGGAAAAAAAATAAAAAATTTTGAAATTTGTGATTTTCAGGCTCTCAAACCTTGATTTTTTCGTAAAAAAAAACGTAGAATTGGAAAAAAAGGGATGGCCGTTTGGTCCAAAATTTGTTTTGTTATTATCAAAATAACCGAATTTTTGAAATTTTATTTCATTTTTTAAAATTGCCTAAAACGCTCGCAAAAAAATTTTCGAAATTTTTTTTTGCTACCAATTTTGTTTGAAATACTTAGGAAAAAAGGAGAATTTCTATTTTCAAAAATAAATTTTTTGGCGCGCGGGATCCGACGGGACTTTTTATTGATATCATTACCATAAACCGTAGTGTTTCTCGCAGTCAGAAATTCAACTTTTCTTTGGGAGCTTTTGGTCGGCTATAATAGTCGAAAAACCCTCTTTTTTGTCAAAAATACGATTTTTCGAATTATATTATCATTTTTTCGGAAAAAAAAATCCAACCACAAAACGCGGAATAAAATTTGGCACAGATCAGTATATGTGACAAATCTAACCTAACTGGTCGATTTTGGCCGAAAATCGATTGGTGGAATAGCTAAGCATATGTCAAATCAGAGTCCCACACTTAAGGGGGTGGTCATGTCTGATTTAATAAAGGCCTAAGAGGCATCAAAAATGCTTCAAACTGATACGAGGTGATAATTAAGTGTACTACGAACCCAATCATCAAAAAAATTTTTTCGAAATTTTTGCATTTTTTCGATTTTTTTCTAATTATTTTTTAAAAGATAAAGTTAAAAAATAACGTTTGCTCGAAATTGACCACTAAAACTTCAAAATATCATCTTGACGTAAGCCAACTTTCTCTTCAGTGTTTCCCCAGCTTTCTTTTGAGCCTACTTTCGAAAAAATCGAAGCACATTTTTTTTCGGAAATTTTTCCACGTGACCCTGAAAAGTTCATATTTTTTGTTTGGGGTCGAAATTTGACAAAAACGCTTATAAAAAGTTTTTGTTTGTTTAGAGCTAGTTTTTGCAAAAATTTGAGTAAATTTTGAAAGTTAACCTTGGAGGAGATAGATTTTCCGATGAAAAAAGTCCAAAAACCGGTATTTAGGACAAGTTTTTTACATATTCTAGATTAAATATAGCACTTATCAACAAAAGCGCTCCTACAAAGTTTTGTATACTAATTATACAGGTTCTGTTAAAATTTGAACAAATTTCGATATATGGTGTCGGAGGAGATAGATTTTAACATTTCGCTAAGTGACCTCCTGTTACGACTATGTGACGATTGGTGTAGTCATCAAAATCTGAGTTTGACCTTCGATTTTACAAGATAAAGGCTAGGTCTACAAATTGGCATTTTTGGAATTATTGCTCAAGCTTCAGATTTTCCTAAACTAGCTCTGCAAAGTTGCAAATCAGACATGACTACCCCCTTAAGTCAAGTTACGGGACATCCTAGTTTGAACAATACTTTGTTATGGAAAGCCAACAAATTTCAACAAAAAAACACTTTAAACTTACATTTGAGTTATTTTTCCTTGCTCGTTCTAGAACCCGTAAATTATTGAACTTCAATCCCAAAATTTTTCCTTTGAACGGCCTCAAAATCGTTTTTTCCCCATTTGGAAGAATATCCAGCTTTCCGCCAATTTCAATTGTGCTTTGAGAGTTAAAAACCGTAAAACCCTGATTTTGCCCACTTGTCGTTATCATTTCGCCATCATCAACGATCATGGACGCATTAGAGTTAATTCTCATTACTTGAATTTGATGATATTGTCCGTCGTCAATTCGTTTTGGATATGTTAAATTAACAGCACCTCCTCCAATGTCAAATTGCAGTTTTGGACGTCCATTGTCCTAGATTACGCATAAATAAACACGGAAAATTTTGGTCGGAGGAAAAACAGGGTGAATCTTTAAAGAACCCCAATGACGTCAAAACAGGTTTTCGAGTTGATAAGAAAATTTTAGAATATGAATTAAGGGCTCTCAAACGTCGTGATCTATTTGATGATCGTGACTATTTGAATAATGCGGAATCCGAGCAATTGATCGATGGGATCTGCCCAAATCTCGGTGCAGACCAAAACCACCGGCACTTGGCAGCTCGCGAGCTGGGCCCCGCGTGGTGCCGCGAAAAGTCAATAAACTTGCGCGGTGGAGGCAACTTTCCGCTGAAGGATGTGAGTTCAAAGGTTGTAACAGCCGACTCACTATACTCTAATTTGACACTAGGGGCATGATTTTAAAAGTATATATAATGCTAGTATCCCGCATTGTTTTTATTATTGAAATAGTCACGATCTGTCAACTGAGGGCCCTTAATCCATATAATAAAAGTTCTACCAAAATCTGTACAATGAAGTGCAACCCTGATCCAGGGAACCAGTTTCAACGTAGCACTTTCATGAGCAGATGCTGTGAAATGCTCTTTCTGCCGACGCCATAACTGGGTCCTAAATATGTTCAGCCTAACTACAGTACTGTAGTACAGTACTGTAGTTCGAATTTATGAAATTTAATTTTGAAAATGACGTCATTCAAGTTTACTTTAGCTCGAGCATCTCCCCTAAAACCAGACAAAATGGTTTGGGACTTCTGACCAAATTATTTTTTGGGCAAGAGTACCATGGGCTTATGAAGTACAGTGTTGGATGCAATGAACATGGTTTCATATTTTGAAAGAAACGCTCAATTTTTAAAATTCATTATCTTCGACAAATTGTGATTTTAATTTTGATGAATTCGAAAAACTCGACAGTGAATTTTCAGGCGCTCTTCAATTAACCAATCAGGTCACAGAAAATGAGCATGTCCTAGTGGTGAAATTTCATTTTTTTAGTAGTTACTTTTCAAAAAACGGTATAACAGATTTTTATGCTGTATAAATATTAAAATACAGGGAAAATTCAAAACATGGTTTTCCAAAAAATTAATAAAATATTCTGCAATTTACTTTATCGAAACAATCAAAGATAATGATTAAAAAAATTAAAAATTTCAAAAAATTTTAAGTTGCGAATAAGAAATCGTTATTAAATTAATAAAATTAACACACTTACAAGCGTTAACAGTAGATAATCTGGATTTTTGAGCATTGAAGTAATTACACTTTTGATAAGCTATCAGTGATGTTTTTATGGTTTAGTTTCCTACTTCGGGAAATTGTGAATAACCCTGAAAATTTTGATAATGGTAGTACCATTATGCTACAAATGCTCTTTTGAATGCTGAATGTTGTTCATTTTTTCAAAATGTTTGTGTTTAGCTTACTTATTTTTCATTATCATTACGATTTAAATAAAAAAAATTTAAACAGTGAAAAATACTAGTAGTTACCAATTTTATTTGCCCATCTTGTAGAGAATGTTTTGCGGCTATTTTGACGGTTATAATATTTTTTGGTTTTCGGATTTTTTCCAAAAATAAAATGTTCAAAAGTGACCTTTTAGTCCACGGTTTTTCATGGGAGTTGAAAAGACGGCATGAAAAATCGTTAGGTATTTCTAGTGAAAACCGAAAAAGATATTATCGTCTGATATAAATATGGCTCCAGTACCATTTTATGGTCATCCACGCCACTCAATTCGTATTACTTGCGCTAGAAAATCGATGATTGCGCATCTTTTGATACTAACCAGTATAACCCGATAATGTTTCAAAAAATTAATATCTTAAAAACCCTTCGTGTTTGAGTCAGCTTATCAGTTTTCTGTTTCCTGCATTTCAGCTTCCATGAGAACCCGGGGTCTAAAAGGTCACCTTTCATAAATTGGGTTTTTCAATTTTTTCCCTTATTTTCAGTATTTTTTGACTGATAAATAAACTACCATTAAAAAAAATATCAATTTTTTATTCATTTTATCTTTTTTTTAGATTGACATTATGATTTTTTGACCTATTTACATCTATAAGAGATATTTGCACACTAAGTGTCAAACTTTATTGCGCTTTTTTTGCTATAAATTTTATTTTTGATAGGGCATGAGAGGGTATTCAAACCGGCAAAACCGGTAAAAATCGGCTTTTGCCGATTAAATAACCGGGTTTCAAAATTTAGTTTCACGGCATTGTGGATTTTGGGCTTAATCTTCATGGAATTGTTCCTAACTTTTTTCACATATTTTTTTTGTAAATTATCTCAAAACCAAAAAATGTTAATATCTACAAGCTGGAAAAAATGGTACCCATTATTGACTTTTGAAATTTCTTTTTTAAATTGTCCATCATATCAAGCCGGGCTTTATGTTACAAAGTCAAATAGTAAATGTATTTACTTCGATTCTGATTGGTTCAAATGTAATTTAATCAAAATCAACAATTTCAGCATAAAATTATGCATTGTTTATGGTTATTTAAATAATATGATAAAAACAAGCATTTATATAATTCGGCCATAATATCGAGAATCCTGGGTGTCACATTTTTGCTTCGTTCTTGATTTTTGCACAATTTACTATCCGCCAATCAAAACATTGAAATTTGGCAAGCACCTGTTTGCCAAATTTTTAATTGGCGGATGATAAATTGTGCAAAAATCAAGAACGGAAGCAAAAATGTCACATGCTGTCTAAGAACCGAATTATTTTCAAATTTAAAATGTCGAGCCAAGTTTATTTTTTAATTTCCCGAAATAGTGATGAAATACAAAATTTTGCACTCGGTTAGCTTAAAATGATGGAATCAGATTCGCCGGTTATTAAGTGAATCGAAATGGTATCTTGCGCAGTCGTCCCAATTTTCCTCTCATTCATTTCAATCGGCGATGATGAAATGTTATACCGGATTATGCCTTCATTAGGCCCAAAGTTTGCTTCCGAGGTAATGCTATTATCATTTTCTATAACATACCAAAATTTTAGTTTTTTTCATCAAATTTTTTCTTGGATTTTCGAATTTTTAGTATATTTCAAAAATCCTTCATTTCTCGGTTATCATGTCTGATAAACAAGGGTATACTTAAAATATCAGTTGCTGACCTTTTAAGTTGACGCCATAAATTGTACGTTAAAAAATATAATGATTGTTTTCAAAATCGGAATAAATCAAATAAAGACCCGGCACCGCCGAGAGCAAAATCGGACTGAACTACAATACATAAATGTACATATATTAATATATTACACAGAGCATGCTATGAAATATGTTTTTTTCTCAAAAAATCCCGATAAACCGCTTTTATTTTGAAAATTTGGAGTAGCTTTCTCGGGATCTTTTTAGATATAAGTAGTCATTAAGCCAGAAAGAAAATATTTTTTTTCTGAATTTCTAGGTAATTGAATACTAGAATAACATGATGAATGATTTTGCCCAGTAATTATAATATTATCTGACCAGTGAATTAACCGGCATGCTTGAAAATTGAAATAAAGCAATGAAGAAAAATTTCATCAAAATTGTCCTTAAAAAACCGACGTATTTCTAGAAATACCAGGCAATTTTATAAAAAATTGGAAAAAACCATTCGGACAAATGGGCTCAAGTACAGTGTATTTGGACTTTAACTTCTAAAACAAGATACATCTATTATAATTTTCTACTGAATATTTATTATAATTTTATTTATAAATGAAGGCTCTAAGTGAATCTCTAATGCTCTAAAGTAGTGTTCGTTGGAAGAACGTAGGTCGAGTTCAAAAAATAAGTTTAAAAAAAGACTTCTCTGGACTATTTTCGGAAATTACGGCATCACGTCGATAATAGCGTTACAAATCTTGAAAAAATGCCATTTTTCGAGAAAATTACGTCATTTTGCCATAAATCTCTCGACGGAAATTGCGCGACTGTTACATAAAGATAGCTCTNATTTTCGGCATCACGTCGATAATGGCGTTACAAATATTGAAAAAATGCCATTTTTCGAGAAAATTACGTCATTTTGCCATAAATCACCCATAAATCTCCCGACAGAAATTGCGCGACTATTACATAAAGATAGCTCTTGTCAAGGCGCACATATTACATGCCATAAAAATTGAAAAAAATTCCGGCATCACGTCGATAATGGCGTTACAAATATTGAAAAAAATGCCATTTTTCGAGAAAAATAGCATCGTGTGAAGAATTTTTTGCTGTGATTTTAAGACTTAATTTTTAGATTTTCACTCAAAAGACACGGTTATGGTGCAAAAAGTGACATTAAAGGGGCACCTTTCACAAAAATATTTTGCTTTAATTTCGAAACTAGACTATATCGATAACAAAAATAACATTGACCCATGTCATATCGAAAATGATCCGTACTGAGCTTTTTACATCACGCATCATAACTTTGACAAAGTAACCAATGAAATCGCCGTATTCTTGAATTAAGTCGACAATTAATTATTAAAAGCCATTCTGTACCAAGAGAATGCAAATAAACAAAATAATAATAATCTAGTTATGTAATTGGTCACTTTCTCAAAGTTATGACGCGTGATGTAAAAGACCCAGTAGGTTTCATTTTCGATATAGGCTATGTCTCGTATATCTAGGAACTCAAGTGCACCCGCTGAATGTCACTCAAATGTATATCTCTAAAATCTATCTCCTCCAAAAATACACATTATTTCGACTCAATTTTTTGCCAAAAGCTTTGCCATAATAAACTCTGAAATCGAATCGAAGGTGAAGAATTTATGAAAACTACAGAAGATAACCTCGAAATAACTGTGGGTCAATTTGAAAATCTCGTATTCTAAATGACTTTCTAATAACGGTATAAGCAATCATGGGTCAATAATGTACACGATGTTTACAAACGCAAAAATAGCTTTGTCCTCTAGCGCTCCGCGTGAACATTATTGACCCATGGTTTCTTATACAGTTATGAAAAAGTCGACTACAAGAAAGCGTTTGAATATTTTCGTAGCTATGCGGAGTCTTTGAAATTGTCGTTAAAGTTATTTGGAGGTTATCTACTGTAGTTTTCAAAGAAAATTGAACCTTCAAATCGGTTTTAGAACTTACTATGAAAAAGTATTGGTCAAAAATTAAGTCGATGTGTATTTTAGGAAGAAATAGATTTTAAATTCAGCGAATACTGGGCGAACTTGAGATCCTAGAGATTTGAGACATAGGCTATGTCACATAGCTCTTCGTTAAATTATGGCCGATTAAGTTTAGTTTCAACATTTCAGTAAACAATTTCTCAGAACGGTACTCCCTTTTGTCACTTTTTGCACCATTTATCGAGAAAAAATCTCATAATTGAATCTTGAAATCACAGCAAAAAATTCTTCACGTGATTAGCCAATAAATCGGTACTCATTTTCGCCTTTAAAAATTTCTTATTTCAAACCGTCATAAACTATGATAGACTTTCCTGTGAATCGGATTCCCACTAAGCCGTTAAAGCACCGAGAAACTACCCACTTGGGATGAGGGTATTTACAATCTATTTTTAGGGCGATTTGAAATAAAATTTAAAGTCGTTATGGTAGATTTCTCTATTTTTATAATTTCTCTAGTTGTAAAATTTCATTAAAAATAATTATTTTTTTCATTTTGGAATGTATCTTTTTGCGACCAATCAGAGCTCAGAACCGCCGAGAATTTGCGCCAATCGGTGAAATTGGCTGACGGGCATATTTATAAATGTTCAAAATGACCGCCATGCCGGATTTTTTTAGTTTTTTGATATTTTTATAAGTACGAAAGAGATTCTCAATTATAACGAAGATGCAATGAGAGAATTTCCTTCGTCAGTTTTTTCAAAAGTTTTATCCACTTTTTGACCCGCCTACGCACAAATCGTGATTTTTAACATTCAGAAATGGTTTTTCGGGTTGAAATATTGAGTTTTGGAATTTGGTATAACGTAAATTACGTTACGTAATAATATTCTTAGAATCCCTCAATTAACCCATATTTCTGATCTTTAAAAAATTTCACGGTGGTCGACTATTTGCTGTGACACCCAGTAACTGGTGATAAGAAATTAAAAGCAAAAATCTTTGAATACTATTTTTTTTTTAAATACCATCATTTTTCGTCATTTTTGAAGATTTTTGAGAATTTTGGCTATTTTGATTGCAAAAATTTGAATTTTAAATAGTCCTGGACATTATTGTCCAACTAAGTCCGTCCGGAGGTTTCAATTTCTCTTAGTCGAAAATTTGCCTTATTTCAGTTTTCAAGCTATTACGTTTTGTTTTGTTAAATGTGAATGGTGGAGAAATATTAAAACTTTTCAAGGTTCGGCGGCACTACTTACAAGCATTAATTGGACATATTCTAGAGGGCCATTATCATTAGTGACCAACAGTAAATTTTGGAGTGAGTCATTGCCGGTTGTGAGCCGACTTCCGGTATTTCGATCTCCGGTTTGTATTATAAGCGCAATTATGTCTTCGAAGCGGCTCTCGGTATTGGGGAGACGGTAGGAAATGAGACTCGGACTCGTGAAAGTACCTTGTCCACCCGATTCTAGTGAAATTATTATTTTTTGAAAAATTTCATGATTTCAAAAAATTGAATCTTTGAAATTTTTTGTTTTTATTTTTCAAAATTTTTCTTATAATCTTTTACTCACCCAAATTGCTTTCAGTAGTAAATGGGATTTTCACCCCGTTTATATTTCTGCTTTTGGAAAGGACTCATCCGATTTATTTTTAAAGATATATCAAAATGATCAGTGATCACACAAATTTAGAGAAAAATCCAAATTAGAACAATTTTCAACTATTTTTTCAAAACTTATAATAAATCTTGATTGGTTTTGGGGGAAAATGAAAAATCGTCGGATTGGGACCAATTTTCTTGAAAGATTTTTTGCAAAAATTTTTGGTCATTTGGAGCTATTTAAGAATTCAATGAGATAAGTTGTTTCCAAAATCTGAAGTTTAAAGTGTGTGGACACCCTATTTACTACTGAGAAACAGTACGGTTCGAAAACGTATATTCGTTGATACGTGATTTGTATTTTGATTGTTAATATATTTCCGACTTGGAAGCTCCGCGGAATTTCGATGACATATTTATTGCTGAAACTTTTTTTCGAAACTTTAAATACCGGATTTAACGATCAAGACATCTGATAGGGGTTATTTTGTTTTTTTCTATTGAAGAAACACAATATTTCCATATGCAATTTTCCATAGGATTTGGTTTGAGTATATATTTTTTTTTAAAACCTGTACAAAATTTACACTATATACACATATATATGTATAATGTATTTATAGAAGATGGAGGAGAAGAATCGTTGAAAAAGCGAGAAAAATAAATTTTCTAGGTTCGCTGCTGGCTAAAAAGATTACTAAAGAACTGGCATGCTTTGATTTTGAAAACTGAGATTGAAATTAAAAATTATTGATTAAAAAAACTATTTTTCTAGTAGAAAAATGAAACTTTTTCGTGCATAAATTTTTCTCACCTTGAAGCTCAGATAGGGCTAATAAGATACAAATTATTAAATAATGATGTTTTAAAATTGTATATAAGTTAGCCTTATTCGCATAAATCTGCTACACGATAGCAAGGTCGTAAAAATATGAAAAATAAGGAACTAACATAATTTTTGTTACCTCTCGTTGGTACCCCTTAGTGGTAAAACTATCGAAATGTAATTTTAAACTATAAAGAACACACTCAGCATATTAATTATGGGGCTTCCTGGATATTTTTGGCAATTTCGGTTTAAAAAAAAATCAGAATGGTTAATTATCTCCAGGAGGCCCCGTAATAGATATAGCATCAGTATTTTAAGACTATTTATCTGGAACTGGTCTTATAAAATTCAAAATCCAAATTTTTTTGAGCTTTTGTCGAGGAGAGGAGAAAGCAAAAAACCTGGAGAGCCTTTTAAGACAAAAATATTTGCGCTTTCAGTTTAGGCTTTCAAGAAAAGCTTAAACCATTTTTTGGAAAGATAACATATTGTAAAATCTGAGGAACAGATCTAGGAACACCCAGGTTTAACAAGTAGATATCGATTACGCGTGCTCCTGGAGCATATTAGCTACAATTTTTATATAATTCGGCTTTTGAAACCAACTAATCCGATTAAGTCCTCTGATAGCTCAAACTGAGCACAACCATATAGAGAAGGAAATATATGAAATGATCCGAATCAGACTATTGTTTCCAATTTTTAAACAAAAACTAATAATTAAACAATGCAGTAATCTCAAAAAAAAATCTAAAAATGGTCCGATTCAGACCAATTTTATTTTATTATTCACTAAATATTTTTGCTCAGTTTCGGCTATTTAAGAACTTAATTGGATAAGTCATTTTCAAAAGCCAAATCATATAAAAATTTTGGCTTAAAAACAAGCTTTTATGTTCCAGGACCACGCGTGATCCATATAACTTATATCATACATGTATAAGACAAATTATGAGAATATAATAAGACAAATATATGATTAAAATCATCATGTTCGAACACATGGTAAATCTAAGATTCGAATCATAAAAATCGATACCTCTTAATTATACACTTCTATAATTAATAACAGTGATTAACCTAATCCCCGTCTCACCCTTTGTATCAGGCGGCATAATGGCATATTTGTGCACATTAAAAATTTATCTTACTTAAAATTGAAAGTAAACCAATAAACCGCAATACCAGCGGTAAGTTGGTGAGAACTCTTTTATAATATTTATTCAAGCTAGTTTTTATGTGTAACAAAACAAATTAATCTTGAAAAAATAGAATGCCTAGAGCATATTTGCTACATCCCCGTCTAGTAGCTTTTGATAGATATTTGACAATAATCCACCGGGATCTTTATTTTACCCAGTGTCTAGAAGGCAATATGGATTACCGACCCCCAGAGGACAGATCCTGAATATTTCAATGATACAAACAACGCGGGATACTAGCATCCAATCAAACCCTGGATTGCAGAAAAGGCCGATGTCATTGGTCAGATTTGGAAGGGATCAATTTATCAAATGCTCAGATTCTGCATTTTTCAAATATTCAGGATCTGTCTTTTGATGGTCTGTTTTCCGTATCTACCACGCCTAGGCAGCATGACTTAGCGAGTTTAATCAAGTTCTATCGACACTTTTGAAAGTATCGACTATGCTGCATCGTTTATAATATAAGATAGAAAGGCATATTTTTCAAGTTTCAAGGGTGAAATGTAAAAAAGTAAAAATATCAATAGCTGAAATTGCCAACATATTTTTTCACAAATAACAGTTTTCTGTAGAATTGTGGTATCATCTGACAAACAATTTCCTTTAGTTCAGTATCAATGATATTGTATCTTTTCATTTTAGATTTATAAAGAAATAGTTGAATTATTAATTTTTGCGTTTAAAATTTTCTACATTTTCAGTTTTTTTACATTTAACGTTCACCCATTTTCACGGTTTAAAATCAATATTAACTCGTAGACTCGATTTCCGGAAAGTAGTGACCATTCACCATTAAATCGCATTTAACGACGCTTTAAATTAATTGACAGATCAGTTATTAAGTTTATTCGTATTAACTTTGAAGACAGAACATTTTTTGATCCACAATAAACCTTTCATTGTATCAGAAAAAAGAAATCTGACTTTTTTTCCATACACGAAAGCCCAAAAATGATCAGTGACCGTATATTCAGAAATAAGGTCGGTTCCAAATAGTGACTGTTTTTGTTATAAAAATGCTTAAATTTACGTTTTGAGAATAAGTTTGAAGATGTTTTTAGAGTTTTTAGACTTTTTTCCGATTACACTAAATCCAAAAACGATCAGCGTGATTTCAAATTAAGAATAGGTTTTGGCTCAGTTACACAACAGTACTCAATTACGCCGGCGAAAAATTGCGGGTCATATAAACACCTCAATTTTTTAGAGTTTGACATAATGTATTTTCCAAAAAGGTCAGTGATCTATTTTTTCAGAAATACAGGATTATTTATGACATTGTTTAACTTATTTTTGGATTTTTCATACGGGATTTTATTTCAGCTGTTATGTTAATGAGAAAAACAGTCTTAAAACGTTTAGTTTGCCCGATGGAAATTTTTTTTGACCGTTATTTGGTACTTTTTCAATTACTGTAATATTGGTACTATATATTTTTTTTTTCAAAATACTCCAATATGCGGAGACCCTTTAAAGGAATCACTAACGAGATTTTCTTAAAGACTTTAATTGGCATTACAAGTATGGCCTCCGGGTTTAAATAGAGCCATTTCTAGAAGTCCAACTTTGGAAAAAATGATAAACATAAAGACGCTACGCATGAAAGTATATATTTCAACAACAATAGATATCACAACACATTCACGAGACTTTTTACTAGAGACATTTTGTAGAAAACAATATAATTATGTTTAGACAGAGCCGATTAGAAAATCATTTGAAGTGTTTTTATGAGTAGTTTCAACAAATATAAATTACAGGTTTAATCTCATCTATTGCCTTTTCTTTGTCATTCGAGTTAAATTTTCGCAACTTTTTGTTTTTATCCTCATTAAATGCCTTTAATTCGTTAAATTTGTTTTTGTTTTTTTAATGTATAGCAAATTGGACTATGAAATATGTTATAAGCTATTGAAAAAATGTATTGATTGAAAGAAACTATGTTATATGGCTCGAATTAAAAAGTATTCACAAGTAAGCCCGGAAATCGAGTCTGGTTACAGATCATGTCTTAAGTCTTACGAGTATAAATTTAAAATAAATCGAGATAACATTGTAGTATAAGTTAAACAGTATAAAAGTTGGCTTTAATTTTAACCCTAATACTGTATAAGCATGGAAAATTAAGGTCAAAGATTATACTGTATAACTTAACTACCCGTTTACTCCAAGAATTTTAATTTTTAATGTTGATTTTAACCCGTGAAACTATGCATTTCGCTCTTATTTCCAAGACATCATAAGTTATACAGTTTCACTTATAAGTTTTCGTTGGTTTTTGACACAAAAAGCTTATAATAAAGTTAATTCAAACCTTATATTTTTTCGACGTTTCTTCATTTATAATTAAGTCATTTTTAAGAGTGAATAAAAAAATTTGGATGAAGAGAACAAATTGATTCGAAAGTGTTTTTGACAAGTCGGGCTTAAATGTAGCGACTCTTAGGCCCGACTTGACGAATTCCTCTTGAAAATGACTAAATAATAAATGTCGAAACGTTGACAAAAATATAATTATTAAATTGACACTTCATTGAAACATAACTTATAATTTCTGTATACAGTTTACTGTATAAGTTAGACTGAACAGGCTGTATAATTAGGTGGGAACGGCAAATTTTTTTTTCTAAAATTTTTTTCAATTATATTTTAGTTGTAGCCTTTGAAAAATAAGGCCTTCAGTACAAAAATGTTTCAAAGATTGTCAGCTACTACTACTGCTAAAAATTGAGAAACCCGGCAATTTGTTGCCGTTTCTTCCTCACTGTATACAGCTGTATAAGCAGAACAAATTAATGCTGATGAATTTGAAACATTTTGATTAAACCTAGTTCGAAAGTTTTTTCTAGGAGATTTTGTGAGCTTGAAATAGAAAAGACTGACCAAATTTTTGGCCAATTATTCACGAATAATTGTCGGCCAATTATCAGTGAATTATTGAGAATGTTCTGAAATAAAATCTACTTACGTGTAGTACAAGTTTCACCGATAAAGGCAGTTCTAGAACAATCACACGATAATTTATTCCATTCCTGCTTGCATGTTCCTCCATTTTTACAATAAACTCCATTACAGGTTTGTTGAGGCCCAATACAGCCCTGTTCGATTTCATTTTTTTTAGGTTTTATCGGAACTTGATAAGAATTTATAATAAGACTGCCAAGGCATCCTACATTAGGGTAAAAATGGAAAGTTAAACATAATAAAATTCAAGCCTGTTCAATAAACAAAAATTTGTGCTCCTTCACCTTGAGGTTATATAATAGTTTAATTATATAATTGGTGATGGATCTCCACCCCAAATGTCGAGCGAATCCTGATTCAAATGATGCCAAATACATCGAGCTGATTGGCTGAAGTCAACGCTCTTCTGCTTTAGCATACAAGTTTCAGCCAATCAGCCGACTGCTTTATTACCGCCAAGTTTAGCAATATATCCCTTAAAGGGATTCCCCTTTAACACATTAATGTTGATCTGAGAATGTGCGGGTCACGGAGTCTTAGGAGGGCCACTCCTGGGAGGGCCAATCCTGGGGCAACTCCTAACACACCTTAACCCGCACATTCTTAGATCATCATTAATGTGTTTAAGGGATATCCTGTTCATATTGATTTAACACAAAAAACGGATATATCAGTGTGGTGTAAGATAAGGACATTTATTTCCCGGTCTAGTACATTCTGTTGTTCATTGTGTTTTGAGATATACTATATGGTTTTTTTTAGTAAAACTAATATAAATTGTTGAGCTTTCGATTTATTACAATCATTTTCGGAACAAAGTTTTTTAACAGTGAAATATTTTTCGCAAGATTTCGCAGATTTGCATCTGGTCATTTTGGGCATGTGGGGCTCGAAATTGGCTATTCATACTCTAGTATGATGCATTCTAAGCGAAGCCATTGCACCACGCACATATTTTTAAAATCTTGTCTAAGTGGTGAAATATACCGTGCTTTTATTTGTACCTCAAATGAAAACCATCTTGAAAGGCTCTTAAAAATCTTGGCAGAATTTTTATTCAAACCAATATCCAAGCATTGGTTAGAATTATTTCTGAAAAAATAGAGAGAGTGCCTAAACCTTAAGCTTATCGAAAGCTGACGGAAATTAACCCGACTAAATGGTTTTTTTCTATGAGTTTTACTTTACAGTTTCAGATGCAGTCCAATCGCTTCTAACTTTATAAAATAATTGAATATACCCCCAACTACCGGTTAAATTTGTTTTAACATAACCTTAAACGAATTTTTTACGTCTTAAACTAAACCTTACTCTTAACTCCTAAACAGTTTATTATTCACCTGTGTCTGTTCAGCCAGCCTACTGGACACTTCTAGAATTCGTAAGCTAGATACTAGAACATGGTAGGTGTGGGGAGTCACCTATTTGATGATTCACATTTTTTCGTGTGTTGATCTCCCAACGCTTTAGACATTAGGTACCGGTTCCGTTCCGAATCGACTGAATTAAGAAACGTTCTTTCTACGAGCTTTAGCTGCTCTGTCTCCATGGTATTCCTACTGGTCGACACGACAGCGTTTGAGGGACTAATGATGTACACAAAGTGTCATACATTAAGTTCAACTATGGTTGTCGTAATGCAATCTCTTTTGTCTGTATACTCGTGTGACCGATCTTTTTGAAAAAAGTAGCATAGTGGGTTGTTATATTAGCGCCTTTCGAGCCCCACTATTGCCAAATTACGGCTCAGTATGCAATCTGGAAACTCTTTCACTGTTAAGAATAAACTTTTGTTTCGAATATGATGTATAAATCGAAGCTCACAATTACTATAGTTGTTACTAGTAAACTTCTTCACGGTTGTTTGTTGTTACTCATCTTGACAATATATTTAAGGCGCTTGCGGGACGGCTTCAGGGTGAGATTCTATAGGGTTATAAAACATCTTCTGCCAAACCGTTGGGTTTGCGATTTTGGTTTGGGTTTGGATCCTATTGGTAATTTTGGAAAAAGATTCTATTTAATTGATTGCAAAAGTAGAATATAATGGCTCTAATGAACTTTATTTATTTTGTTACTTATGTTATTCAGTCGCCCAGAGGGGCGACTTTATTATTCATTTAAGTAATCACAAAAATAATATAAGATTCAGTTAGCTTATCTTGCTTTTGCGCATTATACAGTAACCGGCCTGGAAGATGTACACAATAATGAAACGACATATGCGCTGAAAGGTAAAGGGGGAGTGCTAATTCAAGCCAAAACGGCCATGCGCCATTTGGTCTGAATAAGTTGGAAAAGGGGGCTCATTTCAAATGAATGAAAAATCGAACAATTTTTGATAACGTACAAAAAAATATTATTTCTATTGTAATTAGGAAAAAAAAATACTTTTTTTCATTGAAATATTTTCTATTTTGATTACAAAAAAAATTTTTTCCCATTAAATAGTGAAAAAAATTATATTATGGAAGTCCAAAATACTTATGGAGATTAAGCTGATATTGAAGTTTAAAGATCATTAAAGTCTTCAACAAAAAAACCGCTACTTAATGGATGTTGTAAGTCGAAAATTGAGCTAACGCTCCATTTAAGAGGTACGTATGACATGATTGGAGATTGTAAGTTTGTAGATTCTAAAACATAAATATAGTATACTATTGTATTATATCGCCGAAATCTACTATTTGCAAATCCCGCTTTGCACCGCAAAATCAGCTCAGTGATCTATAAAATGCTGTCAATCCTTTTATTCACAATTTTCAACAAAACTGCATTTGTTTCGCCGTTCACACCTATCCTATTGCTCGCTGCGCGTGGCCTCTTGTCATTGATACGATTGGGCTCATATCTCTGTGTTGTTGTGTTTCTACTACTATACCTTTCGGTGCGGATTCCCATGCTCGATGCAGTTAATCTGTCTCTTTATATTTTGGATGTTTTGGGTTTTTCTGCCTCAACAATATTTATTATGATTATCTATTCGCTATTAAGGATTTGTTTGTTCTCAATGGATTGCATATCTTCTCTAAGGAGAATCTCAGCTCTCATCTTTATATTCACATGAATTGCCACTTTTTAGCCCTTGTTTGGATTGTTTTGTGACTGATGCCGCGATTTTATTATCTATGGAGTGCCTTGTTATCGGTGTTATTCGTTCTCTATTCGGTATAGTAGAATTTCCGATTGCTCTGTGCCGAGTTTTTGTATCGTGTTTTCTCTATTTTCAATATTTTTTGTCATGATATTAACGTGTTAGATTAGCATTTATAGACCGACGAGTATCGCCTTACCTGTGTGACGAGAGTAATGCGGAACATCAATATACTTCTTTTTCTACCGATTTTCGGAACAATGTTTTAGAATATCAAATTGGATTGAATCAAAAACAGCAAGAGAAGAGATTTATCAAAAAATGACGCTACCAATAAACAGAAAAGGGTTATATTAAATTACTTTTCTATTCATATGTGTTACGTTGACAATCAAGATTATAATGTGTTTCATCAAAATTTAGTATATCCTCTCATAGTTGTAATGTTTTTTGTGCAAATAGTTAGTGTGTCAACTTAAAATTATATATGGTTGTTATTGTTCTTAATCTATGCTATTTGCTATCGAAAAGTCGTTGTTTTACACCGAGATTTTGACATANAAAATATAGTATACTATATATCGCAAATCTATATTTGCAAATCCGACTTTGAACCGAAAATCAGCTCAGTGATCTATAAAATGCTGTCAAATCCATTTATTCAACAATTTCAAAAACGGCATGTTTCGCCGTTCACACCCTATCCTAAATACCCTGTTGTAGAGGCGATTGGAGATCCAAGTGTGTTCAACAAATATTGCGGAATTCCCCCTACGAGAATTGCATTATTTTGAAGAAACGTCTCCCATCCATTTCCGACATTTCGAAGATTTGTGCTTGATACATCTCGAGAACCAGCATCAATTTTTATAGACCAAAGCCCTTGTTTCGGATTGTTTGTAGCTTGCTCGATTTTAATTTCTATGGAGTGCCAATTGTTATCGGATATAACTTTATCGGTTGTAATCACTTGCCGAGTTTTTGTTCCTTAATTTATATTGTCATTATAGAGTAGCATTAGTAGGATTCCTACTATAGGAAGAAAAAATAAATTTTACTTGAAAAATAAAATTTATATAGTTAAAATAAAAATAATATTCTAATTATCTAATCAGAAAAGTCGTTTTAATTTCAATAATAATATTTTGCAAGTTCAAAACACTCATTTTTTTAGTTTTGCAATTTTGAATCAAGTAAATTACAGTAGTAGACGATTTGGAATAAGAAATTTCAAAAGTCAAAAATGGGTATCGATGTTTGTGAGCCATATATATTGTAGAAATTTTTTTTGGTCATTTTAAGACGTGGGTTTTTTGTTTTTCAAATTTTCGATATTTTACAAGGAGGGTCGAACTTTTTTGGCAAAACTCTAACTGGTAAGTTAACCAGAATAAAATTCTCTACAAGATGGCTCAAAAACATCGATACCCTGTTTTGACTTTTGAAATTCCTTATTTCAAATCGTCTCACGAAATATTTAAATTTCACTTAATTCGTGCGTATTATACAATCAGGTCTTGCGCGCTTAATGACGACGTAGTGCTAATAAGAACTGTCTGAGTATAAAGTTTAACCCTTGTGAGCACAGAGCCACAATTGTGCTCTAGCATCCCTAAAACATTCAAAAAATGGCAAAAACGGGATCGTAGAATCTTTCTTTCAAACACATTATAAGAATTTTGATTGGTTGCCGAAAAAATAATTGAAATTTTTTTTCGAATGTTCTGGCTTTTAGAATTACGGGTTGTTGATTTGGTAAGGATTTTTCCCCCCTAATGTTTCACTCCTGAAAAACCACTTATTTCAGAACTAGACCATAAAATACAAATGTTGAGATTAGCCAGTTTTTAGGAAAGCGTTTTGTGCATGGCCATAACAGTTAAATCGAAAATTATTGGTTTATCTAGCCTAGGGTTCATAATAGATAATAGGAGGCAGATATTTTTCGGAAGTGAAATTTCTAAATTTTCAACTTCAAGTATCCATGAAAAGAAAATTTAATTATTATAAAAGCTGAATTTGAGCAAATCAAAAGCTGTAAGCAAGTTGTACTTCATACCAGTATTTGTACTTGAAATCATAAAAAGGGTAATACTCTGCTTTATAGGGAAAAATAAACATTTTAAATCGAAAATTATGATTTTCCCTCAAAATTTCTTGTCTTAAATTTATAAATAACTTTTTGCTATATGGATTAAATCAAAGCGAGCAAAAGTGACGTACGGCAGATCTTGTGCGATCCGTGATTTCAAGGAAAGGTCACTTGTAAAGACAACTGTGACGCGGTGTTTCACGTGATATGGTAATACCTTGCTTTTCTCACTATATTTTATCTAGGAACTAAAAATTGAAATTCCTAGAATATAAAATGTCGTTTCTGAAAATATTACCTCTCACTTCCTTATGCACGAACAAAATTGGAACTTCCAACTGCCGTAAGCTTTCTGTAAACACATTCAAAGTAGAGCCATACCATTGGTGGCTCTGGTGCCTTGGCGGAACTGTTTTTTATATGCTCACAAGGGTTAAAGTTTCGAGAAAAAATTGAAGTTACCAAAGTTTTCAAATTTTTTCTAAGTTTATTTTCAAGTATATTTTCGAGCAAACTTAACTGTTTTTCTAACTTCAGTTTCTTTTAAACGATTTTTGTCAGTAGAATTCTATAAATGTAGATCAAAATTTTAGATTCAATTTTAAATTCATGGTTATAAGAAATATTGATTAAAATCATAAAAAATTGTAGTCTTTTTTTCGCCAGATGCACAATTTCAGTGAAAGTTATAACAAAGACAAGCTTTGTAATTCAATTATTTATAAGGTCTATCGAAGGGCTTATAATATTTTTTGGCACAAAATTATATCATTATTTTTTAAATTTTTCATTGCAAAATCAATAGATTATAAAGTCTAATTCAGGATGGCAAGTTCAACATGCCGATTATATTCTAAACAAAAGATTAATCGATTGTCTGTCTCAGGATGAGGCGGATACATATTTGAATCAGATAGGCTTAACTCGGGTGCTGCTGACCGTACGGTTCTGCGGAAACCTATCTCATAAAATGTCAATTTTTTTGATTTTTTATGAGAAAAACTACTAAATTTAGTATTCGATTGCAAAAATTAACCAAATTGTTATATACTGGATAGTAGATAATTATTATCTAGCTAAAAATTCAAAGGTGTTTATTAGTTAAAAATAAAATATTTGATAATAATTTAAGATAAATGTCGCTCAGCGACCGAAAATTACTATTCAGTATGTGTTTTTTTTACTCCGGAAATGGCAACTTGCTGTGAAGCCAATTGTCGCCAATAAAATGTGGTAACTAGGTGGATTATATTTTGAAAGCCGAGTTTTTGTCGATAGCGAGTTTAAAAAAAAATAATGGGCCCAGTAGCCATTTTTAATTGGCGGGAATTGGCTTAAAAAATGGTCCGATTCAGATCACTTTTTTTCAAAAACCATTTGAGATAAATTATTAGTTATAAAAAAAAGTGTCAAAATGGTCAGATTCAGATCACTTTTTCATTTTTCTCTGAATATCTGTGGTCATTTCGAGCTATTTAAGAATTAAATCAGATGAGTTGATTCTAAACGCTGAAATGTCAACTATGCGGACACCCTACTTACTATAACTTCGCTTTGGTAAAGAGAGGGATATATCTAAAAAGAGGATCCCTAGACTTTTACTCTCGCGTTCGAGTTTGCACTTATTTTTTGAAGCTCTTATTACTCTAAATAGTGATATCTGGTTCTTTTGTTGATCAAACGCTGGTCAAACGGGAACGCGGTAGTAAAGACCAAGGGATAACAATCTTTGATATGCTTTTATATATTTGTTTTACCTATTGGCTTCCAAATCCAATTCAGACGACCATTTACCATTTCTAAAACGGCCCATGTTGAACTCGGTTGATTCGATAATTTATTCGTTAAATCAGTTTCTATCAAAGTCTTGCCAGTTCTTATTTGCCCCTTTGGCCCAGACCACATCAAGATACCGTCTTCTTCAGTTGTCCTTATTTCGAGTGCAATCAACAGCTCTCGATTTTTCCAAAATGACTCAAGGGCGATTTTAAAGGAGATACAATATTTTTAAGCGGAGACTTGTCGGGTTTTTATCCAAGAATTTCTCGAATAAAAACTAATTAAACCTCAATTTCCAAAAAAAATAATTATGAGCTGGAAAAAATCTGATCGAAATAATTTTTTAACGTCCAAAACTTTTCAATTGAATTTCTTTAGATATGAAAATTCGAACTAAAGTTTTTCGACGACGTCAAAAAAATACAAACTTCAGCCAAAAAACGCAATTTAATCCTGCTTTTCAACGGATCCGTATAACTCTGCCCCGGTGACCCTAAATTTTAAACGTAAAAATTGAATGCGCCGAGCGAGGCGCTGAGTGACGGCTAGTTAGGGTGGCGCTCACTTTAAAAGCTCACTTATAACAAGTGGTATCATATCCGTTTGGCATGGTAGGAGATTGTTTAAACAAACAAAATATTGTCAGATGGCTAACCTTAATTTTCATAAAAAAATTTACTAAAAAAAATCGTATGATGGCCCTGAGAGCTAAAATTTTCGAATGTGAGGATTAAAAAATTAAAAAGAGAACACAAAAAACTTTCTTTTATGGTCCTTATAATATGGCACAATTAAATATACGGTATATTATATACCTTATATTGCCGATACGACAATTTTAGGGGGAACTTTTCAAACTACAATTCTGCAAAACAAAGACATAATAATAGATTGTGGTACACTAGAGAAGACAATGGCCTGCCATTTCATTATTGTTTGAGAAAAGTGAGAACTGCTAAAGCTCTTCTACAGTGTTAAAATTCGGTTTTAAGTCTATTTGCTCAAAATAGATGAAATTTACACGTTAAATTTGCCGATTTCGGTATATTCAGCGTTTTGTTAAAATAATTTCGAGCACTGGTATCAAAAACTTTGGACAAAAAAAGTTTTTTTTTCGCAACCTGGCTTAAAGGGTCTCGGTGCATTTTGACAAATTTGCACTTTTTCAATATTTTTGTCTTGATGGGAAACTTTTTGCCACTTCAAAATTTTCGAATAAAAACTTTTTCGAACATAAGTTGCCACTTTTCAGCTTACTTTGGTAAGTCTGAATTTCTTCAGATTGATTATTTTCACTTTATAAATCGTCTTTTGAAAAAAACTCAAAAAACGTGCGTTTGTAAGTTACGTGTCTAAATTACAGTAAAATTTATTTTCTATTTTTTATTAATAAGGAGCTCTAAAATACGGTCCTGT
>SCLH01001121.1:87524-136408 GCA_004367855.1 Oikopleura vanhoeffeni | reverse complement strand
TTTCTCGAAGTCGAAAAGTTAATTTCAAACTCAAAATTTTCTTAAAAAACCATAATGCAAAAATTTGCTAGTTACAAAAGTTGCCTCGATTTATGAATCTCACTTTGGATGGTCATGATTGGGAAGAATATATTCAATCCAGTGAAAGTTCATCCAAAGAGACTATATCGGTATTTGTCAAAAATCAGTTGAACTTTTTCGAAAGTCGAGAAAATTAATTTTACGATAAATATTTCCATTTTTGGTCGGAGTGACCAAAATTTTGAACTTTTTTTTCAAACCCAAGGAAAAACTAGGAATTTGTGCTTGATCTTTGGTCACTCCGAGCGCGCACTCGGAGTGACCAAATTTTGGTCACCTCGAGGACACTCGAAGGTATATACTGTATAGCGTATAACTAGGCTCTCCCGAGCAAAAATCAGCTACCCGATAACAAGCGGGTGCTATTGAGTCTGAAAACTCGGAACAGAGTATAGTTTATGACCGCGAAAATTTTTGCTAAATATTTTTTGGTGCACCACTTGTGGCCTGTTTCGGGCGCGGTGCAAAAAGTGGTCTTAACAGAAAAAGATCCTAAGATGTACATCTTTTTTTCCCAATGCTAACCTTTTTTGGGGTAGAACGTTAACGCATTTGCTCCACGATTAAACGTTTAAAATCACTGTACAAACATTGATCACGGGGTGTTAGCACCGGAAATGTAGGTGCCCAAAAAACGCGAATTTATTTAAAATCATGTTTTATTGTACTCGAAAAGATGCGCAAAGCATCGGACGTTGTGGAAAACGGTATTAAACTATGGGTCGAAACTATGCGACAGCTAAAAGATGGACCACAGGTGGTGGTAGAGGCGATTCCATGAATTTTGGGGGTGTAAACTAGGCACGCGTATTAGCATTTACAGGAAAGCTTCATTATAAGAAATAAATGAAAGTAAACCATTTGATGAGAAATTTTTTGAAGATTCAATTTAATTAATTTTTTTAGGAATTTTTCCAAATTTTACCGATCGCTGATTGGTTGAAAAATAAAAATGCTCAAAATTCACTTTTGACCCCGGAAATGAAACCGCATAATTAAATAAGACAAGAAAACATATTTTTAAATTTCTTTACAAATCGGAAAGGCCTATGTATAGCCTATAACTTTGCTCGGGAGGCCTATGTATAGCCTATACAGTATGTCACATCAACAAGCCACCATTGTGGCTCGTCGCTGACCAATCACCGAGCATACAAAAAAAAAGGCGATACACAGTATTCTTCCCTTTTCTCCTGTTCGTGCGGTGAGTGGCCAGCGATCAGCCACAACCATGGCTTGTTTGTACACAGGCAATTGTTCGAAACAAAACATTTTCATTCGCAGGATTATTATTTTCTTAAATAATTTTCAGGTGCACATTAGAATAAGCCAATATTTGCGTAGATACGTCCAGATTTAGAAACGATATTAAAAAAGCACAAAATTTACTAGTATATTTAGGTAGCTTTTAATATTTTGAGACTTTTATGGTTATGAAAGTCCCGAGCAAAAATAGCTACTCGATAAAAGGGTCCTATAATTCTGGAAATTTAGGACTTTTTTTATCGAGTAGCTGATTCTTTGCTCGGGAGCCCTAGTATTTATAAATTAAACTGACAAAGAATTTCCTGGGAACATCTTTATAAGTTCATGCTATTAAACATTGGCCAATCTTTTACCAAAGGTCATTTTTCTTTCTGGCTAACTGTGTTTCCATAGATTTTGAGCACACTTTTATTATTCGAAAACACTGCATAAATCCTTATTCTGATTAAATAAGGGTAGAAAAAAAAATCATCTCAAATCACCCACCTTGTTATTCGTGTCTACTATTGTAAAAGCAGATCTGGTCTTGAACGTTATCGGATTCGCCGGGTTGGGTTGCTGATAATCTCGGATATCTTTTGGACGGTTTCGAAGCGTGCAAGTAAAGCCCTTAGGGAGTCGATCTTCTCGACATTGAGTTATAATGTCGTTCTTGTTGAGGGTGAACTTTTGAATAGACCCGTCGAACTGGGGCTTTGATTTTGCCACGCCAATAACCATTTTTTGAAGAAGCATGGAATCCGTCTTTTTTTAGAGATATTTAAAAGCTGAGGGTTGATGAAGAATTCATTTTTTGATTATTTTTACTATTAACTAAATAACATCGTAATTTTTCTGAAAGGATTGTTGAAAATTTGTTATAAAAATAAAATTATATTGACAATATCGAATAGAATCCAACGCAGTTGTATGATTTTTGTCTTAACTCTTTCCAGTGTTTGTATCGCTGAACGTTCCAATATCACCAAAACGCTCACACAATTTGTAGTTTCATATCAAGTTTGAGTGCGTCATGAATGACATCATTTTTCAAATTTTATCACCCAAATATCGCCAAAAAATCTACGCATATGTACGATTTCTAAATGACATACTTCCAATGCCAATATTGCCGAATGTGTCAATATCGCCAAATTGCATGAGAATTTGAGGTACCCTCAATGAGGTTTTCATTTCAAATTGTTTTTGATGCGTTATAAATAAGATCATTTTTAAAGCTGGAATTTCCAATATCCACTTTTTTTAATGTTTGTTTATTTGCGTTAGGTAGAGTGCTATATTCTATGCATTTTGGTGGTTTACTTGATTAACAACACATTTCAAACTCCTACCGAATGTGTTTTAGCTTTTGGGGTTTTCCTCAGGGAGATTGAAACTCCCCTTAAATAAACTAACCAAGTCGCGCTCTGATTGGTTAAGCGTGAATCTCCTCGGGGAACACCCCAAAAGCTTAAACACATTGGGTACAAAATTGAAAAATTATAACATCATTTCAAACGCCTACGCGTTTTCAATTTTTGAATGAAAGCTTTATTTTTGTCCCCGAAAATACTGCCGAAAGTATATTCAAAAGTGCTAATATCGCCGAAAAGCCCTATATCGTCAATTTTTTTCACAAAAAACTTTCGGCGATATTAGGCCTTCCGCTTTATATGTTTCTATTATATTTTATTTTATTTTAATTTAAAAATTGGTTTAATGACATTTTTCGCGTTTTGCGTCTTCAGAATGAGAATAAAATTGCATAATTTTAAACAGAAAAGTTTTTTGGGTCGAAAAGCAATTTGACGAATCGGGCCTTAGTTTCGCTAAATGAGTGCCCGATTCGTGAAAATTATTAGGTGATAGGGATGTCAGATTTTGTATGAAGGAAACATATACATAAAACCTTCATGATTTTGTGATCTTTTCAGTGTTTAAATTTGGTTTTTTCATACAATTTATAATTCCTTCAAATATTTAACGGTTATTCTTATGTAACAAATTTCTTTCGATTATACTAAAATGACTTTCAAAAAAGTCAAGTTTTTGTTTTGCTGTAGCATCGTTATGATCAACACCTAGTGCGTCGTAAAAAGATTGTTGGTAGGTTGAGCAAGTCTGCATTTGCTGTGTTTCGCCTATGTAGTGGTACTATGGTGAATTCGATAAAGTTCACCTACAAAGGCGGTGATTTTAGTACTAATAATTTAGCGAAACTATGGCCCGATTCGTCAAATTACTTTTCGACCCAAAAAACTTTTCTGTTAAAAATTCTGAAATTTTATTCTCATTCTGAAGACGGAAAATGCAAAACATGTCAATAAAACCAATTTTTAAATTGAAATAAAATATATTATAAAATGTCTCAGAACAACCCAAAAATAATATGTTTCTGTGCATCAGCACAAATCGTCTTTTGAAAAAACACTCAGAAACGCGCGTTTGTTATCGAACGTGTCTAAATTACAGTAACATTTATTTTCTATTATTTATTGATAAGTAGCCTTAAAAAACGGTCATGGCCACCGTTTAAAATGAATTTAATTGGTTTTCATACGATTTCTACGTCAAAATCGAAAATTTAAAATTTTGAAAAAAGTCGAAAAAACGAAATTCCAGCACATCGAAAAAAAATTTTCTTTTCATGAGGTGAATAAAATATATTTTAAACGGTGGTCAGGACGACTTATCAATTTGGCAAGTTTCAGTGGAATAAAATTTTCTTAATTGTTGATTAAAGAGGGCTTCGATGGATTTCTCCAAAACCGTAGTTTCATTCAAAAAATTATGATTTAGAGTATGAACAAGAGCGAAGAAACAAAACGAGGACATATTTGAAAACAATAAAAGATGACATTCCCAATATTTTTAGCCGGTGATTTCAAAAAAATACGTTTGAACCAGAAATGAGGAAAATTTTCAAAATATTTCCGAATAGTTTCGATCAAAAATTCCCAAAAAGTGTCATATGATTTTTCAAATGGCATAGAGAAAATATGTGGTCACCTACGCGAAAAGTTAAAGTGGCTATTTTGAAGACTGGTTTTCGTTGATTTGAAACAAATAATGAAAAAAATATTTGAACAAAATATAAGGCATTTTTTCATAATGTTCGGAACTTTTTCAAAAATTTCTCATAATTTGTCGAATTCGAAAAGTTTAATTCGAACTCAAAATTTTCTAAAAAAGCAATAATTCGAAAATTCTGTAGTTACAAAAGTTGCCTTGATAATGAAACATTACTTTGATGGTATATATTGAAGAAAATATATATACCCAGTAAAAAGTTTTTCATCAAGCGCCCATATCCGGATCTGTCAAATAGCACCAAGGCCCTTAACACATACTGCATAATTTACCTTTCTTAATTTATGGTTGAGAACTAAAGTTCAAGCTGATGACATTGGTGAGATAACTTTAAAAATGTAGAAAAATTCGATTAGTTATTCAAATGTTATTCAATTCTGGGGAAAAATGGGCACTTTCGGACAAAGGTTCATAACGGGTGTTCTCAGAAATAATTTCAACCCCGTCTGAAGTCCGGGAGTAGCCAATTAGTCTCAAGTGCCCTAGCATGTATTAATTTTTTTTCCAGACTGTGGTTTTTAATCGAGTTTTCTCTAGCTTCCTCAAAACCTGTTTTCTGTATAAAATCTTTTTGTGGAAATTATTTTTGTCTAGATAAAATTTAGTAAAAAAAATGTCTTCCATTCTTTCAGGAGTGCAAAAAATTGAAAATTGCGTTACATGCTGTGTTTTAAAAGACAGTTTTGCAGGTGGAAGCGTCTGGTTGCACGCTTATCTTTCACGCCTTCTATTTCATAAAGTGGATAAAAGCAAACCTTTTTTGAAATGTTTCAATTAATATAGTGATTCGACAAAAAAATCTAATTTATTCCAAAGACCCAAGTTAACTGAAAATTGTAAAAACCTGAATCATTTTAAATTGATTTTTAAAAATAGTAGCGAAAATCAAGGTGTTCATCCTGTATATGATTTAATGTATCAAAAATTTTTTCACTAGATATTTGTGCTCAGTTTGAGCTATCTTAGATAGCCTATCTAAAAACTTTATCGGATAAGTCGTTTTCAAAAGCTGAATTATATAAAAATTTTGGCTAAAAAAGCCCAGCAAGTGCCGCGGCATGCCGTAATAGATTTATTTGAAAAGAGGATCCCTCGGCCTTTAATTTCGCGTTCGCGGTTGAAGTTTTTCTCGGAGCTCTTCTTAGTTAAAGTAGTTATATTCAGTGCTCTCATTGGTCAAACTAGGGTCGAACGCGAACGCGAAAATAGAGGTCTAGGGAATCTCTAGTAGGGATCCCACTATTTGATATGACTGTGTGAGTACACTCGTTAACTGCTTTATGTCGAATTCAGTGTAAACTTCAGATTGTATTGAGCCTACAAATTTCACAGTTACAGGGCAATGTTTCGACAAAACCGGCTCAAAAACGGACTATTGATTATTTTCAGACCGATAAGAATATCAGGAAGAGTTCAAAAAATGGTTTTGAAAAATTGAAATGCGTAGACGTTCTGTTTTTATATAAAATTTTAAAGATAAAACTTTTTAACAGTCGCAAATTCCGACTCGCATAATGAGAGTCCCATTCATCCTTTTTTTAACCTGGCATAAATATAACTAAAGGTAAGGATGTGAATGTTTTACGGCAGGCCTTCCAACAAGAGTTTTGGAACACTGTTTGCTGCAAGTGTTCCAAATCAGGATGAGTTCAAAAAACACTAGCGAATTGCTAGTAGCGATGTTATATAAAAAAGAACGTCTAAAAGATCATATTTTATAAATCAAGATGAGATTTGGAACACTGTTTGCGGCATCTCATAATGGGATTCTCATATGTCCATGATGATTTACTTGTGTCGAAATTATAATCCTAAAAGTCACTCAGTTTGAAATAAACTTTTGACTTTGAGCAAAATGGTGAGATCAGTTACCTGTACCCATTGGCACTGTAAAAAGCACTATTTTCCCGAATATGCATCATCGCTATTACTGGGGGCCTATATCGTCGAAACTTTTCTGCCAAAAATTTAGGGCACTTTCGGCAATATTGGCAATACTTTCGCCGATTTTCGAACAAAAATCAAGTGGTTCGCTCAAAAATCACGTCATAATTCGAACAATTGTATACAGTAAGATGTTTTACAATAGATTCAAATGGTTGAATTAAGAACTCCGCCATCAAGCAAAAATTAAAAAGACGAGATGTGGGAAATTCAATCTTTAAAAATGACGTCATTCATAACGCACTCAGAGTAAGTTTTTATAAAAACCTCACATAACCTGGGCTTTTGGCGATATTGAAACTTTCGGCGATAAAGCTCCCTGTATGTTTGAGCTATGCAAATGATTCAAATTTAATTATCCTAGGCCTTTGATTCTATATAAGTTTCTTTTGGAGGTGCATTATCGAGCACAAGCTTCACTCTTTTGCCATTTCTCTCAATCTTAATCTGGTGCCACTGCCCATCGGATAAATATTTCCCAGCTTCGATTACTTTTGAAGCTCCGTCAATCGTCGTTTTGAGCGATAATCGATTGTTACTGATTTCTAACAAATAACCATGTTGACCAGATTGACCTTGAGCGGCTAAAAGAACGCCATTTTTTGTATTTGAACTTTTAATGGTTACTATTGTTTATCAATTAGCAACATTTTTTTAAAACAATTTTTTGAAAATAACTTTTAAAATAAACTTATTTTGAAGAAGCTGATGTGAGGGTAAGGAGTCAAAGTATTCTTATCTCAACCTAAGCCCATCTTAAAAATGATTGATATCTCTATAGCGTGTGTTCAAATCCAACTAATGGATATGACTCGAAAATTCTTAAAGAATACCCAAAAATCGGAATGTTTAATTATCGCTTAAAGCAATAAGTTAATTTTTACATAAAAAATATCTTATTCGGACAAAAAAAAATTTGTCAAGAAAATAGTCGATCTCAAGCTCATCAAAATAAAAATCCAAGAAAAACATTTCTTTTTAAAATATTCTTAGGCAAAATTTGTTGTAAAAAAGTCCTAGGAAATTCTTCCTTATTACGCCGAAACTGTGCATTAATATCCTTTTTCGACTTACAATATGCAAATCGATGAGTTGTGCGTTATTCTTGCAAGTAACTCATTGATTTGCATACTGTGAGTGGAAAACTATACTGCCAGTATAATACTGGTGAAAGTGATTTTTTTGGATTGAAAAATATTTCGAAATTAACGATCACATGACTTTATGTTGAGTTATATTAATAGGAGTATAAAGATTTTATATAAATCAAGACAAATATGGATTCACGTGAAAGTTTAAAAAATCGATGCTTTAAAAACGAATAAGTTAAATAACCATGTTTTGCGTTTAATTTTTATTTTACTATCCATTTTTAATATATTATATGTTCACAAAACACTGCAATTATATAATTCATGAGATTTGTTTGAGCAAATTTATGTATAAATTGTCAGGACCTGTTTTATTTGAATTTATCTTTTTAAACAAGGTTCAATCCTTTCGATAATATTATCTTGTTTTTTTAGCAATGAAAATATTTTCTGCAGACCAAAAACTTCAACTTTTTCAACAGCGGTAATGACCAGAATATCAAGTTTTCCTTGCTTTGTTTTTCAAATTAAAAAAATGTTTTTTATTTGTTTATTCTGCATGTTCAGCAAGGACCTTTTGAAATTTCTGCGCTTTAGCATGATTAAATATATGGATAAGTTATTGATACTAGCTTGATTAACTAAAAATGGGCCCTCTTCTCTGATTTTAGATATTTGGTTTTATTATAATTGAGGACTTTAAAGTAATTTTATATTTACCTTATCAATGAAAAATATGTTTTTTCTGCTTCAAACGATTTTTGATCGACTTAAATTATCATTAATTAGTTAACTTTTGTACTCAGCATTCCTAAACAACGCTATACTCAAATGTGTGTCAATCGGCACCTATTTTGAACAATTATTCTGAGAGAACCATCAAATATTTTTATTGCATGTAGAGACAAATAATTTAATAATTCTCTACGGACAAAAGTCTTTGAATTAAAAAACATCATTTTCAAGTAAACAAAAATAATTTGTTTTTTACACTTTAACTAAACCAAGCGGCTAAAATTCACAAACCAGGAAAGTCAGTGAAAAACCAAAGTTGTTTAAAAACCAAAAGATAGAGAATTGAAAAAACCTAAAGTATTTAAAATTTTCAAATAATTTGTGTGTATTTGACTATTAGAACAGATGCATTAAATGACCGCTACGACCCAATTGACACAGTTAGACCACACGGGTTAAAAGTTCAATTAGCTAAACAAGTTTGAAAAATTTGATCTTTATCTTATTACGATTTCCATCAACTTAAAAATAACAGCAAAAGCTTTGAGCGTCGATACTCTAATTTTTTAAGTCCCATAACAAATTCAAGTTTATATTCATTATAAATATAGTACCCTTTTCCTGAATCTCATCTCTATAACATCCACAGAACTTTGTGTCCCAGAAGGCGGAAACATGACAATAATTTCGTTCTCTCGCCCAAAAGTCTCATAATTTGCTAAAACAGAAACCATGAAAAAACAAAAAGTTTTCATATTCTCTTTAAAATCTGGTTTTACAAATAACTATCTTCCTCCTTTTTTCCTAGCCCAAGACTAGCTCTCTAAAGATGTTTCGCGGTTTTCATATTAAATAAGAGATGAATCAGCTAATTTTGTTCAGCGGAAAAGTTCGGCCAAAAGTAACTGAAAAAAGTGTTGAAATAAATGTGAATTAGTTTTTTTGCGTTTGGCCTGACGGTCACCTAGAACGGGGAGCGGGGGAGGGAGACAAGAACAGGGAGAAGCACGACTAGTGAGCACCTCAACCCTTCAACGATACGGAGCTCCGCGGAGCGCACTTTTTGGAAAAGCAGCTGCATACAGGCGGATTAATATGTTAAGTAAGGCAATTAAGGGGTTAATAATGAGAATATATTTTGTTATCCAAAAATGGATAAATTCTCATTTGAAGATGAAAAAAATATTGTTTAGCCTGATTTTTCATTTTTGGCCCAAGTATTTTATCTATAGTGGTTGACAGAAACATGTTTTGAAAAACAGAAAAACACTATGTTTAGCGGTAGTTTTGGAATGTCAATAGAACTTTTCTCCGAAAATCAATATTATTTTGTATTACTTTCTAATGTCTTACATTGATAATATATTTAATACATTTCAAGAAAAATATTCAAAACTAAAACAAATTATATTTTTTATTTTCGTTTACTTCAAATAATTTAACTATCAATAATTTATTTGATATTTTGTTAATTGTTGTTGATTTTCCATTTACACATTGGACATTCGAAAAAGTTTTCATTGCCAATCACATTTTTTCCCCACATTAGTTTAAATCCTCAAAATTTCAGCAAAATATGAGCAAGTTTAGGGATCGTCTACATTTCCGAGAATGTTGAACACCGTTTGGCGTCCTGTAGCACAACGACAAAGCAAATCTATAGTTATTCTACTATCTGTTAAGTTATTTTCAATGGTTCAGTTTTTTAAATCGTGAAAATTTATTTTTGAAAATAACAGAGGAGATAATTAAAAGAAACTGATGAAATTTGTGCGTGAAAATGGCTTATTTAATTAAATAATGCGCTTATTTTGAGAGAATGAATGAAGTTGATACTTTCAAAATTGAGAGAATATAGATTTTTGCAGTATTAACATAACAAAATTCCTAGCGCTGTTAACGGGTAGTCTTTTTTTCTCTAGATGTACAACCGTTTTTTAGCGGGGAGTCTTTATTTCACCTGACTTTCCATTAGGCTCGAAAGAACCGCTGATTGGCAGATTCGTCTACGCGTATTGTTCGCAACTAACGGTCTCAGAGATCAGCTTTATAGTAAATCCGGTATTAATCACAATTTTTTTGTCATACTATTAATAAGAAATCGATTCAAATACCCTATTTTTAGAATGTAGTGTTCAAGTCATCGGAATAAAAATTGTCTGGCCGCCTTCAATATGGTAGAATCCTTGAATTGAATTCAACGCTAAGTGACATTTAACAGAATAATCTAGTGCAAGTAAAATCAACAATCAGCGAACTAGAATAATTAATATAAAATAATCTGGCTCAACACTTTTTTAATAAAACAGTATTTAGTGTCAACGAACTTGAAAATAAATAAAATATATATTTCAAGCACTGAAAACGCATGCTGACCAAGTTTTTGAACTCAAACTTTTAATCACGTTTATGTACATATATTGCATAATGTACCCTTATCCGGTGAAGTTAGTGTATATAATTTACATGATATTAATTTATTAATAGTAACTAGAATAGCTTAAAATTTGATGAAACCAAAATTAGATAACTACTGTATACCGTTTTTTCACAGATCTTATTTTTGTTGCATCATATTTTGAGCTACTTTGCAGCACAATTTCAATATCAGAGCTTAAACCGGTGATAACCAGTTACCGGTATTAATTTTTTCAAAACTCAATGTGAACATGGAAATTGTTTCAGAGAAAATATACACTAGAACCGAAAAGTGTTTGAGTTCCTTTAAATTTTTTGGTTTCCAACTACATTCCTAGCTCTTCAACTGGTGAACTTTGGAAAAATTCAGAGAACGTCTACACACCGACTCGCGAGATCATCTTTGTGCTTTATTCCAAGAAAATTAAATAAAATTAAAAGCAAAGGAATAATTATAGAAAAACCTGGAACAGCCTAAAATAGTTTCCGCAAGTTCAAAATTCGGAACTTTCTGGCACTTAAACAGCACATATGAACCACTAACAATCGCTTTTATTTTACCTTATTTCGAGAAACAATGTCGATAGATTTGTTTGCTGATACAACGCTTAAACTTCGTAGATTGACCGATATCAGGTTATGAAATTTTATGTACAGTATGTGTTTTTTGTACGAACAGATTCTCAAGTGTCCGAGAGAATCGCCTATAATTTGAAGATAATTCTCCCGAATTGTTTATTATTTGTTCGCACGAAAAATAAAATACAGTATGAAACTTGAAAGCTTAAAAAACTGTTTGCACTCTATTATTGTAGTTATTCACTTATTTTCTTAAAAAAAAAAAGCCAAAAATGTTCCATTTTTTGACATTGTCTGGCCTGTGAAAAAATGTGGACTTAATGTCTGATGCCGGCAGTAAGCTCACAGTGATCGCACTGTCTAGTTCTATGATACTGGCGAAAAGAAAATTCTAAGCAAAAATCTTTGAATACAATTTTTCAGAAAATACCGTTATTTTTAACCATTTTGACTATTTTTGACAATTTTGGCTTTTTTGATTGTCAAATATTTTGAAATTTATATTAAAAATCTGTGTCAAATATTATAGGCGTTATCAGTGGATTTAAGGCGCATCTTTTGAGGAAAAATAGGCGAATTTCAGACAATAAAATTCGTGGCTTAACCCCCACCTGTTTGAAATGTTATATTACTCACCTGCAAATGAGTGTTTTAAAATACACTAGTAATCAAACTTGACAAAAAAGGGATAAATATGGATTTTTTCTAATTCAAAACCGAAGAGCGTGACCGAAAATTAAACCATTGAAAATGCGTAGGCGGACAATATATATTTTAAAGTATTTGATTCAGTTCATATCTTCCGGAAACTTTTCATTTGTCTATCTCTAACGAGAGAATTTCATGGGCGACAATTTGTACGAAATGAAATTTCTTGCGCGCGATGTGAACCTTCTCAAATCGTTTCAAAATTGACCGCCAATTACACCACCAGGTGGTGCCGTGGGTAAAATTGATAATGCCAAAATTCTTGTAATTAAAAATAAGGGGAACTTTCGGGGGTCTGTTCGGATATTCCGCCGGCCTAAATGATACTTTTCCAAAATATTTTTTGTCTCTGTGTTTTAAAACACAGATTTGCAGGTGGGGGTTAAAATCAAAAAAGTGAGTGACCTGGAACACCCTAAACTACTTTCTTTATTTTCTTACTACGCCAGTACTCCCCAGATATAACCTCAAAGTGATTGGCCAATAACAGCCTAGTGTTGCAGTTATTTTAATAAAAGATCTGAAAAAGCCGAAGAATATTGTGTAAGATAGAATACCCTCATCCCTATTTAGAACACGGTATGAAGCACTGTATGATATAGTAAGACCGCAGAATGAAATTAAAAAATTAAACGTTCCGCTCTCAAATCGGTATCAGACGTCATTAGTTTTTAGATTACCACAAAACACGATTAATAAATGTATCGACAGCTTGTCGCAAAACGCAAAAATCCTACACCTCAGATTATTAGTTTTGGAACCAAAATTATCACGAATGGGTTTTGTCATCTCAACTCTCACGGGTACAGCTGAGCTCTGCAGCTCAAGGAGCCAAATTTTTGTCAATTTTGCATTTATTTGCGAAAGAGTTTAAAATGATTATAATTTGCGCCCGAGAGCATTATAAAGATAGGCTTCATAAGTACTAGCATACGTTTGAATAGTTTTAGACGCACATTTCTATGTACTGTAAGAGAGTCAGGGCAAAATCCAAAATTATGCGTAGACTTTCGAAATCGACTTATCCAATTGAGTTGGGGCTGTTATCGGTTTTCAGCATTGAAAATTTATGATAGTTATAACAAAATGAAAAAGTAAATTTTGTTCAGAATTTTTCAAAGATTAAAAAAAATGTTGGAAAATTTCAAAATTTTCTAAAAAATGACGGCTTCTGAGTGGCTGAAATTAACTTACTCTAAATAGAAAAAAGTTATTAGTGTATCTCGTTTCTCGTTCCAACGCAAAGATTTGTTTTCTTTTTGGTCAACAATTTTTGAAGTCATCAACACTTCAAATTTGGAAAAATGCAATTTTTTCAGAAAAATAACTGTTTTTTTGCACAAAATGCCAAGAAATCGTTTTGAATTTCGTTTGGCGATTGATCGTCAATCTTCAATCAACCAAAATATAAGTTTCAATCGACCAACCGAGGTGGTCGAAAAAGACCGATACCAGCCTAATTGAGTTCTTAGATATCTCAAAATAACCAAAAATATCTTAAGAAAATAAATACAAAAAAATTTTCCGGATCAGATCATTTTTTAAAGCTTTCGGGGTTATAAAATTTTCAACTACAATGTACAAGTTTTTAAAAAACAAAATTGAATAGTCCGAATCGGACTGTCCGATTCGAAGGGCCAAAAATGTTAACGGTTTTCGACACCCTGTTAACTAGGATCTCACGTAACTCGACAAAATCGGAAACGGAGAGATATGACAAAGAATGAAACTAGCCATTACTATTATTTTTTGACTCTTATTTCAAAAAAAATTCTAAAAATTTTGGTAAAAATTCTAAAAAATTTTCGATTTCTGATTTTTTTTGGCTTAAAATACATTGATGTGGATGTTAAAATGATCTCTGAAAAATTATACATGTAAGCATAATGATACAACAAATAATTACAGCTAATAATTTTGCCATTTTTTCGACCTGCCAATGTACGTAACACACTAGTAGGGTGACCCTACTGTTAACTATAGAGAGTCACTTTAGTTGGGACTTCCAACTTGGAAGAAACTTATATGAGGATATATGAAATAATATACCTTTGATATCACATCTTGGCCCTTTCCAACTTGCTGCTGTAGGCCCTTCGCAAGAGCAGGTGAATCCAGCATAATCTGATGGTATACACTGAAGGATGAATTCATTACAAATTAATTTCAGAAAAAAAAACGATTTAGCCCAAAAATGTAGTTTTTTACTTCATACTGACTTAAGAGTTAAAAGGCTTTAATCCAGTTATAAAAGAGAAAACAAAAAAGGAAACGCAATAAAGGGATTGAACTAATACCGACTAATTAGTTGAAATAATTTAGTCCAGTCATACGACGGTTTGTGGTGTGAAACCTTTCAACTTATAAGTCAGTATTTGATCAAATGACTTAATATTATGGATTAACGTCGTGGGTTTCAAGTTGCGTCGAGACTTAAAGCTGCGTGAAGATCCTTTAAAAAATTTCAAAGAATATAATTATTCATCAGTTTTTCTTCAAAAACAGTTTTATAGGGATCTGAAAGCGGCTATAACATATTCCTCTATCACACTTTGGTCACAACATGATGTCTCATTTTTTGGGCGTCGTTCCCTTACGACGCTATGGATACTCCAGCCAATGAAAAATGCTTTGTTTTGAACTATGGCTTCTTTTAAAAAAACAAGCCATTGTTTGTGGCTCATCACTGGCCAATCACAGCGCTCGCTTGGTTAAACTATGCATAGCGTCGTATAGGTAAGGTGCGAAGCGAGAACCCTAAAGACTAAACTAAAACTGTTGATAAAAATATCTCTGCTATCAGGGGGTCATCGCCACTAAAAAAAACCATTCCGAGCATTTTTGGGTCATTTAGTGGTCAGAAATTTTTTAGTTTATAATGGCAAGGATCGTTCTCACATAAAAATGTGCTGTATTATGAAAAAAAAAGTGCCCAATTTTTTGAGGCTTGAGTGCCCAAAATAAAATCACCCCTATTAAAATGGCTTGAAAAAAGGACAGGTGCGAAATGGGGTCAAGCACGACGAAAAAATTTTGGGCACTTAAAAAAATTTTTGGGCACTTAAAGCAAATTTGGGCACATTTTAAGCGCCTCCATTCTTTCACCTCATTTCAAAAGAATTTGATTTTATTTCAAAACATGTCTATTAAATAAAGCAAAAAACTGGTATTTCTTTTTTCATTTTTTAACCTGAAAGTGCTTCAAAAATAACAAAAATTGCCGTTTTATGCCATTTGCCACTTGAAGTCGTATTTTTTCATCTTTTTTACGAACCCATTCTTATACAACCTGGACATTTTCGACGCAATTTAGAAAAAAGTGGTATGCTCCGAATTTTAAATTTCAAATCTTAAGTTAAGACTCTTAACTCCCAGGATCCCACGATTTGAATTTTATTTTTTGAGCTCAGGGTCATCGTATCAAGTTTTAATTAGCAACACACGAATCCTAAGTATGATGTTTTTGGAAACGGTATTATAAACTATGGTCAAATTTTGACAGTGCAGGGCGATCGCACAAAACATTTCTCAATTTAGACACTTAATTCAATAATTTTTTTCAAAAATTTTAAGAATTTTTAACGATTTTTATATTTCATATAATCTAAAAAGCCACGCTGATATCAAAAAATCGTAAACGCACTTCTAGTTCAACAGATATGGACGGCCTATTAAACTCCTTAAAATTACTTAAGAACATTAATAATGTCACATTATGGAAACATAAAAATTTCTATGGAATACAACTTTTTTCTCGGTCAAATCCAAAGTCTACTCCTTATGTTCATTTTTTACTTTGACATTATCATGACATAAAATTTGTTAATTGACACTAATTAACTTTATATTAATAATAACGGCATTGTAAAGTTTAAAATATCTGAAACTTTCAAATATTATTAATGAATCCAGACTTTGCTCCATTTGCACATTGATTTCCCCGACAGCTATCTAATGAACATGTATTACTCTTTGTTTTGACCGGATTTGATGTATAACTAGTCTTGTATGCTTTACTTTGTTGGCAACAACCTTCTTCAGTTCCTTTTTTTTAGGATTATAAATTGTTTTCATCTTTGAAAAATGGTGAACAATTGATGGCATAATGAAGACTATTTCGAATAAGAAATGTGAAAGTCACAAATGGGTACTTATTTTAGTTGCCCATCTTGTAGAGTTTTTTTTGCGCTCATTTTTAAAAGAGCATTTTTTCAAAAAAAAATTTCATTAAAAAATTAAAGTAGCGAAAATTGACCTTTTCAAGGATGTCGTATACCATACTATGGATACTTTCACCAAGCGACCGCTTTTTTTTAACAGTTATCATCTTCGATATGGATTAAGAGCCCTCGGTTGGCAGATCGTGACTATTTGAATGATACAAACAACGTGGGATACCAGCATTTAATCAAAACGCTGTATTGCAGAATACAGCGATTACATTCGCTCAAATGTGGTCAGTTTGGCCAATGAAATGCTCGGATTCCGCATTTTTCAAATAGTCACGATCTGTCGGTTAAGGGCCCTTAATTCATATAGATTGTAACAATCAGCTCAAAGTTTAAAGAAGTCGTCAACCACTGTATACGAACTATAATTATAAATTCCGAAATTTCACAAAAAATTTCTAAAATTCAAGAATTTGCAAAATTTTATTAAAATATTGTCTAAATTTTTTTAATCCTGTCCTTGTGCTCGTTGTCCGAATCGTGTAATTTCGATTGCTTGACCATCAAATGACACATCCTTACACAGATGACAAATATGATGCAATATATAAAGCTATGACTCCTTAAGGGGGTGGTGTTAGTGATTTTTGGATTTCAGAGACTTCGTATGGTTAGACAAATGCAGACTGGATATTTTTGAAACATATATCAGGAAGATCTATTTTTGATCTCGCGCTTCCATTAACAATTTAGTACAACCCCACCAACCATCTGGTTAACCGCGGTTAAACACAAGTCCCACAGCTTTTTCAAAGAACAGGTATCTATATCGGAAAGTTTTGAGATTTGGTGATAATCTGAGAAATTGTCTGAATTTTAGTGAATCGGTACTGTTTTTTTGCCTCAGAGGTCAGCAGTCTGGTTGAATGTGCCGAAAAAATTGTTTTTTCGACGTTTTGATAAAAGGCTTTTTCTGTGTAAATGCAAGAAACGTCATTTTCGAAATGTAGCAAGCCAAGGGGGTGGTGAACATCGAATCGGTCTTCCTTTTTTGAATTTCCGCCTAATTGGCTGTAAAACGACTAAAAAATGCGCGAAATCGACAATTTTGAATATAAAAGTACGACCGATTCGATGTTCACCATCCCTTTGGCTTGCTACATTCCAGAAATGGTTGGTGGGAGTGGTACTAAACTGTCTAATGGAATCGCGAGGTCAAAGATAGATCTTTCTAAGGTATTTTTCAAGAATGTTCACTCTCCATTTGTCGAACCGTACAAAGCCTCTGAAATCTCAAAAATCACTAACACCATCCCCTTAATATTGTGATAATAATCAAATAATTTCATCAAATCGAGAAAACTAAATATTTTTCCTAAAAAACGGGATTTTTTCATGAATATTTTAAAAACTTATTTTCAAATATCTTTTGATTCCCAACAGCTATACTCGATCTTATTGAAATAAACATACATCTCCTGGAGCCTACCATGAGGTAGTATCACCGGGTTTAATCAACCTTGTTTTTTAACCCTTGGAAGCTCCGGACCACTTAAGTGGCTCAAGAAAATTAAAACACGCTAAAATCGGATGAAAAAAAAGTCTCGGAAATTAGTGAGTTAAATCTAACATAGTCTATGTAACATAGAGTGTTACATAGTCTATATTACATAGAGTTTGCCACCAGGAATTCAAAAATGGCAGTTAAAATGTTCTAGGACTATTTGTTCAAAAGTTAATTTATCTTTCTTTTTTGGACAATTTCTCTCAAAAAAATCCAAAATGCGTGCTGCTCAAACTTGATAACCGATAGATAAAATCTGAGGAACTTAGTTTTTAGAAAAGTTTTTTAAGCATCTTCTAGAAAAAAATCCACGAATCAGAACTCCTTTTATTTTTTCGTGACTGATTTTTTAATTTTTGCAAAAATTTCGAAAAAAAATGTGCTTCGAGTTTTTCGAAAGTAGGTTCAAATGAAAGTCACGGAACCAATGATCAGAAAGTTGGTTTACGTCAAGATAATATTTTGATGTTTAAGTAGTTTAATTGAAGCAAAAGTCATTTTTGTACTTCATTTTTAACAAAATACTTAGAAAAAATCTTTATCAGCCTCTTCATAAAATAAAAAAATAGTTCGAGGTCTTCGTCTGGTTTAAAAAAAATATTTTTTCACCAAATAAGGAAGAGGGCAACATTTTTGATAATTTATATCTGTGGTTTGACCGCCCACTAGCTGCAAAAAATAGACCAAAAAACAAAAAATTTGCTGAAAAAAATCAAACAAATGCTTGATTATCTTCATATCCCGCTTAGCGATAAGCCAGCAGGCCCCCCTTCTGTGTGTTTCAGCTGGTGCTAAAGAGCTCGGAATTTTTATTTGAACGAAGGATACATTTTGCTCATTCTCAAAAAATAATTTTTGACAGAGTGCAACTTATTTTTTGCGTTTTTTGATCAGTCGCGCTGCAAATCGTCTATTTTTAAGAAACGGGAATATAGTTTAAAAATCTAAAAAATTGTGAAAGACAAGATCTGAATTAGTGAAAATAGAGAATGAAATGTTTTGAAAATGTTCATGTTTTCAATGGAAAGTAAGTGATCAAACCCCAATCTTTGCTGCTCGGTTTCGACAGTTTTTTTATTAAATTTTTAAATCTGATTTATTATCTTATTTATTTGGGCATTTTTCTAGAATGTAGTTTCTCCGTATTAAGCTTTCAAAGTCGGACCACTTTAAGTGGTCCGGAGTCTCTGCCGAATAAATAAGTTTGGAGCTTCCAAGCGTTAAACCCTTTTTCTAAAATAAAACATAAAGTTTCTAGAATTTCAAATTTTCTTTTCGAAAATTTAACTCTTCAACATGATTATTAAGGTAAAATTGAAGGTTGGTCTCATAAGAGTTGTCTGTGAACCGCGCTCAAAGTAGAGCCTTCAAACAGGCTCTGGTGCCTCCGCGGAACTTTTTGTCTGTGCTTTAAAGAGTTAAGCGAGGCTTTTTTTGGCATCAGTTCCTTAACACAACCAGTAAATCCAATCTGAGCTTGCGCAAGTCGTAATTGATACGGAAAAACATAGGATGAGTTAACGAGGCTTGAATCAAGTCCACCAATATAAAAATCACCAAAATTAAAATCGTTTGGCTTCAACAGGTTATTTTATGTTTGACATGTTAAGTATCTTTTGCACCTTGATAAGAAACAATTTGCTGCATTTAAATTTTTATCGATTTTCCCATGAAAATCTAGAAAAAAAAATCCAAAAATCAAGACGGGAATATTTCAAAATATATGTTAATTTATAAAATATATAGGTATTTTTTCAATTTATTAAGCAACGTTTAGCGTGAGCAGCTTTCAGGTTTTCAAATATAAGTTTTGGAAGTTTCAAGACTTTAAAGATTAAAAATCTAGAATTTTCAGAAAAATATGTGAGCAGAGAAAAGTTTGAATTTTTGGCAAAAATAGTCCAAAATGTTTATGATTTTTTGATCATTCGATGAAGATCGATGCATTCAAATGAAAAAAAAATTTGGCGATGTAAAGGTCGGCGCGCCGCGGCGTATGTTTAAATTTTTTTTTGAAATGATTCATAAAGAAATGATCCCGAACTTTGAATTTGAAATTATAAAGGGATTAAGGAGGTATGCGAACTTTTTCCAAGTCAAGAAGTTTTCTAACATTAACAGGGCTAACATTATTCATGTGATAGTACCAATGAAAGTAAACTTACAAATTTATATTAAAAAAACTGAAATATTCTTACGCGAAATGTTATTTAATAAATAGATTTTTATAAAATTTGAAAATGAATAACTGCATTTTCAAAAATTTACTAAAAAAAACAGCAAATACTTTAAAAAAAACTGGGAGAGAATTATTCATCAACATACTTTCAATAAATTTTTCTTTTATCCAATTGAGAGTAAAATTGACCAAGATAAGTTGTTTTTCAACCATTTTTAAGTACGTGACTAGTGCATCAGCTTATTCCCAATCCGAAAATTTTACTTGCAGTCGAAAAAGAAAGTTTCGATCTTTAATATTTGCACTCTTATTTATTAATATCAACCCTTTATTGACCTTTTCGGTCCAGCTGGAGCAACTTTCAAAAGGAATTTTATCATTTCACACTGATGGTGTTAGTCGAAGCTTGATAAAAACTATATGGATTAAAGGGCCTTAACCGACATATTGTGACTATTTGAAAAATGCGGAATCCGAGCATTTAATTGGTTGATCAGACCCAAATTTGACCAATGAAATCGGCTTATGCTGCATTTTGGGGCTTTGATTGAATGCTAGTATCCCGCGTTGTTTTTATCTTTCAACAAGTCACGATTTGTCAACCGAGGGCCCTTAATTCATATTCAAATTTATTCGAAATTATGCAGTTTCATCAAGTCTTTCCTTGAGTTTATTTCAGCTTGTTGAAATTTTCAGAAATTTAATCGCTTTCACGATTTTAATGATTTGAACATTGTTTTGAAAAAGTGACAAGTATATCTTATTAATTTTAAATAAAACTTTAAAAACGGTTTAGTTGGCGTCATCAACTCGGGGAATTCTCGCTGATGGCTGTTCATTTCAGTAGCGGTAACAATATTGTTTAATTTACATCTATGATTTCACATGTACAATTAAAATCAATTATAAATTTTCAAAATAAGTGAAGAGATTCTGCTTGCTTGATTTCGAGAAAGGTTTTTATGAGCTGGGTATTCAGTTAAAAGAACCTGATTGAATTTGGGTGACAAGCAAAATGGTTTAAAATTAAATGGAGAAACTAAAAATTTAAATGGAGAAAAACTTGTCGCGCCAGTAAATTACAGCAAAAAATATATATCGCAATGTTTTTGAGTAATATAATATATACGTACTTATAGTATTAATTAATATTACGTACTAATAGTACTAATATTTCACTTTTTATTTGAAAAAGTGAATTAAAACCCGAGGCGCAACCAAAATAGCGAACAAGAGAATGACGAAACTAAGAAACAAAATTGAGAAAAAATTGTTGCGCTAGTAAAATTCAGCAAAAATGGAATATCAGATGTTATTTGTGAGACATATTATACTTTTTCCTTATTTTTTACTATTAAAATAAAACGTGGATTTAAGGGAGATTGACCCAAAAAGGCAAAATGTGTAATTCTTTATTTTGCCTTGTCGCTATTTTGCTTGCGAACCTAAAAGCCTTTCCTCGACATCGATGTTTAAAATTGTTCGGGCAGCTCCGAAAGATTTATTTGGATGTGATAAAAACTATTTTCACGGATGATATTTTTATAACCCTGCCTTGTATTCCATGGTTATTTCTGTATTATCGACTGTAATTTTTGCACCATTTTTATCGATGCTTAACTTGAAAATATGCCAGTCTCCATTCGAAAGCTGTGGACCAAAAGGGCTAGAAGTGATAAGTTCACCTTTTCGCAGCCTCAAAAGTGCATTTAGTTTACCACCAACAATTTCGGCACCAAAAAATGGTAAATTTGATAAATATGCTCCAGAAGAAAGCACTAAGAGACCATTTTTCTCAAAAGTTCTGAAGGAAAACATAAGAGTTCGCAGTTCTGGAGGGTCATTGATGATTGTTTTTGGAAGTTTTACGAATGATTCAGATGTTACAAAGGATAACGATTTTTGTGTAGAGAGAGTACAACCAGCAGCAGGTGCACCAAGTGACTTTAAGGATTTCAATTTTTGAATATAAGCTGTTTTTTGGTTCAAGACCTAGCTTTCTTGAACGAACAGCGTTTTGTGTAATTCGGCAAACCATTGAAAATTCTTACTAAACCCTCAAGTTCATTATTCATTTAAAAAATTTCCATAAATATTATAAGGCCTTATTTTTAACTTTTGTCAGGTTTTTTCATAATTCAGTACTACGAAATGATGAGCTACGGCCAAATTAGAATTTCAAGTAAACAAGATATTTTTATTCACGATTGGTCATTTTTTAACCCTTACAACAATAATTTGACGACTATTAGTTGACCTTTTTACCGGTCAATTTTCACCAATTTGAACTCTCTGGAGTATCCAAAGAATAAAAAAAGTGTTTGTAACACTGTTACAAGAAATTGTCGACCTCCTTGAAATATTCAAACATATATTTGTGTCAATTATTTGATTGTGGTCATTTTATCACATTTGACCAAATTCCAAATCCAAATATTTCTTTGAGAAAAAACACTTTGGAATCAAAAAAAATACCATATCAATTAAGGGCCTCCTGGCGATTTTTGCATTTCTGGTGATATAAAAAGGCCTGAATGGCAAATAATCTCCAGTAGGACTCATAATAAATATAACGCAAGTTGCCAATTTCCTGTAACACCCTTGACTAGCAATACAATTTTGTTAAATCCAGGTCAGCTATTTTTAACACGCCATAAAGTTTTGCAAATTATGAATTATAACCTATTTCAATAAAACTAAAATTGAATTAACCACTTATACTTAGCCTGTCCGCGGTATATCTAGAAATTGGCGCGTCAAAAACACCCGAAATCAGAAAACCAATCAGAAGCCGTGCTCAAAATTTTCCAAAAAATCTGGATTTGAAGAAATTGAAAGTTTTTAAAATTTTTNTTCTCAAAATCGTTTCATGAATTGTTTTGTGAGTGCGGGAGTGTTTTTCAGAAATAATCAGAAGGCAGTGTTCGAAGTTTACGTTGCTCACGCTTAACTATAGCATAAGTTACGGACGATAACCTACCTAAGATCACACACACAACGCACTCAAATCCATCCAATGGAGTAAAAAGGAATAAGCTATGTCCTTGTTCGTATTTAAACTAACGGCTGTTCAAACTTCCGCATTTAAATGTAATGCATAAAGTTACAATTAAAATTTATATAAGTTACAATTAAAATTCATAAAATTACAATTAATTCCAAAAAACAGTTTAAGGGGGTAGGTGTCGTTTTTTTTTGAGCCTTTATAGAATTAATTTATGATACATTAATATCGGTTATGACTAAAGTTGACCCAAGGAATCTCATGGTGGCAATTATTTTTTTCAAAACAATTAGAACAAATTTAGAATTTTCAAAATCGAATATTTTTTTGCTTTAACCCGCATAAAACCGTATTCCACCATGATATGAAAATTTTTTTATTGGTGAATATGACCCCCGAAAACGATGCATGACATTAAAATTATCGGAAATGTCTTAATCGAATTCTAGAAATTTCAATTATTTTTAAGCCAAAATGTTAAACCTAATTATCGAATTTGACGCTGATTGGTTGTAAATTTTGATTAGCTGTAAGCAACTTTTTGATCAGTGAAATCTCAGCTTCAATTTGGTGGTACTTTTGTTTTGATCAGACGAACTTTTTTTTGAACTTTTCATTTCCGGTTCACTTTCATTCAATTTTCTAGAATTCTAGAATTTTATTCAAAAATTCCTTCTCACTACTTTTACCGCATTATATTTATCTACTTAGTCGAGAAAATGGCTTCATTCTAATATTCGTCTAAAAGAAGATAGAGTTTTGAAGTCGAAAACTGGCAAATCGGCGTTTAAGTGAAATTCTAGAAGAAAAAGAGTCAAAATCGAAAAATTTCTTCCATCACTTTTTTGTTCCCATTTATTCGCTACTTTGTGTAAATTTTGAGACGCTTTGTATTGGGGGTCTAAAAGAAGATAGATTTTAAAAAACCGTTTAGTGCTCTAGAATAGACTCACCACCTGGTGGTGTGATGTAACAAGGTGACTTTGAGATGTGTAATCGTTAGACAAAGGCTAGATCTACAAACAAGTATCCTCAGATTTTTACAACTGCCTAGAACTGTTCTGAGGCGTGATTGAAAGGTACCAAAAAGCGACACCTACCTTTAATTCATAAATTTGACAAAGTAAATGGTTAATTTTGTCATGTATAAAATTTTAGTAAGCTAACTTCGATAGCCATTAGCTTACAATTAAACTTTTGGAAACTCAAAAAATTTGAGGAATTTTTATTTCTTGGAATAATGCTCCAACTAAAAATGAAGTCCACTAATTTTTCAAAAAGCATCAAAATGATTTTATTGTTGATTAATTCCTGCACATGCTTTCCATTTTCTTTTCAGATCACCATTCAAATCGACAAATTAAAGTCTAAAACTAGCATAAATTATCTGGATGGTGCCAACTTAAAATTGAAGCAAAATTCTACATCGCAGGAGCTCCAAGTAAAGAAATTAAGAGGCTTCCTGGAAACAAGGTTTACGAAAACTTTCTGGGTGTATCAAAATGTGATTTTCAAGATGGACGATAAAAACCGCTTGAATTCTCAAAATGGCTTCAAAATGCATTAACTGGAGGTAGAGCAGAAAAGGGGTTAAAGGATAGGATTTGAAGAATTTCAAAGTTTTTATTTTTTTTACTGTAAGTAAATTGGTTAGCTGCTGAAGTATAAGTAGGCTGTCCGCGGTTGTCCCTAAGGCGAAACTATACATTTCTCGAAAAAGTATTCGTCTCAAAAATTTGAAAACTTTCATTTCTTCATAGTTTCGCCTTAGGGGACAACCGCGGACAGCCTACTTATACTTCAGCAGCTAACCAGTTTACTTACAGTAAAAAAAATAAAAACTTTGAAATTCTTCAAAATCCTATCCTTTAACCCCTTTTCTGCTCTACCTCCAGTTAATGCATTTTGAAGCCATTTTGAGAATTCAAGCGGTTTTTTATCGTCCATCTTGAAAATCACATTTTTGATACACCCCAGAAAGTTTTCGTAAACCTTGTTTCCAGGAAGCCTCTTAATTTCTTTACTTGGAGCTCCTGCGATGTAGAATTTTGCTTCAATTTTTAAGTTGGCACCATCCAGATAATTTATGCTAGTTTTAGACTTTAATTTGTCGATTTGAATGGTGATCTGAAAAAGAAAATGGAAAGCGTGTGCAGGAATTAACCAACAATAAAATCATTTTGATGGTTTTTGAAAAATTAGTGGACTTCATTTTTAGTTGTAGCATTTATTCCAAGAAATAAAAATTCCTCAAATTTTTTGAGTTTCCGAATGTTTAATTGTAAGCTATTGGCTATCGAAGTTAGCTTATTAAAATTATATACATGACAAAATTAACCATTTACTTTGTCAAATTTATGAATTAAACTGTTTTTTGGAATTTTAATTGTAATTTTTATGAATTTTAATTGTAACTTTTATAAATTTTAATTGTAACTTTATGCATTACATTTAAATGCGGAAGTTTGAACAGCCGTTAGTTTAAATACGAACAAGGACATAGCTTATTCCTTTATACTCCATTGGATGGATTTGAGTGCGTTGGTGTGTTGATCTTAGGTAGGTTATCGTCCATAACTTATGCTATAGTTAAGCGTGAGCAACGTAAACTTCGAACACTGCCTTCTGATTATTTTCTGAAAAACACTCCCGCACTCACAAACAATTCATGAAACGATTTCGAGAATAAGTGCGTCGAAATAATGTTTTGATGACTCAATATTTTTAGGTCTCGAAGAGAATCAGTTAAAGATTAAAACTTCCTTTTTAATTAAATGGGAAATGATATTTTATGATTAAAAATATTTATAACTTCAAACGTCCACTGGAAAAACAATAACTCTTGAATCTACTAAAATTTTCAATGGATAAAACACTTATATAAAAAAACGAAGAAAAAACTACCGGGAGAACCGGCTGAATCGACTGGGTGGGAATAACTTCGACTTCTCAACTTCCAGATGCCGATTATTTTGACAATGTTGTGGGTGAAAACTATAGGCGTCAAACGTTTATCCACCCGGAAAAGACGAAAAACTTAAGTATCCTCTTAACTACTTTTTATGCTTTTATTGACCAAGTACTCAAGGAAAGTATCTAACATACCACTAATGAAAATATACGTGCTCAAAATGTTATTTTAGTCGCTCAAGATAAACCTACAAATAAAACTACTACGCTACAAGAATTACATGAATATATTTGTTCATCAATGGCTATGCAAGTTTCTTCATCTAAACATTCTGAATTTGCTGATAATATTTGCATTTTACGCATTATCTTACATAGAAAATATGGTATAAATGGAAAATGCCAGACGCTAAACGCTTACATTTTTCAGGACTCATTTGCGAGTCTACGGCTAGATGAAACCCTTTGTGTGCCTACCTCGAGACTCTCGATGTACGTATATGATTATGAAGCTCATTAATGGTGCACCATGGCGTCTTACACTTGTAAAAAACCAACGGTGGACAACACGTTTTGTCGAAAATATGTGCTCTTTTTTACTGACAAATGCAGAAACTGCAGATTGCGTCAATAATGCTATTCCATTGGGAAAAATGACTCGTCATAAAAATTTTTGTTAGTTTTTAAAGAACGCTACGGAATTATGTTCGAATAGTATGCTGCCAAAATTTGCTGTAATGATCATCTCGCATTTATTTGCTTTGATTGCTATAAGGATCATAAATTTAGGAATAGTAATTTAAGTATGACTCGAGAAAAAAACGAAGATCAAAAATGTGAATTCGATTTCTCTTGTAAAATTTGCTCTACAATTACGTGTGCCGGTGCCGAATGTAATTAATATGTGTGTAAATTTCATAGGCATAATTTATGCCTAGATTGCTGAACATATTGGCTGCGGTTAGATAAAAATAAGAATTTTGATCAAAAATTCCAAAATAAAGAATACAAAAAATGTTAAATTACAAAAAACAATAAATTCAAATATTTTTCCAAAATCTCCAACTTTTTTTTCATGAAGAGCTGGTTTTGACTGTCATATAATATCACTCATATTATACCATTAAAAGTAAATTTTGTGGCTATACCGATGCAATTTAGTGAAGTTTTAATGCTCTGACTACTAGTAACCCAGTTAACTGGTCAAATAGCGCAAAAAAATCACTCGTGAATTCTTGTGGTGAATTTTTATTTACATCATAAATTATGATGATCATACAGTTGATGTCTAGATAATGGCCTTGTTTAGCTTTTGCTTAAAAAGAGGCAAAAGCCAGTAAGAAGCTACGTTTTTCTTCAGTGTCCAAAAAAGGGGGGGGGGCATTATTCAGACAACCACTGATATACAATTTAGTTTTATTTTACATAATTACTGTCTCAATGTTTTCGTAAAACTATTAAAATATACATACATTTTGATACTGTCTCCATACTTCCATAGTTTCATTGACCTACGCAAAGTTGGGAAAATGTAATTTTCAGAGGGAGTTTAAAATCGTCAAATGAAAAATCAACTTATCAGCTTGATTAACGCACTCAATTCAGCGTCAAAAATTAAAGTTTTTGAACCTTTTTTGGCAGAAACGTATAAACAAAAGTTGAATTTGAATTGAAAGTTATCAATTTTTAAACCAAAAACTAAGTATAAGGTCACTTATTCATGAAAAAAATATACCTTTTCTATTTCTCGTTGAACTTCGATTGAGTGCCATTCCCCATCTGCAAAGGTTTTGTATCCTTTTTCTTCATTGAAATCGATAGAAATAACGTTTTCGAGCACCAAAATTGAAAAGGTAAGGGTGCCTTTGATGATTTTACAAAAACTTATCCGTAGATTTAGAATTCGTTATTAGTTTTTCAGAGTCAATATCCCTTTATCACTTTTTGGTTAGAATGCGTACCACAACGTTAAAATCACACGTTAAAAGGAGTAGTGGCTACGCATTCTAACCAAAAAGTGATAAAGGGATATTTCTGGTTTCATGTGAGTTTTGGTCACGGGTAAAATGTGAAAGACTTGAAATTTCAACCGCTGAAATTGACATCCTACATTATTCACAATTAACATTATTTATTAAACTTCTGAGATCAGCTGATGCAGAATTATTCGCTGAGATTGATCCTCAATTTATAATACACAAAAATGATATCTTTCATTTTGGAATTTTTTCTATAAAAATGACCCACCTGGCCGATACCTTCAGACATGTTTCAAAAGTTTTGAAAGTTTGCTAATTCACAAATACAGTACAGAATATCCCATTTTTGGGCATCGTTCCCTTGAAATCCTTGCATGTAATTTACTCGTGATAAAATATTTTCCGGTAAATGTGAAAATAATAAACAGAATTTAATTCGGTTTCCGGACTTATCTCAAAACATGGTAGAAATATGGAATTAATACAATTTAAAACTCATATGCCGAACTCAAATTCAGAAAACGCTAGAAATGAATAAAAAAAATAATGTATAGACCAAATCTGAACTTCCTAACAAACACGCAAAAATATTTTCGCTTATTTTGAAACAGGGCAATATATATTTTTTTTAAATAAAGCCCGAATTTCAAAAAAAAATTGATTATTGCTGAACTTGACTTGTGTGTTGTATGATAAAAAACTTCAATTGTTAAAATGCATGATTATGTTTAAATAAACGAAAACGTTAGCAGAAACCAAAATGAAAAAATAATGTGAGTATATCGAAGATCGTCTTTTGGTAAGCTCTCTCACTCCGCGTCATAACTGTAATGTCAGAAAAGATAGTGAACAATCAAATCACACGATTGACAACTTATTTTCAGAATCCTGTTATTTGATCGGTCACTATCGTTTCTGAATTCACAGTTATGACGCGAAGTGAGAAAGCTTACCAAAAGATTATCTTGGATATGGAATATAATGTCTGTGCGTAGGTTATAATTAGTTTTTAAGATTATCTTTGCGTTTGATACCAACCCACAAATATGAATTTCAAAGAGGTCTCATCGAATTCAACATCATTTTTTGCTTTTTATGATAGTGTCAGCGATTTTTTCTAGCTGATTTAATCTAAAAGATGATTAAATTTGTCAATTTGTTATTTGACTGATTAAGTTTCGAGTTGAATATTCAAAATATTTTTATTGAAAATCGTTCCTTCTTTCAGTACAAGATTCATATATTCTTTCCCAATCCCAGCATGAAAAATCAATCCAGTTTGCCTATTAGTTTTAAATGAAAGTTTCAAAATATCTCGATAACTTTCAAATTTTCTATTCTCATTTCGAATTTCATATTCCATCCAAGCACTACCGTCAAAACTGTGAATGACATCGGCTTCAGCTGAATTAAACTTTAATAATTTGCATCATTTGCAGATATAAAATGATTAAAAAATTGTATGAAATTAGTCCTTTGCATTTCTGCATATTAAGAATGTAATGAAAATGAGTTTTAGTGAAACAATTATTCAAACTATACGATGGGAAATAGATTATTTCTAAGCCAAAGAAGCCCGAGAAAAATTAACACCTTGAATGATGGTTAATTTTATTTTAATTGCAGGGCATTTATTATTTTCCTCGGTTTTCAACCATCAGAATTTCAAAACAAAACAGTCCGATTTTCGAAGTTTTTTTTCAAAATTTGAGAAAAATCATATCAGCGCGAAATGACCGATCTTTGATTTATTAATTTAACGAAAAAAAATTTGTGGTAGGTAATTTATCAGTTTTGTCAAAATTAACTCTGAGGGTTAGTTACGATTTTTGTTATAATCTGGAACATTAGAGTTTTCACAACTTAAACTGTATACAATATGTAATTTTTTTGCTCGAACAAAGAGAGGGAAGGGCCTGAATATTTATGTCATGAGTAGTCAATGAGCGCGTTCTTAAAAATGAATTGACCAATCATGTTTCCGTTCCCTCCATTTTAATCGAGATTGTTTTTCTCTATCAAAAAATAAACATATTGCACTGTATACTGCAACACGATTCCCATGCAATCATTTTCACACCAACCCACGCGTAGGCGTCATGTCTATTCGCGTCACAGTACACTAGTACGAAATTTGAGATCAATGTCACAGACTACAGATATGATGCTATGATATATTAGTTTACCAGTATCAAGTTAAGGGGGTGATCGACTCTGTAAAGCATGATTACAGACATTTGAAATTCAACCTTTTTACATTATGACCCTTTATAATTTCTAGAATGTTTTTCTTATCCAATTTTAAAAACTATACCGTCGACCGGACGATGTTAAAAATAAAGATATTTTTGGATAATGTTTTATAAGATATATCACTATTATCGAAGCACTATTCTGCGACTTTTATTATATATCCATTATGATGCCCGGGTAACACTAAAAACTTATTTGCCTGTTAAAAGAATAGGAAATAAGTTTTAAGTGTCACCCGGGCATCACAATGGATATATTCTTGCAACTCCCGCGCTTAATTCTTCACCCGACCAATGTAGTTATTTTAAAGACACCACTCCTGAGACTTAACTAGGGACTTAACAATAAGCGTTAAGTTATTTTTTGACCAATGAAATTGAAGAATTTTTGGCTACATTCCGTTTAGAATCAATCATAGGGTCGCATCAAACGTAGTGGTTCTTTAAAAATAACTACCTTTCGCCAAGCAAATATTTTGCAAAAGCTAAAATATTCCCAGAAAATATTTAAATTTATTGAATTGATGAGAGAAATAAATGTGATAAATTATAAGCTTTTTTGATATTTCGAGCTCGGCTAGCGTCGACTGCCCCCTTGATACGGATATACAAATGTGGACACATGGCCTTTTAGAATTAGTTTCAGACCAAATCAGCAACTTAGTTTTAAAAAAAACTTGAATTATTAAGGCTACATGTCCTCTCACATGCATTTTGTATACCGTTTATTGTACATACATAATAATTAATGAGTTGTGCTTCCGAAAAATAATTTTTCGGTTACTATTTTACGAAAAGATTTAATTATAGAATTAACGTTAGTTTGTTTTAGATGAATAAGGAGTCACAAATAAAGTCGTCAAAAATTTCACCTAGAACGGATTAAGAGTTCAAATATCTTTGACGGGTCTCTTTTGTCTAAATCGCCTCGTAAAAGAGTCCCCCTCGCGAAATTGATATCACTAAAAACTAGGCATTGAAAACTAAATACGATCCACTAAGAGGGTCCTGTTTCTAGCGCGGAAGAATAACGCGTCTCTCATTGGCTTTCAGAGGTTTTCCCCTTCAACATAATAAGAATAGATGACTGATATTTTGCGTGGAACGTCGGTTCACTCTGAGTGAATTGTAGGACAAAAAAACAATCGCGCGAGTGACACGGTATTGTATTCACAAGGTGGTCATTCAGTTAATTTCAAAGTTCAGACCTTCATAAAGAAATTTAAGTGCCATTTTTTGATCTCTCGTTAAGTCCCAGATAAAATTATCTGAAATTTTAATTACGGGAAGGAGACCGCTTTGAACGATCATCACTGATGATTCATCAGTGCCTTCTTACAGAGAATTTGGGAACGTTTTTTGGTGTATTATGATACCGACTTTATTTCGATAACCACAATTCAAATAAAGATGAGCCTTACTTGGTATTGCACGGATGATTCTTGATTTTTCCATGCGAATTTCTACTTAAAAATAAAATAGTCGTCTATTTTAATTTCACTGATTATGGAACACCGCCGTGTGTCGCATACGGTTTAATCATTAAGAGGGTTCTGGGTGCAGCACCAGGGTGCTGGATTGCAAAATGTATCAACTTCAAAAAGTAGTCAAAAACTCCCCAGCAATTGCTGTGGTTAGCACCCAGAACCCCCTTAAACTGCTTTATCAAATAGCTATATTATAAGTTAAATGCATTTTGGGTCGAATAAGGGTAGGGCGGTTCGTTTACATCACCGAATCATGGAATCGACTGCGGCTATCTGAGTATAGTTCCTAATACTGTTTCCAGAAAGTCGATGCTTGCGTAATGCGCAATGCGCATCTTTTGCATATCTCAAATTTGATGAAATGAGATTTTTTTGGGCACCTCCATTTCCGGTGCCACTTTCGAATCGAAAGTTTCGATGTCTTTTCTTCAAAAGTTACAAACTGGAGCCGAATTTTACGTTGAATTCGAAAATAATACTCAAGCTGGAAAATTTGATATGCAAATATCTTAATATTGAACAGAAAACTTTGACCGCTCGAAACAGCGCCACTAAGTGGTTGCACCAAAACAATATTTCCGACAAAAATTCTAATCGTCAAAGACAACCCTTGGTCCTAAATTTCCAGATTCATAGGACTCTTTTGTCGGGTAGCTGATTTTCGCGCGTCAGTCCTAGGTATGCGTTCAGAGTAGGGTGTTACAGGTTTTTCAGCATTTGAATTCTACGATATTTATGGAAAAATGAAAAAGTACAATTTGTTCAGAATTTTTCAGACACCAAGAAAATTTTTTTGAAAATTTTTAAAAATCTGGGCTTTTCATTGGTCGGAAATCGACTTGATCAAACTGTAAAACAATGGTTTCGGGAGTGTTTTCCTAAATCTCTAGATTTCGATAAACTATAATAATATTTTAGGCCCAGTATTTTGGAAGATATCGGCATTTTAAATTTCAAAAAATGCCATTTTTTTTGAGAAATTTACGACATTTTTGCATAAATCGTCAAAAAATCGGCTTGCAGAAATTGTGCGACTATTACTAAAAGATAGTAGAGGCGCACACATTACATTTAAAAAGTAGAAAAAAAAATAATTGGGACGAGGTCGATATCCCTCAAGCAAATGTCAGAATTTTTGAAGCCATTTTTAGCTATTTTTATATTCTTTATGGACATATCTCTCAGAATATACCATTAATTGTCAAAAATTAAATAATTTTAGGTATCACTGCAACGAGACAAAAATTTTAAGCATAAAATCGTCAATTTTCAAAAACATTACGAATTTTTTAAAATCCTGGCTTCTAATTGGTTGAATATTATTTTTTGATATATTGACTAAGAACTGTTAAATGTTAGTACAAAGTGTTAGTTAAGTTTAACTAATATTAAATATGATCTAGTAGGGGACGATTCATAATAAATTCATAGAGAAATTTCGATTTGAAATTTTGAATTTTTGTGATGACTCATACTTTTTGCCGAAAGCCAAAGTAAAAACTTCGAATATGAAAGTCGTCCCAATTAATTTATATTTTTTAATCATAAGCTCAGTAAGAGATTCAAGCTAAAAAAATGTATAACATGTCACAATTTCCGCAGAACGGTTTTCTATTAAATTTTCACAGTTTATCGATTTTGCGTAGGCGGAATGAGAATTTACTGATTTAAATGCTATTTTCGTACAGAAATATTGATTTTTGGAATTCGGCTATATGAAAGAAAATTATCCTCATTCTCAAAATAACCTCGTAGTCAACTCAAATAAAAAATCCAAGAAGGTCAAGAATAACCTGTAACAGCCTAGTTCAGAGGTCAAATAAAACTAAATGCGCGGAGCTGTGTGGCTGTGTTATGCTTGCTTAAAAATACTGATATTGGGAACCACACTCAAATTTATCACGTGACATAAAACACTATTGAATCCTAGGGGATCCGCATTGCGAAGGTTAGAAAAGCGAGCGCAGGGCGATGTTCCCAATATAAGTTTGTAGTTAAGCCAATCACAGTCATAATCAAGGTTGTAAAAGGGATCATGATTCCCTGGTCATAATTCAGGTAAAAACTTTATGGTTCGTTGTCTCATCTCTCAAAATTTAGCAGCAATTGTATTTAAACGCATACGGGGTGCTAATTCATGAAGACACTGGATAAGCAAAAATTAATAGGCGCCTTTTTTCCAGCGAGATAATCAGTCGGACGAGTTTTTCTCGAAGATGGGTGAACCGATTTTGAAAAGATATCAAATCATTGACTCTCATCTGTTCTTGGAATTTTCAAAATCGGTTCACCCATCTTAGAGTAAAACTCGTCCAACTGATTATCTCACTGAAAAAAAAGCCGCCATAATCATTGTTTTTTACTGAATTTGTAAAATTTGATTTTGGAAAATATCATTTAGATTATTCAATTTTAATCCGGTTCTTCAGACTGAAAAAAAATTTAAAATGAGATGTAGCATATTTTTTGACCATAGCCAGAGTCTATAGCTCAAAGTTAAGGTACGAACGGAGAAACTTCAATTTGTGTTATTGGTGTGAGGAGATGGCTTAAATTGTTTATTCATTTATTGTCTGACCAAATTTAACCGTTCGTACAGAGTAGGCCTCACTTGGGACGATTATGCACTTGGGACCAAAAAATTTTAGCACTAATAAACATGTCAAAACTTATCGAATTTCAAAAATGAAACTATGATCGGATAGCACTGTTGGTACTGATCACGATGATATTATGTTTTATAAGCTTTGAATTTATATTTTGATAGTTATAGCACCAAATGTGTGCTGGTCCCTAGTCCATATTCGTCCCAAGTGGGGCCTACCCGTTCGTACATTATTTAACCGCTGAGCCTAAGCTTAGTTTAGCTTAGCCAAATCGGCAATTGAGCTCAGACTGTCACAGGTGTATTTGGATCACTTTATTATTACAAGAAATTTATATCCAGGTTAATTATGGCAACTTCTAAATCCCAATATTTTAAACAAAAAATTCATTTTAAATTGCCAGGTTTTTATTTATCGTGAGCGGCGCGCCGCGGCGATACAATACAAATCAGAATTTTTAGTTTTTAGTTTTTCAATTTATCTCTTGTGCTAAATAGCAATAGCGCGTTGTACGAGAGAGGTAATAAGTGACGCGCATTGTGCACGTGCGTAACCCGCTCGAAAACTAAAACCCCTCGTCCTTATTGTAAAAAACTTTGATGAAAAGTTTCTAAATTTTTCTTTCGATTTTTCAAAAATTTCATTAAAATGTATTTTTCGCTTTTTATAGATATCATGAATGTCAAATGCTGACAAAATTCATGACATCCCAGTTAGGTTTATCAAATACCGTAGTTAAAACCGAATTTTAAAAGCTCTGACTATGAAATATGTTACATACAATTCACAAAATTTTAAATAAAAGGTTAGAGACATTGTTTTTTTATCGATTTGATTTCCATGCAAAAATATAGAAACGTTGGTTCGTAGAACTAATTATTGCACATTGACGATTCAGTCACTGTGAACATTATATTTGAACTTTATTTTTTAAACTCACTTTTGTGAAATTAATTATTCTGCTTTATAAAAAATATAATAATAGTCTGGGAAAAAATAAATTCCAGGTATTTATCTTTTCAAACTAATGGTCCATTAGCATTGAAGTTGAGTGAAGTTTGAAATAATTAACTTATTTCTCCATTTCGTCCAAAAAATTCTCTAAGCATTATTGCATCAAAATACTGTAATAATCTGAAGCTGACACGACTTTCTTATTCAAGCTGAGTCTATGCCGCATAGACTATGCGTCTTTTACGTCAAGTTTAGCATATAAATATTTTATTTTTCAGATAACAATTTCTTAAAAGTTATCGCTTGCGTTTAATTTAAATTAATATATACTAGTTATAAATACCATTTTGACAGAAGTCACCGGAGTATAATTTCGGGCAGACACAAATAATTGGCGCACCAATTTCGCAAAGTCCTCCATTTTGGCATGGGTTTCCAGTACAGCTTTTATAAGTTCAAAAGTGCGTTCATAAGATAAACATGTTAAAGCTTTAGAGCTTGGCATAAAGCCTTGGTCAAGAATATCTAAAAATAACCAAAAAATTACAATTCTACGTGCCTAAATGTATCTGTAAGTAACGTTCAAAGTTAAGCCACTTAACGGAGTACCCCTCATGGGAAAACAGGATTTTATGTTTTTTGAGGGCAAATATCTCAAAGATTAAACATTGCGGAACCCAATAGTTAAATACAATGTGATATTTGAACAAAAATCTAACATCCTGAACCATTATCAAAGATCACTGATTGCTCGATCAATCAGGAACGAGCTTAAAAATAGAGTCATATTTTGTCGCAAAAAGCCTATTTCTACGTGAGTTTTGAAGGTCGGAAAATTGTTTGTAGCTTTAATTAACAACAAAATACGTACGCAGGTCTGTTAACATCGATTTTTAAATTTTAAAATAAATTCGCTCCAGAATAGCCAAAAAACGTTTTTTGAGCTGATTCTGAGGGTCTCGCGCAAAAGCCTATTCCTCCCTGGATTTTTTAGTAACACATTTAAAACCTGTATAAATCAAAAGCTCGTGAGTTCGTGGAAGGCTGTTACTATCGAAACCTAAATTTCGATAATTTTTTCTCTTCCGAAACTGTACTTCTGATGCTGAAAATCCATAAATTTTGATTAAAATGCTTAAAATCAAGGCAAGATATTTTCAAAATGACTAAAAAGTACTTTCCTAACGCTGTATGATACAGCCTGTATCAGGATAAAAATACCATCAACTCATTTCAAATTATCAATATTTCTAGAAAAAAAATTTATAAGAATGAAATTCTGATTTTTTTTGTTTGAGCCTCAATTCATGAGGTGTACCCACATACTCAGAAGTTCAAAACAGAAGGCTCCAACAATTATTTGATAGAAAAAATATTTTTTCGTTTTTTTACGATTATTTTTTTTATGAGAGAATATCGTAAAAAGATGATTTGTGTCTAAAACTTCAAATTGAAGAAAAACGGTAATGAAATCAGTTTCACATATAAATATAAAAAAATACCGCCTGATAATTTGCCGCCGTATGAGACCTTGTGCGATATTTTTCGGCTTCTAATAACCACGGAAAAAGTCCTTAAATAAAGTTTGTGCGACAAAAAAATAACAAAGAAATTTAGTGAAGGGACTGCGGCGCGCCGCTTCGTTTGTGTCCGACTTTTACCAGGTGTTCATTAAAAATTAAACAGTATCAACTAACATTATAGGCAATCGGACACTTCAGTTGTTATTTTGCACGAACAATAAATGATAATCATTGTATATTTTTTGCAAGAAATTACTTTTTTTGTGAGAAATCGAAAAAAATTGATGTGTGAAAATCAAAAAAGAAAAAAATTTTAGATTTTATGAATATTTTTTTTCATTTTTGGCACATAGAATAAATTTTAAAATCATGGTGGCAAATCCTTAAATCAAATTTTTTACATTTCTTTATCTCAAAGCCACTACAAAAGATAGAAAAAATAATATCAGCCAAAAGATCAGAAAAAGTTAACTTATTAAATAGAGGGCTCGCAAGTCACATTGGCCAGATATGGCCAGGCTGAGTATGTGGGTGGAGGAACTTTAATAAATCGTTTTTAAATCGTTAAGACAGTGGTGGTCGCATTTTAAGGCCAAAAACAGGGTTTTCAGCGTCGCATCAATGAAATACTAGAAACAGCACGAACATGTGGATTTCAGTTCAAGGATAAGTGAACATAAATCTTGCTTCCACAAAACTAATTGGAGGTCTCTGATTGGCCGACCAATCAGGAACGACCTTTCTAAACTGATGATATTTTCACTTCAAAATGTATCTCCTCCCTGAGTTTTAAAGATAGAAAATACTTTTATAGCTTTTATGGACCACAGAGAACGTGGGTCCGTTTTACTCATAAAAATTTCATCCGGCGCTTAAATGAGCAAAAAACTGTTTTATGGCCTTATTTTGAGTGCCTCGGAGAAAATGCATCTCCTTCCTGGATTTTGACGGCACAGAACTAAAACTGGTATGAATACGATCCTAAGGATAGGGGCAGAGCACCAAGGTCCACAACTTGCATTTTTGTATCTCCTTTTTTTGGAAACAGCGATTCAAATTATCAGAAATTCCCAAATTTTGACAAAATCGTGATTAAAAAATTTCTCATTGCGATAAAAATACTTTTGTTTCGACAAATGAAAATAAAAAAACATCTGGTCAACTTATTATTGTCCATATTTTCAGAAAAAGCATTTTAAAGATAATCTGATTTTGTTAATTTTCAACTTTTCCTTTCGTCTATTGAAAGTCGTTTGACTGAGTCTGGTATCAAATGTGTTTGTGGCCATTGTGGTGTCTGATTCAACTTGAAAATCCTCAGAATCCCACTCAAATTTTCCGCCGAATAGCTTTGATGATACACCAATTCTGATAATTTTTTCCAGCTGGGAATTCCGCCCACATAATAGTCTGACGTGAGCTCCAGTGGTTCTTCTAGTTGCGTAAGTTGCCTCTCACCATCAGTGTTTAAACTAATCCTAGATAAGTCAATTCGAATTATTATTGAATGTACTTTGCCATCCAATACAAATCCACCGTCAAGAATCTGTTTACTTTTACAGGCTACTTTGAATAATTGAAATGTTTTCGAATGTTTGGTTCCAGTATTAAGGGGTGTTGATTTATTAGGATTGTTCGCCTATGTTTCACTTCCTGAAAAAATATTTCGGAACTAGACATAAAATACAAATGTGAGATTAGCCAGTTTTTAGGAAAGTGTTCTGTGCATGCATAACAGTTTAAATAAAAATGGATTCGAATCTAGGGGCAGATATTTTTTTTCGGAAGTGAAATTTTTAACTTTAAGTATCCCATTTTACTGTTAAGTGTTTTGTATGATCAAAACAGTTTCCTAAAAACTGGCTGATCTCACATCGATGTCTAGTTTTGAAATAATCACCGCAAAATTCTCTATAATGTATTCGGAAGAAACAATTCTGTGGCATTTTTTTGCCCTTTTAGAAGGTTTTAGGTAGGCTTGAGCCGTTAATCGGCTCTATGATTCCAAAGGTTAAGCTTTCTGTGAACAACATTCAAAGAAATTAAAAGTTATCGTGATTTAATGGCCTTTGAAATAATTGATTGGAAATTATTTTAACAGAAATTTTGTGCAGATTTTAAAGACAAATCAACTGTACTAGATTATTAAAATTACAAGCTAAAACTACAAATTAATTAAATTTTTTTTTATTTATAAAATTAATCAAATATGCCTAATGCTTTTCTAAAACGCCTATCTTTTTGCCTAAGAAGTTTTGAAAAAAAAACCTTTTTTTTGCCTTTCGCCTATACCGTATATGACGTATCCGTATAGGCTATACGGGTACGTCTAGGAGAAAATTTTTTTATTTTCAGATGCGTGGGCTATTGCGGAGGCTTACGTAGGTTTTTGCGTGGGTTTCACCTATACGCCGCACCCTGCTGTACACTAGATTGATATCATCATTAACTTCAAAGATAGGGATCGAATTTTCCAGGTCGACGACCTGACCCGACCCGGAAAGTTTGTCGACCTATTCGAGTCGAAAGTTTCGACCCGAAGAAAAATTTCTGAAATAATAATTTTTTATTTAATTTATAGTATAACTTATACTGTATAAGTTAATCATTCTTAAAATTTTGTTAATATTTTGAAAGAAATTTTATAGAGATTGTTTTGATTTGATGCTATATATTTTGAAATTTACAGAATTCTTGACATTTTTTAGGTACTTTTGAATTTCAAAGAATATGGAAATTTGTAAAAATTTGAGAAAACTCCTTAGTGGGTTGATCGCTTATTAGTTTACTCCAATTTCAAAGATGGTAGTACAGCCGTGGTCTCTCAAAAATTACCCCTGTAAGTGTATTTCTGAATTCTTATTTAGTCCCAGTGTCGAGATTCAAAGCAGTGCTATTAACACCACGAGGTAGTTTCGGATCACAAAACAAATGATGCAAAACATTTTCGCTTGAAAACCTACCTCCATAAGTATATTCATAGATTCAAATTTGGTCCCAGTCACGAGATAGAGTAAATTGCTCTCGAGTCGGCCAGACGAAAAAGTACTCGGGTTGACGATCGACCCGGAAAATTTCAGAAAAAATCAACCCGACCTGGTCAAATTTTTAACAAAAATGACGTTTTTAGTTTTCCAATGATATTTTTGATTTCCTGTTCCATGTATATCGTAAATTTTTAGAAAAATACTAAACAACTGTTCGTGAAGGCTTTTAATAAACGAATCGTGACTCTACCACCTTTATTTTATTCAACAACATTGACAACTTTTTTTGTCTATTTAAATGTACGTCTTTTTGATAAAGTCGAAGAAACTGAGTATGTTTCTACGAAAGGGTATTCGCTATAATAGATTCATCAACAGTTTGACAGTAGCCTGCTCCCACTAGTTTTCACTATAAGTTTCACCTTCCCGTCTTCTATAATGAGGCAAATGACTTGACCCTGGTCCTCCACGGGTTTTTCGTTATCTTATATTTAAATTAAGGTTAAACAATTTATTTCGTTGGCCCTTTGTTAAAAACTTAAAAATATTCCAAAATTTATTAACCTGAAAGCACCGTTAATTAAAAGTTGTAAGTGAAAATATTATTTTTATACAACAGGTGACAAATATCTCTGGTCCTTTAGATGTACGATCGAGTTTGACCGATAAGGGTGTCATAAATAAAATGATTGAAAATAAGGGTCAAACGCAAACATGCATCTGAAGCACCAGAAATCTCCTTTTCAGATATATCATCGAATCTCCAATTAAGTACGTTTACTTTAAAAAATATTCTTAAAATTCAATACCAGACTAATTGAGACAGAAAAATCATAATGTTGGAAGCCTCGCATCTCTAAGATCTCAAGTTCGGCGACCAGGAGACTTCAAAGACCTAAAATAATAACTCATAATTCTCGATATCTTCAAAAATAAATTATCTTTTGAATAAAAAAATCGGCTTGGCCGGATTAAAGCTCAGGTTAAATTTTTGGAAACATGATAATTATCAAATGTGTAGTCATTGAGATCAATAAAACGTTTGTGGTCTTTTTGATCGAATATACCCGTTTTTTATTGTTTTAGTATCGATAAATATAATTTTGGAGATTGGGTTAGTTTGAGCATAAGATTGTATGAATAGAAGTGGGAAGGACACCGCGACTGACCCACGCAACTCATTGTCTGAATATTTTGCTTTTCACATACTTCCCTCAAACTAACCTCAGATTAAAACCGCTCTCATAAAATCTATCTCTTCTGGACCATGTGTTGTGTATATGGCCAAACGTTCTATTTAAAGAAAATATTCTGTATAAAATAAGCCTCCATTTTAGGTCTTTGAAGCAGGGGTCTGCAATACCGTTTTGAAAAACCTGATCGGATCGAACTTGATTGGATCGCAAATTTTAAAAACCTGATCGGATCGAACTTGATCGGATCGCAGTTTTTAAAAACCTGGTCGGATCGAACTTGATCGGATCGGAGGTTAACAAAAACCTGATCGGATCGGGTCGAAAAAAAAGTCGATCCGATCCGATCAAGTTATGTCGACTCCTGCTTTAAAGTCTCCTGAGGGCCTAACTTGAGGTCTGAGAGTTGCAGGACTGTGCTTTTTTAGACGAATTAGTCTGGTTGAAACTTTTCAAAAAATGTTTCAAATATATAACTGTACCCCCTCAAATTTAAACAATTAATGCTTTAATTTCAAATTCTCGATCTCAAAATTTATGATCTGCGCCTGATTTTTTTATTTTTCAACGCTTTCAAAATGTTTCCAAAAATACTTACCCTGATACAAGACCAAAATAGTTTTTGCTTTGTTTCCATTGCTATCGTATATATCGGGTGTGGCATCTGGGAATTGTAAAACTTGCAACTGTAGTAAAATTTCAAGGGCAGCGTTTGAATCGTTCGGCGTTTTAGAGTAAATTATAGATTGCTGAGGTTTCCCTTTCAGCTTCCAGGAACTCAGGGCAGAGGCCAATGATGGGGATTTCTTAGGTTGGATAAATTTATTAATTTATCAAACAAAACAATTTCTTTGTTGATATTTTATGTAGCTTATAATCTATGAATTATAGAGTAAAATCTTTAAAGAAAAAATAACTTGAAGGTCGAGTAGAGGACACAAAAAATTATGAAAAATTCACTTCAAAATACTGTAGGAAACTTAAAGTTCGTATTTTGAATATAAAAACAAAGCTTTTTAATATGTGTATATATGATATAAAGTATATCCTTTTACAAACGGAACTCCATCTCAAAAACGTTAACTATCTCTATAGCGCCAGTTCAATCCCACTGATGTTGTCTAAGTGATTGGCTTAGTGATTGCTTGAGTGATTACACACCTTGCCTATAATCATACTAAAGAGACAATCACTAAGACTACATTAGTGGCATTCGAACACGCGCTATAGAGATATTAAACGTTTTTGAGATGAAGTTCCGTTGGTAAAAGGATATCCTATATGGATTACAGGACCTCAGAGGACACATCCTGAATATTTAAAAAATGCAGAATCTGCGCATTGGATTAGTTGATCCTTTCCAAATCTGACCAATGAAATAGGCTCATTCTAAAATCCAGTGTTTTTGATTAGGTGCTAGTATCCCACGTTGTTTGTATCATTCAAATATTCGAGATCTGTCCTCTGGTGGTCTGTAATCCAAATGAACAGAAAAGCATAAGAGTTACTCATTATTTTGATGTGGCCCAAAAAAAACTTATACAATACTTATCTTGGAGGCCGTTATTTGGGTACTGAAAGCGTAGGCTTATCAGCTTTGCTAATTATTTGGGGTCGTGCTTTCTGTACCCAAATTGGCCAATCGACTTTTTTTGTCCTCACTATACTTTGCTTAGAAGCCCGTGCTTTCCGTACCCAAATTGGTCTGCATTATTTTTTAATTTAAGTCAATTTGGGTACGGGGAGCACGAGCGTGCTTAGCGTACCCAAATTGGTCTGAATGAGACATTTGTTGTGAAAAACGCACCGCCATGATTTTTTGTCATTAGGGTGGTTGAGGAATTCCACCGACTGCACTGGAGCACAGTGATAGGCATAATTTATGCCGCTTTGAGTTTTTGTAACGCGATCGGTATAATACCAACAAAAATCAATAATAAATCAACTTTTATTGCGCGTTTCAAAGCCCAAAAGGTTGTTCTTTCGTACTCAAATTGTGACCACTTGGAGGCTCCAAATTTTTTTCATGGTCGGAATCATTCTTTTTGAGAAAGTTTAACCCCATACACTCAATGAATCCGTACTGAGTGTAGTTTTGCAGATAAGTCTCCGGTACTGACCCTACTTATGCGGCAATAAGTTATGCCTATCACTGTGCTCCAGTACAGTCGGTGAAATTCCTCAACCACCCTAATGACGCATAATCATGATTGCGTTTTTCACAACATATTTTTCATTCAGACCAATTTGGGTACGCTAAGCACGCCCGTGCTTTCCGTAGTACGGAATCCGTACCCAAATTGACCTAAATAAAAAGAATTAATGCAGACCAATTTAGGTACGGAAAGCACGGCCTAAACACCGACTCAATTATTAAGCTAATCACCAAAATTTTTGATCCAAATTGATAGTCATGCGAAGTCGGCACTCCTTCCCAAAAAAAGGTTCAAAAGAGCATTATTGAAAATTATATTAAAAACCTATTTAACAAAATATATAGGCGTTATCAGTGAATTAAGGTGCATCTTTTGAGATAAAAATTGGCGAATTTTAAACAATTTTTTTCAACCAATCAGAAAGCAGTAGTTTTTTTCAAAATTTGACATCGAAATTATTTTCTCTGACCAAAAACTGACCAAATGTACTTGTTCGATTTTTAAATAAGGGGCTAAACATCAAAAAGGTGAGTGACCTGGAACACCCTAATTATTGTATACGATTTGTCATATATAGAAGAATAAAGGGGATCAAAGAGAGAATCACTTTTTGTTTAGGCGGAAAAAGCATTTCATATTATCCACGATAATAGCGCTACGTTAAAAATAACATACGCAAGATCTGAAACCCCATATCAGGGTTGTTTGACGCCCACAATATTTTTGCGATTTCAAAGTTTTTAATTAGGTATACATTGTGTACTTTTTTCCTACAAATTAAATAAAAACATGCTAAAGAATTGCCCTCACTCACTTCAGGTGACTATACCGATAATTAAACCTTGGTAGGTCTTAACCAGGGTTGTAGAGGGATCATTCTCGACCGTATTTTCTATCCCCATCTTCATTTTTCGCCTATATTTTGCTTAAACCTACGCGAAAAGGAGATGGAAAACCCACACTTAAGCCATTCCTTTTACAACCCTGGTCTAAAAACTTTTTCCTTATCGTTTAACTAGGCAAAAGTGTCTAGACTCTAGACCTACCAAGGTATAATTAATGATATACCTCTATAACCGTTTTCCGAGAGTTCAAGAGGTTACTATTATACAACAACTACTGTATTTAACTCATGACTAACTCGTCTGTCTATTTCTCAAATTCGGTGTTTTTAGTCTGATAGCCAAATTATAGCGTGGTAGTCAATCGGACGGAATACCGTAGAATAAATTAAGGGCAGATAGGGCGAAGGATTCGTGCGTGACTATTCATAACGTAGGCACTGCCTACTAGGCAGAGAATCAGTCAATCACCAACAAATTTTTAATATACATGTAGATTACCAGTCCTTCCTATATTTTTATGAAGGCATTTCTTTCCATGTGTGAGGAAAAAAAGACAACCAATATCCTTTTTTCCAATCAAAGTGAATCTTGAAAATGATGGTGTTCGAATCCCACGCCGCCTAATTTACCAGGGGGGGGTTGATCGGCTGATATTACTTATCAATCATCTTTGACGCTCCCAATATAAAGCATCCTTGCCAATTATTATATCCAGGCTTGTAAAGGGATGCATCCCTGACCGGATTTTCTATCCCCATCCCCATTTTTTCCCTATCTTTTGCCTTAAAACCTACGCAAAAAAGGGATGGAAAACCCACGCAAAACCCATCCCTTTTACAAGCCTGATTATATCCATTACAATCACTAAGACAACACTAGTGGGATTCGAACACGCGCTATATAGATCACCATCATTTTCAAGATTCACTTTGGTTAGGAAAAGTTTCATCTCAATAAAATTCGTTCTTGACCCAAAATTACACCTTGATATAATGTTATAGCCTGGGCAACGTAGACGTATGATTGCTAGATAATTTGTTATTTATTCATATATTTTGACACGTTGTAAAATTGTAAATTTTTGTCCTCTCTAATGAGATTGACAATTATAAATCAGAAAAAATCAATAACAAATGATAATAGAGTAATAAAAAAATTGTAATGTTCTGTCTTAATGGTTTCATTGATCGGCGTTGATGCATTTAAGACAGATCAGTAGCAAGCATAGACGACATATTAAGTGATACGAGATAAGTCATAGAACATCGATACTTTAAAATCTATACTATTCCACATAAAACGAAAATCAGGCTTAAATATCCTTAATGTACATTAACGTTGAATCATTAACGCATGATAAAATTAATTTTATATTGAACTTTGCTGTGTTTTAAGGGGGGGCATATATATTTTTAAAATTCATAATATTTTTTGAAAAACATCATCAATTTTAAAAAAACGGAAATTGTTTGACAAAATAGTCATTTAATTTCTCTAAAAAAAGTCATTACAATTTTTGAGAAACAAGTCATTATTTTTTCAAATTCAATTAATTTTTTTGATAAAAAGTAATAATATTTTTTAAAATTCATTTAATTTTTTTCATAAAAAGTAATCATATTTTTCTGAAAAAAATATCAATATATCAATGACGAGGCCCCCTGGGCATTTTTTGCCACTTTATAGCCAACATTATTATATAATTCGTTTAAAAAACGTCCGAATCGGACCATTGTTTCCAATTTTATTTAACAAAAACTGATAATTGAACAATTTCAGTAATCTTAAGCAAAAAATTAAAAATATGGTCCGATTCGGAAAAAATTTTTTATATTCTATTATTCACTAATATTTGTTGCTCAGGTTTGAGCTAATCTAGGAACTTAATCGGAGGAGTCGTTTTCAAAAGCCGAATTATTAAAATAAAATCGCTAAAAAGGGGCAAAAATGACCATGGGGCCCCGTAATCGATATGTTTTGATAAAAGTCATTTTATTGAAAAATACATTTAATTTTTTGAAAATAAACTTATCTTTTGAAAACGTTATTATATTTTTTGACAAAACAACAATATATTTTTTGATCATTAGCAAGCATAGACGACATAAGAAATTTTGAAAGTCAAAAATGGATTGTAAAGAATTATTTTGTTATCATTTTCGGACGTAGGATTTTTTTTGTTTTTTGTTTTTTTAAAAACGGTTTAAGGGGGTGGCCGTCGCAAAATGAGGCGCTAAAAACAAATTTTCCCAATTTTATTTTTATGCTTTTTTTATGAAAAAAAGGAAAATTACAAGCATTTTGGTACTCGTTTTATTTTGATACATAGGAAAGCACTAGGAAAGCACTTTTTGATGAGTTCAAAAATATTTCGTATGAAATAAGTTGAAATTTTTTAATGTTTGGAAATTTAAAACACGAGTTACAGTAAAACGAGTCGGAAATTTAGACAAAACTCAACTCGATTTTTTGCACGGACTCTTCAGCTGCACATTCATCTAGGTTTCCGATGTGTGACTTTTAAATCTAGGGAGGAGATACATTTTGATTGAGACCCCTAAACAAGGGTCAAAATACTATTTTTTGGTGATACTGAGACCAAATTCAAGAATTTTCAAAAAAACTCAACTCGATTTTTTGCTCACGTTCTGTCCGGTTAATTTGAGTCATAAATCATTGTTGAACCCTAAAAACTCAGGGAGGAGATACATTTTGAAAACATAATTCCGTTATTATTGTAAGCATGTTTCTGATTGGACGAGCCATCCGTCACATTCGATTTTTTTATATGATGCAAGATTTTTGCTGAAATACATTAGTCAGACGTTGTACTTTTGAGATAATTGGCCAGTGAAACCCCGGTTTTTTGCCTTAGAGTACGACGACCACCCCGTTTTAAGGGGGTACCCTTCATGAATTGAGGCTCAAACAAAAAAAATCTGAATTTTATTCTCATAGTTTTTTTCTGAAAATATGGATAATTTAAAATAAGCTGGTGGTATTTTCAATCCAATACAGCGTCAGGAGAGTAATTTTTAATCATTTTGGAAATATATTGTCTGGATTTTGAGGATTTTAATTAAAATTTATGGATTTTCAGGAATTAGAAGTAGAGTTTTGGAAGAGAAAAAATCATTGAAATTTAGGTTTCGATAGTAACAGCTCTCCACGAACTAACTGACTTTTGATTTATATTATATAAATTATATAGGTTTGAAATGTGTCACTTAAAAATCCAAGAAGAAATAGGCTTTTGCGCGAGACCCTCAAAATCAGCTCAAAAAAACGTTTTTAGGCTATTCTGAGGCGAATTTATTTCAAATTTTTGAAACCGATAGTAACAAACCTGCGTACATATTTTGTTGTTAATAAAAGCTACAAAAAATGTTCTTACCTTTAACCCTCGGAAAAAAAGGCTTTTTGCGACAAAATATGACCCTATTTTGAAGCTTGTTCCTGATTGATTGAGCAATCAGTGATCTTTAATTATGTTTCAGAATTTACGTTCAATTATCACATTGTATTTCATTATTGGGTTCCACAATGTGTAGTCTTAAAGATATTAGCCCTCAGAACTACAAAATCGTGTTTTCCCACGAAGGGTACCCCCTTAAGGTATGGTGGTTCCTACATTTTTTGCAGTTATTATGTCATAAAAATGCACCAAATCAGTCGTTGATGTTTTAAAAGCACAAAACCACCCAAATAAGAACAAACAAATTCGAAATTTTTGCGTTTTTCGATTGTTTTCCAAGTATTTTTCTCAAAATTATGTTCAAAAATAAAAAAAAATTTCACGTGACCTTGAATAATTCATATTTTTTGTTTGGGGTCGAAATTTGACAAAAAAGCTCCTACAAAGTTTCTGTGTGTTTAGAGCTAGCTTTTGCAAATGTGGTCAGGGCGAGCATTTCTGAGAACTGTGGAAGACAATGATACAATTTAATAATATATATCAAGAATTGGGTAGGTTTTCACGCCGATTTTGATGCAAGATCTAAACGTGTAACAAACGGGCTTGTTATCAGAAAACATAGTCGGTCCACAAAGAGGTGACAAAAACTTTCTGGGTGGCCCTTCTTATTTTCGATGTTAAGAATCTTGACTAAGGCTTTATTTATCTCGCGTCCAAACGGCGATCAAGCTCAAAAAACTTTGTCAATTGGTAGAGCCCTAATTCTGAAGCAAACTGGACCAATTTTAATGGCTTTCTAGTTTTAATTCTAATCTTAATATTCTGATCTTAATTTCTAATCTTAAAGAATTGATAGATAAAATTTTTCTACACATTTTTTATGAAATGCCTGAAAATTGTTTCTGGGGACGAATCAAGAAATATAAATTAAATTTGTCGGTGTCAAATATTATCGATTTTTTATTGCTGATTTCCTTTTAATTTCAGCTGAAACGCTGAGTTTCAGAACAATCTCCTCATAAATTGATAAAAAAAGTACATAAACCATAAACGATTTAACCAAGAAATATTGTTTTCAGATTTAAGGGTATGGTGGTTCCTAATTTGACATATTCTCGATGAAATATTAGTCAAACAGGGCTCCAAGGATATAATTCAGATAAGCCAGTTTGTAGAACTAGCCTTCATCTTGCGTAAAACATGTGTCAAATTGTTTTTGCATGCATACACTCCCAGACACATAAGCGAGCCAGGGGGGGTTTTGTTGATTAGTGTTATATTTTTTCTAAAATATGCGATAAACCACCGTTTTTTTAACTTTGTTCATCGGAAAATCTATTTCCTCCAAGGTTAAATTTCAAAATTCACTCAAATTTTTGCAAACGGTAGCTCGAAACAAATAAAAACTTCTGAGGAGCCGTTTTTGTCAATTTCGACCCCAAACTCAAAATATGAATTTTTCAAGGTCACGTGAAAAAAATTCCAAAAAAAATGTGCTTCGATTTTTTCGAAAGTAGGCTCAAAAGAAAGCTGGGAAACCACTGAAGAGAAAGTTGACTTACGTCAAGCCGAAATTTTGAAGTTTTAGTGGTCAAATTGAAACATACGTTATTTTGTACTTAATTTTGAACAAAATACTCAGAAAAAATCGAAAAAACTCAAAAAAATTTTTGTTCTTATTTTGCTTGTTTTGTGCTTTTGAAACATAAACGATTGATTTGGTGCATTTTTATGACATAATAACTGCAGAAAATGTAGGAACCACCATAC
>SCLH01001121.1:72428-83800 GCA_004367855.1 Oikopleura vanhoeffeni | reverse complement strand
ATTTGACTGGTCTTTGTTCAAAAATTCCTGGCGCCGGTCTTATTTAAAGTAACCCAGAGTGGACCAAACGCAAGCAGATTTTCGACCATACTGGTGGAGCGAAGGAAGTGAAAGGATGCTGAAGATACCCAGGGTTGCTGCAAATGCCTTCAAAGCCAATTTAATCTCACCTTTAGGTTCATCTTCAAGTTCATCAACAGCTTCATCATTATATTCTTCATCAGTTTCTGAAAAATATTATGTTTATGTTATTCTGAAAAACATTCCAAAGACCATTTGGTTTGTAGTATGAAACATAATTTGAAAAGTGAAATTTTGCCAGCAAATGAAAGCGCGAAATATTTTTAGGCTGCTCAGAATAAGCCATAATTGAAAAATAAAAGTTATTAAATACGCTCGTTAACTCTTGAAGGTCCTGCAGATGGACACAAAGGAGGTGGCGGCAGTGAATCTTAACATTTCGGAGGCTTCGTACCGCTAGACATACTGGAAATTTCTGAAATAAACAATGGAAAGATTGATCCTTGATCTTGCGATTTCATTTGACACTTTAGTACCACTCACACCAACCACTTGGTTAACCGCTCAGAAACACGAGTCTCTCAGCTTTTTTTAATGAAACAAGTATCCTAGGATTTCTATCAGGATAAATTAAGATTTTTTGAAAATCCAACTAAGTGTCTAAATCTTAGTGCCTTGGTTCTATTTTTTTCGATTTTTTTATCAGCGGTCCGCAATGGGGTCGAATATCAGTTCATAATCGGACCATAGTTGCTAATATCATTTCCAGCAAATCATACCCAATGAATCTTTTGGTGGCATTTTTATTGTCTGATTATTACTTTAAATTTCAAAATTGTCATTTTCGGGCCTTTTTTGTTGATACACAGCCAATCAGGCCGAAATTCGAAAAAACTACAACCAAGGTGATAAGTAAGACACATTGAGCTACTTATATTCAAAAAATTAATTTATGGCTTTTCTACAGAAAAAGCCTTTCATCGAAACGTCAAAAACCGTTTTTGAGAGATTTGACCCGATTGCGGCTCCGGCGACAAAAATTAAAACAAATGGAACCAAGGCACTCAAATGCAGACACTTTCTTGGATTTTCACAAAATCTTAATTTCATCCGATGAAAACCCTACGATCCTTGTTTCATTCAAAAAGCTGTGGGACTTGTGTTTAACCGCAGTTAACCAATGGGTTGGTGTAAGTGGTACTCAATTGTCAAATTGAATCACAAGATCAAAGATAGATCTGTTCATTGTATTTTTAAAAAAATTTCAGTCTGTATCTGTCTAGCCGTACGAAGCCTCCGAAATGTCAAAGTTCACTGCCACCACCACCTTAAGATAAAAATTTCATGTTCGAACGATCAAAATTATAATTTCCTGGAGTCCATAATGACTTAAAATATTAATCAGTAACAATAGAGCTTACAAAAAAATTTGAATATTTTTGAAAATTTACAAGAAAACTTAAAATCTTTTCGAAAATTTATAAGAAATATATTGATTTGAAGGTCAAATTTTCATGCCTGCAATTATACAGGTGTGAAAGATGGAAATCAAGCGCTGGCGTTCTTTTTTACTGCAAAAAGGAGTTAAGTAATTTTTCGGTGAGGGGTTTTTCGATTAAGAGCAAACCGACCAACCAGTTAACCAGAATTATCAGTCAAAATTCAAGGACAATCTCAAGTTCATCGTTGACACTTAACCCCGTCACACCCAAAACCATTGAAATTTCCCTCACACGCAAAACGCCATTCGGGGACGCCACTTTGAGCGGTTATTGCGGAGATAATAAATGCGATATCGAATGCGATGTGATTCACATCATGTGAATATCTATAGAATATTCATTATTTTTACTGGCCCGAGATCAAGGATAGATTTAAATTGGAGGCTAATAATTTTTTCTAAATTTTTATTCTGTTTGCTCGATAAATGCAAGAGAAAATAGAGGTTTAGTTTCAGGTACTTCATCGGAAAACCATACATTTTTAAAAATCACATATGAATAACAAAAGATTGAGTAGAACACTGGCTATTCAAATATGATCTCGAATTTTAAATAGCTCATCTGAATCGTCTGAAAAACAAGTTTTTGTATCTGTTCGAGCAAAAATGCACGCACTGACATCAAAACCAAATTGAATATAAATAGTTTTTAACTTGAACTTTGAAGGCTCATCACGGTGAATTGGAAAATAATGAAAAGAGTTCCAAAATTTAATTATCTTTGATGATATACGCAACTTTATTTTTTTCAAAAAACGATTTCTCCATAGTGATAGGCAAACTGAATATAAATAACTCAAACCTTGGCTTTCTGAATCTGTTCTCTGATTGAAAATATCTCTCTTCATTAGTCTAGAACATGATAACTCCTTTTTTCCTGTGCCAAAAAATACATTTCGAAAATTGTAAGCAACTTATTTTTGAAGATGAAAATAAATTTTTTAGATCAAGTTTTTCAGCCACTAAAAAAAGGACAAACTGAGTATTAGGGTCAGTTGTAAGCTTGATTACACGGCATGATATCTTCAGCTGTGCTTTTTGTTGCTTTGCATCGAATTCTAACTAAAAATCAAACCGATTCATTTTAAAAATAATTATTCGCGCAATTATGTATTATGTGTTTTTTTTATTTTTGATTTAGAGAGAAACATTCAGGAATAAATAATAAGCTTCTAATTGAATCAGTAGAAAAATTTATTATACCAGGAGCAGCCTCATAATTTTCCTAAATCTGATTTCCTCAGAAGGTTTTATTTTATCTGTCGTATTTACCGAATTTTTACGGATCAGGAGGAAAATCCTAAATTAAAAGTATGGAAAAATATCTTGTTGAACACTAAGTCTACAAATTAAAAACCATATTACTAGAAAGAATTGCGAGCTCTATTGACTCATTTGCATAAAAGTCTGTTGATTCATTAATTCTATCTCTTTATAAGACTTAAAAAATCCGCGTTCCGACTGCGTTTGGTGGAAGGTAAAGTTAAAATAATCTCCAAACAAGCTACATAGGTAGGTGAGATTTTCTTATTCGCGGAATCTGGAGACTCCGAAAAGTTTGATGAATTTTAATCCATTGAAATGTAAAAAAAATAGCTCTAGTACCTTATATTAAGATCTAAAATCATCTGGAGATGTTTCTACGTACTAAACTAATGTAAACCAATATTTATATTTGTACAACTAAAGAATCGAATTAAATGAATCGTTGAACCACTATGTTAATCCGATATGAATTTGTCAGAGAGGGATCATAAATTGAAAACAATTGTACGACTTTTATATTTATTTTTCTATTAATTTGAGCGACCAGGGGACCGGATTTTTCCGGCTTCAAATTTTCGACCCGTAACGTAGGTTAAAATACAGCATAACTTGGATGGTCTCCGATATTGCGCTGCAAATATACTACTTCCCCGAATATATTTTTGGTCTCTATTTATTATGAAACACGCTCGTGCGCAGGAGGTCTAAATATATAAAACACCTCCGATCTCTTTCTTGGCCAAATTTGTTGCGGAGTCAATTGTTGTCTTCATAAGTAAATTTTTTGGGGGGCCTGAACGTTTCATAGCCCAGAATAAACATGTTTTTAGCGCCATAAGTCTCTGAATTCAAATCATTACTTTCCTAATCAGGCCGGGTATCACCAAGAAGTGTGAATAGGGATATATGAACCTAATCGCAAAATTTCTCAACACTTTCAGATTTTTCAGACATACAAACTTTAAGGTTTAAATTCGCCAATCAAAGAAGTAGACCGAAAGTTTCAAAAAAATTTTCGTAGTTTCAGAATATGACCAATTTAAAATAAAAAGTAATAACAAAATTAATAAATATGACCTACTCGATGCGATTACTCATATCTTCGTAGTTTCCACCCAAATTTGAAATGTGACAGCTTGCATTACAAAAACCTGCTTCTAATTAGCAATTCTACACCGCTATGCACTTAATGTGAGTGCAGTAAGTCGAATTGCTGCGACAATTATAAATTTTACATTAATATATGTGATTGGATATTTTACCGTATGGTTGACGTTTTTACGTCTTCCATAATTTTTTTACATCTTAGCATTCGATTCCTCGATTTTATCTTGAATTTATCGTTCATTATAAACTTGATTCTATGTAAAGCGCACTATATTGATATTCGAGGTCAAAATTGAGCAAGCACATAGATCTTCACACTGTAAGAATTCTAAGATCTGATGAAATTATTTGAATCCTCATTTTGAAATCAAATATAACCACAGCTTAATTTTTGATTTAATCTTAACGTGAGGACAATTAAAACTGAGTTTTGACCTGACATTTTCTGATTATTCAAGACTTTTCTAAGAAAATATTATGAAGACTAATCACGTTTGAGATTAATATTTGATGTCAAATCAAAACCTAATTTCAAAAAGCCAAGTACTTGGCCCCGTGCTTTCCTCTACCAAAATGGTGAAAAAATATCTTGTCATTTGGTTACGTGAATAGCACGTGCTGCTAGCGTTCTCCATAATTGGTCATGGATAAATATATGATGTTAAACGCAACGTCATGATTTACGACATTTGTTGTTGAGATCCACGGAATCCCATGGACACAGTGATAGACATAACATATGGCCCATAAGTAGCGTCTCATACCTGAGACTTATCTGAAAACTAACCCCTCAGTACGATTCGTTGATTTTTAACACATCGTCAACTAACAACAATAAAATCATAATAAATCAACCTTTATTAGTCGCGTCAAGCCCACAAAGTTGTTTTATACTCAAATTTGACCACTTGAGCTCTAAAATTTGCTTTTATTCGGATCAGTCTCTTTTTTGAGAAATTTAACTTCTAACTCATAACCTACTGAATGGATTTAGTTTGCAGATTAAAGTTCTCTTCAACATGACCCTACTATTCGGATATATTTGTTTCACTTGTGCAGCACAGTCCTGTGCTCAGGCAGTCTGAATATTCTCTTCTAATTTCGGAAATAATCCTACGTTGCGGGTTTTACATACATATTCATTTAGACCCACATTTGTGTACGCTAAGCATCGCACCGATGCTTCCTTTCCCAAATTGACCTAAATAAGAATTAATAAGTCAACCAATTCGGACCGAAAGCACCTCCAAATAATTTGAACGGTGAATACACTTCTTCATGGATATTTAGTCTATGAAAACTCAAAAAGACGAACAAAAGTTTCGAGTTTTGCATGCTCCAGCTAATGATCAACCATATTGACAGAATTATCATATAAATCCAACATTTTGATTCAACCTCTTTACGACGTTTCGCTTGATTGCGAATCAAAAAATGTACTAATTTCCTTCAAGGAATTATTTTGTATCTTTGTAGGAGTCTCCAATTCAAAATTATATTTTTAGCTCAAAAACGTTTTTCATTTAATGTTTAAGGGGTCAGGTGTCGCTGTTGGTACTTCTCAACATGTCCTGCAGATCAGATCTAGGGCTAGTAAAAATCTGAGTATACTCTTTGTAATCTAGTCCTTGTTAAGGGATTACACATCTCAACTCAACCTGTTACATCACACTACCATTGTGATCTATATGCCTAGACACTAAACGGTCTTTTTTTTAAACCTATCTCTTTTAGACCCCGCATACAAAGTCTAAGTAGCGAATAAATGAGAACAAAAATATAAAGAATTTTGATTGACTGTTTTTCGCTAATCTGACTAAAACGCCATTTTGCCAGTTTTTCGACTTCAAACTCTTATCTTCTTCTAGACAATTAGAATATATGTTCTTCATTTTTTTTCTATTTTTTTAGATTGTTTAAATTATGGATGTGTTTCGGTGTTTTTTGGTTTTTTTTGTTGTAATTTATTTTTGTAATTTAAATTCTATGAGGTTGCTAGAGGATAGTATGGACTAATAGAAAGGCTTCGTTTATTCGTATTGACAAGAGGTACCATATCCAAAATTTGTTAAGCTGGAGGATTTCGTATCTTTTGATGCAATACGTGTGTATAGATGCTTAATCTAAAGGTTTTACCAATGTCAGGGGCAACTTCGGTAGTTTGAGAGTGATTGTGTATATTTTGTTTGCTTAGATTATATTTAAATTTAGAATTTCTTTTTCATAACATTCCTACATTGCTCGGTTTCTGGGGTGTTGCATGATTCATCCAATAAGAAAAGTGTTTGTGTGTGCGTGCTCGAGTTATGTATGGTTAAAGCAAAAATCTATTTATTCTATTTGAAAAGTGAACTCATATTAATGTATAAAATACCCCCCTTAATTCTTAGATATTTCCTTGTTTTTTTTCATGCCGATACTAAATTTATCTGCTTTGTTGGTCGTCATACAGCTTGTTTGTATCGTGATTTGTGATCATACTCTTGCCCTAAAAATTGTGAATTCGGTAATTGGAATTTAAGGATTTTAGCTATTTAAATTTCGGAGGTCTTGCGTATATTCGATTTAACAATTGGTAGTTGTTGCATAATATGTTTCCTTTTCAGATTTCGAAGAATTTAGTTAAAACCTGATGATCAGTTCCCACGTGAAGAGTTTTAAATTTAATCTTCAGCATTTAGAAGTGTATGCTTATCACTGCATCCGATAATAAGTTTTAATTTTGGGCGAATTTATCGAGTGTCGAGTTGAATTGAGTTACCAGTTATTGTCATGTTGCGATCGTGTTAAATGTTCTTTAGTCTCATGCGGACGAATTTAAACTGCCGTTGCATTATCTGGTGAAAGTATTTAAGGATTTTTTTATTCAAAATAAACATAGTTTGCACCATTTCTAACTAGATTTGACTGACTTTCCGTTCATAATAAAAATATAGTTTTATTTAACGCTGTCAGCTGAATCTCACTGCATCCAATAATTGGGTTGCAATATGCCTATATTACTGTTTGTATAATAATTTCGACAAATGAAAAATGTATTGATCGTAGTATCATGCATACATGCCTTGGCTAACTCGTGCTTCGGTTTGTTTTGCTATGAATCGAGATACCTCGTCTGTATCCTTTTTCCTTATTTCATCTTATTGATTTAGTATTTTATCACAGCACAGGTTAATCTCTACGCTATTCCGCTAAATTTTTTTCTTAATAATATTTTTTGTTTTTTTTTGGTTTGCCTTTTTTTTTAATAGAGTTTTGTAATACATCCCGTCCACCGATAAGTACAATCACTGTCCTAAAATTTTAACTTTTATCTTGAGTAAAAGTTTATAATTTAATTGCATTAAACTCGAAAATTTTCAAAAACTAAAAAAATACTCGTTCGAGAAAATAGAACTGAGGAGTATACTATCACATCAATAAAAGTCTCAACAATCTTAATTTAAAGATTTTGATGCAACATTGACCACCAATGCCATTTTCCGCCGGAGAACTCGTATAATTAGGTATACTGTCATAACCATTATTTCAGTAAGGGTGTGACCAACTGTTTGTTATTAATTCATGATTAGGACATAATAACTCACAATGCTCTAGAAAGGGCACATAAGCATTTCTCTCTAGTCATGAAAAATAATTCTGAGGATCAGAATTTTCTAAAAATATTGAGTTGTTTCAGTTCTTTTCAAGTATTTTTTGAATAACAAATACAAAGCCCAATTCTTAATGAAAAATTCGAAAATATAGAAAAGTGAAGTAGCACCTTTTAACTTTCAATAACTTCGTACCATCGATAAAAGTGATCTATATAGTATGCTCTCATATAATTTTATTCTTCCTTATTATCGCAAAATGCAATTTCTATTAAATAGGATCGACTGTTAAAAAATTTCCACTAAATGAAAACATTTTTTATTATATTTAAAAAAATGACAAATCGTCTTTTCGACAAATTTCGTTTCAGTTGGAATTACATTTTTCTTATTCTGTTAGTATGAGCATCACAATTTCAACTACTAAGCATATTTTTTTTCAGTTAGCACTATGCCCTTATTGGATGGTACTTACAGCTCGAATACGATGAAAGAATTTTCTAGAATATCATAAATTACTTCGCTTAATATCTCCAATCTATCAATCCTCCTTTCAATAAATAGATTAGCGATATTAAGAAAAAATTTGTCAGCTAAGAATATTGAGAAGACATGTTCTCCATAATACCATAATAAAATAAAAGGTATCCGTAATCGTTTGACTGACAAAATTCTTAAATATCATAAATCCGTTCCAGATATATATCCACTCAGTAGTCACTCACTTGTGCTTCTGCTCAAATACTCGTTACTTCGTCGGAAAGGCAAAATATGCATCTTATTTAGGCTTTTCGATTTCTAATATACTTGTTTCCGTTTTACTGAGCCCTATCTAAATGTCAAAACCTTGAGACCCCTTCATTTGACATTTGGCTTAATATAAGTTTCACATTTAGTTAAATAAATTTAAACCCCCTTTAAATAGTTTCCTCATCTCTATTTTAATAAAAACCAATACTCCCCTATATTAATTTTGCTATGCCTTGTGTGTGTAAATTAAAGTATCAGATTCTATCAAATTACCGCAGTAAAGCAACATCCGTGCAGTCTGTTTCCTAGAAAAATCTAATAAAATTTCTAGCAAATCTTTCTTAAATACTTAAAATGTTATACTCATATCTTTATAATTTTATCCGTAGGGTAAAACCGATAAGAAGATATAATCATATTCACCAATCAAATAAAGAACTCCAACCTGATTCCATCCGATGATTCCGCCGATATCCCGGCGAGGTTTCCAAATAGCGAGAGCAAGGGTACAAGAATCAATAATCTCATCACTGTTTGTTACCCTATTTACATGTTATCAATAAATGGGGCTCGTCATTTGTACCTTATTTTAACTTAGTCTCGCTCAATCTACGACACCCAACCGAAAGGACAAGACGTTGTATACTTCATTTAGTAATTCCGGTTACAAACGAAGCGAGCCATAATCAACTGAACCAAACAAACGCTAACCAAAGTACCTACAAGGCAACAAACCTGCATCTCTGAATATAGGTCACTTTAATACATTTTCTCTTTTTCAGATCTTTAGTTATATAGTTTATTATTCTTCTGAGTTTAACTAGAGTTTTTTCTTTGATTAACTTCTGTTGAGTCGATGATACAATTGAAGATTTGACCTAAAAATATTTAAAGAATAGCGAAAGCAAATAAACACCTCATCTAGATAAAGTTTATTGCGCACTGACTTGCCTTTTTTGTCCTTTATAGATCTAAATTCTAGCTTTTCGAGAGCATTTACATTCAGTCGCTACCTCAACACCTCATCATCATCGTCTACATTATGCATACTAAATATGGAAACTTTTTATTTTTTCGTTTCTAATATCGTGAAATGCCCCCTTTAAGATACCTGAATTCAAATGCACGCACAGCTAGAATCTCATCAAGTGCGGACATTACTTCCGAAATAAACTTGGACAAAAGTATCCAAACACTGGTTCTCTGATACAGACTCCTTGCAATGGACAGAAACTCATGAAGGAGAAAGCCTTATAATAATGCAAAATCTCTAAAGCCTATAACAATTGTTATCTATAAAGGTTCATAGTTAATAACTTAATACTAACAACATTAAAACGCAATAATAGGGTTTTAAATTTTAATTTCATGCTTTTTAGAAATAATTTCTAGATTCTGTTTCATAATTATCCCTGACACACCTTTGGTACATCGAAATGGTGGCTGAAAAGCGGCCCAATCGCTAAAGGTCTTAGGAGTAGTATTCTCTCTCAACCGACACGCGCTATTAGCATAAAGCGGGTCAAGGGTGTAAAGTAAATTAGTCTCTGCTAAGTTAAGTTAATCGTTGAGAATATAATCAATCGAAACTCAGTCAATGTGAGCAATTTTATTGGTGGGAAAAACACAGCACGCGATGGTGGGCAAAGCATAAAACATAGCCGATCTGAGGCAAACTTCCTTGCCAATTACAACTAATAAACGGACGATCAGTGGCAAAACTAGCAGGAGCGAGAGCCTTGTAGCGGATAAGGGCCAAAAACCAAACTACATGCAATAGTGGATGACGATTTATTGGTGTGAAGTTCAGCAGGCACAACTCCGAAATGACAACCCACCGTAGGCGCACAAGACTTATTAAGAAGAGAACAATGGGAATACGTGGGGCACAACGACCACACCTGCAGTTATATTCATAGGTGCGCAGAGTCACCGGAAAGAACAATATCAGCATGATTATGGGGCCACCCAACAGGCGCCCGAGAGAAAGAAAGGACCAACTCGCGGTTAGAATGCAGGGAACGCTGCAAACAGAGGTGGAAGTGATCTCGAGTGATCTTTGAGAAGGAAAGTCTAGCAATGGGAATATGGAGAAGAATAGTATGGAAATATCGACAATTAGAAGACAGGGAGAAGGTTAGTAGACCGAAAAATCACAGAAGGATGCTCAAATCAGGAGCACCGGAACCAGGGCAAAACTCAAGGCGCGTGAGGTACGGGAAATATTAAAAAGGAATCAAATTATGAACGACCGGCGGAAAACCAGTAGGCCCGCAAGTGCAAGTACAAGGAAAACGATAAGTGGCCGACAGGGGAGGGCAAAGCTCAAAACGCAAACGGCGGATGTAGAGAAAATGAAAACACCCATCTGGCACCGCGTGAGCTGACAGCAGATTACCGCGGTATAACCGAATATTTGTCTTAGGGTCAACCGCTCACCCAACTACGGTGATACTGCTGGAGTACAGCATCGAGATCCAAGACACCACGACAAGAAAAAAGGCAAAGAGAGGGGAAAATATGGGTTTGCCAGCGTTAGTTGCGGATGACCTTTTGGTAAAAGGGCCGAGCTGAGAGGAGGTCCACAGCGATCTGCCACAGTAACGCGGCTAAAATCCCCACGGCGGCGAACAGGCCACAGAAATAAAAGCAGAGGTAGGTAGGATTGGCATGGAAATCCACATTTTAAGCGCCTAATTGCATATAGTATTTTTCAATCAAAAAACTAGAAATCTCACCCTTAAGCGATCCGACTAGTGTGTCGTAGTTTTTCGACCCTTCCCAAACATCTATCGGTCTTTATGTGTGTGTCGAAAAGTTATAGAATTAAGCCACTTTTTTCGACTCACATGAGTTTAAGAGACCAAGTAAGATAATATGAAGCAAAATTATACCGCTGCGCGTAGTGCTAAAACACATTTTTGACATATGAGAGAAACGTATACTTTTCAAATGTATGAATATTAAAATTCCATATCAACCTATTTCGTTGAAAAAACAAACTTAGCATAAAGATGATATCCGAAAATGAAAAATGTTCATATAATATTAAAATATTCGAAGACGTCTATTTTTATACGACAACAGAAATTCTTCATAATTTTCCACACACAATTTTTGAAATTCTTCTCATC
>SCLH01001121.1:5477-72407 GCA_004367855.1 Oikopleura vanhoeffeni | reverse complement strand
AGATTTATTAATATAATGATACCATAAAAAAACCAAAAAAAAATTTTCGAAAATTTCTGAAAAAAAAATTGTTTCGCAAAATTTTTTTTTGAGCTCTGTTGACATAAGGAGGCTCAAATGAAGCGCATGAGTTAGAAGATTTCAAAAATGACCTATTTTTTTTTTCACAATTAAACAGCCGAGANAAAAATTGATTTAAGCAATTTTTGGAAAAAAACAGTACTACTTTTACCAACCTTATTCCTTAAATATACGGTCACGTGATCATTTTGGGGCTATGGTGTAATGGGAAAAAAACTTAGAATTTTTTTCTGATCACGATGAAAGGTTTAATTTTGTGATTCAAAAAATTTTTGCAAAAAATAAGTACTGTAATACAGTAAAAATTTTCAAAAAAAAAACGCACAAACGTCATTTTGTTTCAAAGTTTATCGATAACTTTATAACTGATCTTGTCATTAATGATTAGGCGTCGTAAAATGCGATTAAATGGTGTGTGGCAACTAGTTGGCTAAAATCGAGTCTACGAGTTAACGGATCATCTGTTTTATTATTTAACTTGCATGTAGGGTGTCAACTAACTCAACTAAATTGGAAAAGGAGATAAATGACAAAAATGAAAATAGGGACAACATTATTTTTGACACTGATTTCAAAAAAAAATTTTACAAAAATGTTTGGTCGAAATTCTAGAAAATTTTTTCGATTTCCAGATTTGTTTTTGCTCAAAATTCATTAATATGGGTGTTATAATGATTTCTAGAAAATTTTAAAAATGATGATACAAAAAATAATTTTCGAAAAATAATATTTTTAAGAAAATTTTAGGTTTGAAAATCGAGTTTGTATGAGTCATACTTTTGACTCCAGGACCGGAAGTAATGATCTGAGAGTATCTCTCTGATTTTTTTCTGGAACTGAATGTAGGTTATCGCGAATTTTGAAAACATTCTGATGACTAAACCAGGCGCGGCTTTTCGTTCAAAATTTAAACTTTGAGCATTTTTCAGAATGACTTTCTTTGGGACGGTGCGCTTGTGATACGCTTTTATAAATCATCTTAAAATACGCACACGGTCAAACTTCCATAAAAAGTATAAACTCAGCAAATTGTTATGAACTATTTTGTTTTATTTTTATGTTAGTTTAATAATTTGAGAAAAAAGTATGAGTCATCAATATAATTCAAAATTTTAAATCGACATAACTCTAAAAATATATTTTCAATCGTTACTTATTTAATAAAATTATGTCTTCATTTAACCAGAGGAAGACCTTTAGTATGAAATCGTCTACTTTCCAAATTTTTTTCAAAATCCTGGCTTTTGATAGGTCGAAATTGAATATTTTTAAATATTGACCGAAAATAGTCATATTTTGGTTTAAAATGTTCTTCTCGCTTAGCTGATACTTAATATGATATAAAGATATTAGAACTTTACGATTGAAAACCATAAGTTGGATTGGAGCCAAGTACTCATTTTTTCATTTCGATTGAAAACCTGCGCCTGTTTCGTCCAGAATCACCATATATTTGAAAATGTTTTCAGAAGCCTTAACTATCAGAAAAATGAAAAGGAAATTTTTGAGGTCTACTTCTGGTCAAAAATTACGTGTTTACGAACATTTTTGTCAAAAAATATTCAGTTTTCTCATTTTTCCAAAGCCAACCAATTTTTTAGGCTTTAGCTTGGCTTGGTCATGTCAAAAATTTAGAAGCTTGGCTTTCTTTAGCTTGGCTTGAAATTGGCTGGGCTTGATTTTGGCTTGGCTTGCCAATTTTGAATAATTTGAACAACTTATTTAATATCTTGGGCCGATAAAGGCATCACAAAAATCAAGCCAAGCCAAATTTAAAAATCAAGCCAAGCCAAACTCAAAGTCAAGCATGCTTGAAAAATAAATTTTGAAAGCTTGGCTTGATCAAGCCAAGCTTAAGAATCAAGCCAGCTGTGGCCAGGCCTGAGTAAGTTAAGGTATCATATGAACATAAAAAAAATTAATAATTCCGACATTTTTTTCGACCTTCCAAGATAGGTTACACCCTACTTGCCTAACTCAATTTTCTGAGAATAGTTTCTCATAAAATTATAACTCACCGTTGTAGATGACATTTTTGATTTTAACGGTGGAAGAGGTTCCATGGATGGTCGAATTTGTATTTCTTTAACTTCCAATCCGTTTGATCGAGTTACTTTTTTCTAAAATTTTAATATTTTTTAGATAAATATGTTTTCCAAATAAATAATTCACGAGAAATTTAAAACTTACAGTTACATTTGTCGAGGGTACCAGCTTTTGAGGAACATTACTGATAATGCTGTCTGATTTTGCTCGGAATACGATTTTTCCTACTTCCGGTTTTTTAAATTTTTTGCTTCTTCTAGCAGCAATTTTTTCTTCTCGATCAAATGGTCTATAGCTTGTACATTCGCTTTGAAAATCCTAGTTCAAATTATGAGTTTTCAGAAATTTGCAAGTTTTACGGGTTGATAGTAACTCGTCGACATATCGAAAATTTTATACAAGACAAATTTTCTGAAAATTTTACGGCTCATGCCAAACTTTTCGGCTTAGTGCCAAATTTTTTTATAAAAATTTCAAAAATTTGTTTTACTGTGAAATCTAAAATTTTTTCGCCTAATTTACACTATTTCGATAAAAGTAAGTTTGTAAAATTAACTTATCGTTGACACAAACTCTTGTAATGTTGGGTTTAAACATGACATTCAACGCGGAAAAAGATGAGGAAAATGATTTTTGAAAAATATGTCATTTTTATTTTAAAAATCAATATTTTCGTTGTTTTGATGAATTATTATTTAACTTACTTTTTTCGTAGTTTTCGATCTCGTTGGATTAATTCCAAATTCTGTTACTCCGATGATTTTACAAGCTTTTGGAGATATTTCTTCTTTATTGAATTTTCTATATGTTGTTGTACACAGTGATTCCTGCGTTTTATCAGACACAAATCCCCCAGTAAAGCTACCGTTTGGTGGAGGCCGTCGAATTCGACGTCTTTTGGCATTAGGTTTACCGTCGTATGCATTTTGATAGACAGAATGACCTAAACATGTGATTTATCAGATTAAAAATTATATTTTATTTATGATTTTATTTAATTGATTGTGGTTGACTACTTAAAGCTCACCTACAGCTTTTGCCAATAAAAGGGAGTTTAACTGGTAAGTTTTTTCTGAAATCTCATAATTTTCAAATTTTAAAATGAAATAATTATAGCTAGCGTGTTAACCTCCTAACACCCAGAAACGAGAACTTCGCCTCACACCGCAAAAGCCTATTCTAAAAGGCAATACTTTTGAGCGCTTATCAACGAGGAAAACTGGGATAGATATCAATTTACTTATTTTCTCACTGATTGAATTCAAAGATAAAATTAAGTGAAACAACACGTAACACTATAAAATTTCGAAGTTTTGTAAAACTAGATAACTGCGAGAGAAAAGAGAGGTTCACTCACCTTGTATTTCTTGAAAAACGCATACATTTTTACAATGGACTATAAGTTACAAATTTAGACGAGTGAAAACTTTAAGCTTATTGAAAGCTGGTCTCAAATTGAATATGATATCTTGATCGCTTACAAAACAATTATTCCAGATCGCCGCGCGTCGAAAATATATGGAAAGTAAAATGTGAAAAAATATTGCTAATCAGCTGACAACTCAAAATCAGTACCACCTGATGTTCTATATTTGATCTATTTTGTCTTTGTCGGCTTTTATTTGGGTTAAATTGCCGTCATCATCTTTCAGAAAAATAATTTTTGAAAAATAATTTTTTATCAATTATTTTGAGTTTCCATAAAAAATCACTTGATGGAAAAAATTATTCTTCGTATAGAGACTGCAGATAAAATAAACTTATATCAAAAGAGATCTTCAAATACTTTACTAAAAACGTGCCTTGTCCTCAGAAATTTCGATATATCTATCGTTTTCCACGACAATTAAATTTTTAAAGAAATTTTGACGAAAAATCCTAAAGAAAAAGATTGGAAAAAAATAACTTTCTGAAACGGCCTCATCGTATAAAATTTTGCACACAATATTTTGGAAATAAAAATTGCAAACTCCTAGACATATTTGAATTGTAGGTCTGTGACGATGTTATTTCTGCGTGAGGGGGTTAACCATTAAAATCGACCGTTAGAAATTGGTGAATTTTATTGAAACTTCTTGATGACAAATAGCATACCGAATAAAAATTAATATTTAAAAACATTTTTGTTGTCACGTGATCGGAATATAGCGATTGCAGTTTAATAGCGATTTGTTTTTGACAAATTCGTTAGAAAAATAAAAAAGACTTACCATCGTCTTGAATTTGTCCTTTGAAGGACTCTGTGTGGTCTGCCATTCTACATGAATCAGTCCTCTTCCATTTTGGTACGTTGAAAATTTTTTGATTTGTTGTTGCGTGATCTATATCACCATACATTGAACCAACGACCCATTCTTTGACCGTCCCACGTGGGTAGATAAAATGTTCAGACTTAATATTTTATTTAATACACTGAAGTTCGGACTTTACAGTGTAGACTACGAATAAGGTGCGCACCAAGCAGCTCAATGGCTAAATTTTAAATTCTCATGAGTGTTTTTTTCGACGGGTAGTAATAAGCCTGGTGGTCGAAAAATAACACTAATCATTGTTTTCGGCTGCAAATTTGATTCAAAAGAAATAAATATATATTATTTATCTGACGGGCTTCAAGATGTTTTTGATGGAATTTTTGCACATCCTGCGCAGCGCAGGTTGCGCTCATGCTCAAACCGTTAATTTAAACTTTTGAACGCCATTTTAACTCTTACGGGCCGCAGTCCAAAATTTGAAAAAATTGTAAATTTAAATGATTTAATAATCATTATGATTATTTGGATGAATTTTGACAAAAAATACCAAAAATTGGTAATTCAAATGATCTTAAAGTACCGTCGTCTCACTTAAGGGGGTGGTCGTTGCATTTTGAGGCAAAAAACGAAGTTTTCAATGGTCAAGTGACGCAAAAGTACAAATCGTTGAACCAAATATTACCTCTTCTGATATATTTGAACTAAAATCTTGCACCCTAAAAGAATATCGAAAGTGACAGATGGCTCGTCCAATCAGAAACGTGCTTACAAAACTAACGGAATTATTTTTTCAAAATGTATCTCCTCCCTGGTTTTTCAAGGTACACATTCGAAACTTATATGTATGCGCAGCTGAATAGTCCGTGCAGCTCAGTATTGAGAGGTTTGTCCAAATTTCTTTCTCAGTTTTTCATAAATCATGTTTTTATTTTCCAAAATTTGATAAATTTCAACTTATTTCATACAAAATATTTTTAAGACCCTTAAAAAGTACTTTCCTGACCATGTACGCAAATAAAAAGACTGCTCCTATACTCGCAGTCGTCTATATTTTCATAAAAATGAATTAAAATTTGTTTCTAGAGCCTCATTTTGCAACGACCACCCTCTTAAGGGGGTCGGTGCATTTTGACGTAGATATATGGGCTCTTGATAAAACACTTTTTACTGAGTAAATATATTTTTTACAATATACCATCAAAGTAATGTTTCATAATCTAGGCAACTTTTTTAACTACAGAATTTTCGAATTATTGCTTTTTTAGACAATTTTGAGTTCGAATTACACTTTTCGAATTCGACAAATTATAAAAAAATTTTGAAAAAAGTTCCGAATATTATCGAAAAATGCCTTCTTTTTTGTTCAATTTTTTTCATTATTTGTTTCAAATCAACGACAAACACTCTTTTGGTCGAAACTATTCAGAAATATATTGAAAATTTTCCTCATTTCTTGTTCAAAATTTTTCAAACTAACTTTTCTGTAATCACCGGCTAAAAAATTGTGGAATGCCAACTTTTATTGTTCTCAAATATGTCCTTGTTTTGTTTCTTCACTCTTGTTCATACTCTAAATCATAATTTTTGAATGAAACTACGGTTTGGGAGAAATCCATCGAAGCCCTCTTTAATCAAGAATTTTTTATTTCACTGAAACTTGCCAAATTGATAAGCCGTCCTGACAACTGTTTAAAATATATTATATTCACCTCATGAAAAAAAATATTTCTTTCGATGTGCTTGAATTTTCTTTTTTTCAAAATTTCAAACGATTTTTTTTGATTTTGACGAAGAAATCGTATAAAAACCAATTGAATAAAATTTTAAACGGTGGTCAGGACCGTTTTTTAAGGCTACTAATTAATTAATAATAGCAAATAAATTTTTCTGTAATTTAGACACCTACGATAGCAAACTCCTGTGTTTTGAGTGTTTTTTCAAAAGACGATTAAAAAAGTAAAAATAATCGATCTGAAGAACATCAGATTATACGAAGTAAGCTCAGAAGTGGCAACTTTTGTCCAAAAATGTTTTATCCAAAAATTCTGAAGTGCCAAAAAGTTTCTCATCAAGAGAAAAAAAATAAAAAAAGTGCAAATCTGTCAAAATGCACCGCCCCTTTTAGTCATGCTTGCTCATTTGAATATACGATTTTAGGTATATAAGTATGATCTTTACTTTTAAAATTGGTCTTGGACTTAATCTTTGGCTGTTTGATGCAGAAATCTGTTTGAAATTATCTTGTACCGTTAAAAGATGGCATAAGGGCAAAGGGTGGTGTCACTGGTGTGAGCTAATAAGCTACCGAGGGGTCTTTACATTTTTGGTTAACTTTTTTCGTCGAAAATTGCGACAACAGAAACAATTTAACGTCGCTTTGAACTTTTTTGCGATGTATTTCCGTATTTCGAAAGATTTAACGTTCATTTTAAATCAAAGGCGGTCAAGGTTTAATATTTTCAGAATTGTCTGATCTTTCGCATACCCATACATTTTTTTTGATGATATAGCTCAGATAACGTTTTAGCAGTTTAACCCTTGAAAGCTCCGAACCGATTAATCGGCTTCAAATATTTTAAACTCTCTCAAAATGAGAGAAATAATGCTTCAAACAAATAGTGAACAAAACCCAACATAGAGTTTTTGCTAAGGAATTCAAAAAATCAACTTTAATATATTTTCGACCATTGGTTCAAAATTTATTTTATCTTACTTTTTTTCCCAATTTCGCCGAAAGAAGTCTAAATCGCTAATCCTATAATCCTGTTGAACTTTAGAAATTTTCTGAGAATATCAGTTTTAAGGAAAGTATTTTGAGAATCTTTAACTGTAAAAATTATTACCCTACTGTTATCCGAACTCTTTTTATTTTTTTGTGAGTGATATCTGGAAAAACTGAAAAATAAGAGAAAATTCTAGGCTTTGACAAAAATACTTTTTTTTTTAAATAACTCAGTTGATTTTTTATCAAGGGGGGAACTTTTGAAGGTTCGCATAATGAGATTGAAAATAATTACGTCCGGTTGACAACAGAATATACAGTAGGTGACCAATAGGCTGTAAAAGTTAAGATTCATGGAGGACAAAGTTCAAAATTAAGATTTTTAGTACTCGATCTTGTTCTTACAATAATTCAGAGCAGAAAATTGGCTTATGACATTTGAGAATTTTACTCAATGTTCAAAATTACCAATCAGTCTATCAAATAACCGAGCTTATAGGAAATTACCAGCTAATATTTCACATGCTCTGAGAGAGATTATTATACACACATCTCAAATACAAGATCTTCGTCGAGATTATCGTCGAGTCAGAATTAAGCTCTCTATTATCTCTTCATTATCTTGATAAAAACAGAATCCTCAAGGTCAGCTTTTGTAAAATCAGCCATTTTTCATAATTTTGATTTAATGTGTTTAAATATCAAAAATCAAATATGAATACAATCTGAATTCAACTCCACCTGTGAAAAGTTGAGCTAAGAGAAAACGGGAAGAGATATTTGAAATTGGAAAGCAGGACTAGAAAAGCCAAGGTTTGCATTAGTTAGTCAGGTTAAAAATATTTTCTGGTTTTTCATGGTAACCATAACTAAAAAACGTCTTTTTTTGGCGCTGATTTTCTTTACTTAAAGTCAAATTTTCAAATTTATTTAATTATTACAACATTTTGGGCCTCGGCTTGAACTTGAGACTAATAGGAGATAATTCGGATGTGTTGTTATTACAATATAAGCGTTCAAAGTCGGACCGAAAAATCGGCTTTGGAGCCTCCATCGATTTATTCGATTTGTAGCTTCAAGGGTTAAGAGCCGCTACAATGACTCATATGCAAAAATTTGTGATTTTATAGTTAAGATTTTCGGTAGGCAGCTTAATTTTTGAAAATTTATTTGTCACGTATTCGTAAGTTTAAGTTTCCTCTGATACTGAGTTATTTCTGGTAATTTGAAAAATTTTGGAAAAACTCGAGAATTTTAATGAATATTTTGTCTTTTTTAATAAATTCCTTCGATATTTTTTATAAGCCTGTTTTGTTCTCCGGAAGTGATTATAGCCTATAATTTATAGGTCTCCGGAGGCCTAATACACTTTAATAATAACTTATATGCATTTAGACTATAAATTTTAGTGATTTAGTTTTAATTAGTTTAATGCTGTGACATTTAATTAAAAATAAGCCGGTCACTGACATCATGTCACAAAAGATTATCTTTCTATAAGAAAATACAATTCCGATTATGTCACTTTTTAACCGTCTGAAGGTTACCGTAAAAAAATAATCCAAAAAAGCCTAAGGTAACTTTTTTTTTAGGTCAACCCCCCCGCTCCTGCAGCAAAAACCGGTAGTAGGTATCAAGAAACGGATTTTAGGCCCTTATGATTTACCAGTGGTCGATATTCAAAAAGGTGCTCCTTTACGCCACCAGGTGGTGTCGGGTGCCAAAAACAAATGATGCGCAAAATTTTCTCTTGAAAAGTTACTCCAAATAGTAGGATTTTAGCCCCTGATATACAATGTCAAAAAAGTGCTCTTTACGACAACCGGAGGTGTCCGGTGTCAAAACACAAATAGCCAAAAAATGTTTTTTTGATAGTTACCCCTCTATGTAAAATCATGTTGAGATTATGATTCGTTCTCTCAAAAACCCGCCAATTACCGGTGTTTTCTGCTGATTACCGGTAAAGTCTGGAAACCATAAAATAAAATTTAAGGTTAAATTTTCGCTGGCTACACGATGCAAAAAACCGTTTCTTGATACCTACTACGGTTTTTTGCTCCAGAGGGGAGGTTGACCTAAAGAAAAAGTTAAGCATTAATCGGCCGTCTCGCATTAAAAAAATTATATAGACGAAAAAAAGGTTAACGTCCCCTCAATGTTGTTCGCTCAAAGATGTGTCATTACAGCTTAGGCGTATGATGTTAAAGATAACTTGTGGGGGTGCAAAAAAATAGTGGTACGGGGTCACGGGCATTTAGGCAACGTTACTTAATTTGAGTTTTCTGCTCAAAAGTTTTTGATCAGGCAGCCTGATTCAGGCTCCTAATAAGGAGTTTTCATTACCTTAGTAAGGTTACCTTACTCAAAATTGCCCTATTTTTTGATGAGAGCTATCATTTTAAGATCTTGGTGTTGATTCGCTATTAAAACTGTAGTTTTTACATAAATTTTTGCTTATTTACCGGTCGTTGAGTGCATTTATCATTAGCGCCACCATCTGAAGGACTTTCTGGCAAGTTTTTGGGCGATACCGGTCATAATTGTGATACCGTAATGCCGCAGTCTGGCCACTGTGACATCTTTAACTTTGAAAACCTAACTGACTTTAACAAACAAAACGTTTATCCGAAAAAGAACGAATAAATATACAATAAAACTGTTTTTGAAAATTTAGAACTAATTTTTTCGCGAGAGTTTTATCAAAGTTTGTATTTTCGCGTGTGTTCTAGAAATTGTGTTGTTAAGGCAGTAACCGACGCGTTTCACTGTTTTTTAAACACCTGTAGTTTGATGAGGAAGAGTCGTTCGATGTTGAAATTACAGTATGTTGGAGATAAATGTCTGAATTTGTCAAAAAAAATAACGTAAAGTTTTTTGTACGACGTACCAGTAGTAGTACCAGTCCAAAAAGGTCGATTTCCGGCTTTTTACCGATAATCAATTTTGCAAGGAAATATCAGAAATTTTTTATTTTTCGTACCGCCCACTAATAATGGGGTTTTCTTGGGTACTATGGCGTCAAAAATTAGATTTAAGGTCTATTTAACTCAAAATCGATGAAATTTACACGTTAAATTTGCCGATTTCGGTATCTTCAGCGTTTTATTTAAAATCATTTCCAGCACTGGTATCAAAACTTTTCACACAAAAAGCTCATTTTTGCAATCGATAGAGACGTGGTACTATGGCCTGCTTTTTTGATATCAGATTTAGTTTTTAATATTAAGTTTTTAATGCACACATGTGCAAAGTTCAGGTACTACAAAATTTTGACCACTTTGCCCATCTAAAAAATTTTTGGATTTTTTTTCGACATTTTTAATTTTTTTTGATTGGTCCGCAAGATTTAATTGCAGGCTAACTGGTCCAAGTAAAATTAAGATCATCGATAAAGGCGTTCAAAAAGTACAGCATGAATACTAAAAAAATACATGGAAAAAATCCGAATTTCGGAACTTTATTTTTCGTCAAATCTAATTTTTTTAATTGATTCGGAAGCAAACTGATGACATAATGTCGAATGCAACAAAAATTAAGTTTCTACCATGTATGGATCTCGAGAAACAGCCTCTGTCGGTAACGTCAAATTTCACCATCTAAGAAATATTGTAGAATTTTTTTTTGAAATTTAAAATTTTTTTGGGAGTTCAAGATTACATTGCAGGCTACCTGGTGCAAGTAAATAAAGGTCATCGATCATAGCGTTAAAAAAATAAAGCATAAATACTGAAAAAAATACTTAGGAAAAATTCGAATTTCCGGAATTTTTTTGGTCAAATCAAAAATTTAATTGATTCGGAAGCAAACCGAAGACAAAATTTTGAATGCAACAAAAATTAAGTTTCTCTCATGTTGGATCTCGAGATACAGCCTCCGTCGGTTACTCCCAGATCCCAGATCAGACTCCCAGATTCCAGAATGTTAAATTTTTTCAAATTTTTATTTATTAATATAATTAAACAATCTACGTGGAGATCAAAAATTCTAAAATCCAGTCAAAAATATTTCAGTACAAAAGATATGGGCTGCCTATAGAACCCCCTTAATGTTAAAACTCTCTATCTTCAGGCGATGAAAAGCAACTACAGGGGGGTGCGGCGTATAGTCAGAAAGTTTTGTCGTCAAAAAACCCTAACTATACGCGTAATTCTAACTATACGCGTACTTTGGGAAAATGTGCTCTGATTGGTCAATTTTGACAATATCTAAAGTTTAAAATTTGCGTTAAAATATGGTCAGAGTAAGAATTTTGGTGATTTTAAAGTTATTTTTCGTTACAAATCTTCTAGGAAGTATAAATTAGATATCATTGAAAAAAATGAAAATGAAGATAATTTTAAAATAAACATGAATTCGAAAAAGATTTATCCGAAAATCGATAAAATGTCAAGGAAACAATGAAAATGATGAAAAAAAATATGTCACAGTACATCACTCTCAGAAACCAGAAAAACTAAATATTTTTATCTGAATAACTATTGGCCCATTTTCAAGCTAGCCGACATTGTCGGCGAGACTTGAAAAACAAGTTTTTAACTCCTTGAAATACCGACACTTTATTGGTCAATCTGAGCATGTGTTTAAAAAAGTGTATTTTTCATTGTCGCCGGAGATCTTGGTCTGAAAATCGGGTTTAAAAACGCCTATCTTTGGCCTAGAACGTTTGAAAAAAACCCTACCTTTGCCTATAACTATACGCCGCACGCCAGGAACGAATAAATTTACTTTTCAAATGCGTAGGTTTTGCGGAGGCTTACGTAGGTTTTGCGTGAAATCTAACTATACGCGTATAACATATCGCCGCACCCCCTTGTATTTGCATATCCAGGTATTTAAAAAACAAGGAATATTTGTATTTTATCAAACTTTATGATATTTTGAGAATTATCTGAAATTAAGAAAATAGGAATTTATTTCTGAATTATGCTGAGTTTTTAAGATCAATTAAACAAGGCTTTTTTGTTTAAGTATTATTGTGGATTATTATTAATGATATCTGACTATGCAGCTTTTAATTGAATAACGAGATAGACTGCCGCGTTTGTCTATTATGAACACCAGGGCCAATATAAAAAATTGTAAAACAGTTATTATAATAGTCTGATAACAAGATTTGGGATCCCTAGGCTTCTAGTCCGCGTTCGCGTTCGACCGATAAGTGGACCGGATATCACGAGATTGACCAATAAGAGCTTCGAAAATAAGTTAAAACGCGAACGCGAGAGTGGAGGCCTAGTGATACCAATTTTAGATATGGCTGATAATAGCCTATATATTTTTTGACCCGTTAATGTAAAAATATACCAAAAATTTCCAAAAAGTCGGCTTTAAAAGGTGTGGGCGTCGATAATTGGGCTCTTTTTACACATTTTCAAGTGAAGTTTCTGAGAAACATGGCTTCCGAAATAATTAATTTTTTGTCCAAATACGTAGTACAACTCTTATGGAAGTTGCCAGTACTATTCAGAGAATCTGATACTAAACCGACGCTCAAAAAAATGAATTACAGTAGGCGTCCCTAAAAGCACTGAAAAGCCTACTCCTCATTCATCTCTTATCACTTTTTATTGATATTTGCAATTTAGACTGAATATATAAATGCACATCACCAAATGTATGCTTTTTTTAAATTTGCCTTTAGTGGTCAAAACAGCTTATTTGGGAGCCTAGCGCAAACGCCTACTCCTCCTTAAATATATATGAAAATTTCAATTTGTACATCAAATTACCGCAAGGTCTAGATTAAGGTTCAAATGTATTTTTTTTCTCCAAAGTCCACAGGAACGACTTGTGAATTTCTAGTTTTGTCGAAATTCTGACTATAAATTTTCTCAAACCTACTTTATTTGGCAAAAAATCAAAATTCAGAAAAAATCCTCGACTTAAAAAACTCAGTGACAAATTCTCTACAAAATAGGGCAATCAAAAAAGTTATCTGAGAAATCTCAATTATCGTCACCCTAATTTAACCTTAATTTCAACTCCCGAAGAACCGACTTTTTCTTGAAAAAACTCAAAACAAAAAAAAATCTTATAAAGAAAAACGTGGCAGAAAATTCTCTACAAGTAGTTGTATCAAAAAGTATTATACGTGAAGCTGAGATATCGACGCACACCTCCCTAAAGTCATAAAACTTCGAAATCTGTGAAAATTTTATACGATGAATTTTTACAAAAGTCACAAGAATTCTGATGGCGACCATTTTAAAGCATATTTTCGATATTTTTCCGAGAATTCCCAGCGCGGACAGTCTATATCGATAAACTTACATGAATGTACAAAATAGAATATTGAAATAAGAATTAAATTAGTCAAGGACAAACAAATTGAAAAATGGGGTTTATCCAATATTTTGACGGGCATTTGTGAAAAATCAAACTTCTCACTCTCCATTTCATTGAATCATCTCTCATTTGGTGTTGATGATAATAATGCTCTCCGCGATCACACATGTAGTGGTCCAATTTATTAATAAACCTATTTAATACGATTTTCTTGGATGTATAAGATCAATAAATTTCATTCTTGCATAATTTTGATAAAGATGAAAATGTTTGGAAAGGCATCTGAATAAAGATAAATAAGGGGAGTTTAACTAATCAATAAAACTTTAATCCATCAAGCAGTGCAAAAATCCTCTGAACTATTCGATGTCGAAATTATTCGTGCATGTGGAGCCACACTCACTTTGTTTCTTCGAACAGGCCGTCTATTTTCAAAAGTGAGCTTAAACATGTTTCAAATTGATTGGGGTGGTTAAAATGCACTATTTATCTTTAATATTTTAAGTTCTGATTATGGTGACCATGATTCTTCAATAAGACTCTCATCATATATCTAAAAACCACCTTAAATCTTTGTTAATAAAGAGTTTTCAAAAACGTAAAAAAAAAATCAAATTATCACAATAAAATTTCGTGTTATTTTTATTTTTTTCAAAATAAATTCAAAAATAACGTTTGTTTAATTTGACGACTAAAATCTAAATATCAGGTTGACGTTAGCAGATTTTTCTTCAGCTTTATCAGGACTTTGTTGAGGGCCTAATTTAAAAAGAAATCATAGAAAATGTTTTCTAGAATTTTTCATCATTGTTGCTTGAATAATGATATTCCCGGAGTTTTAGGTTTTAAAATTAAGAAAATGTTCCCCACTAAAGTTTAGCTTGTCCTGTGGTCAGCTTTGCAAAATTTTGAGGCAGATTCAGATTGTATCTTAGGATAGATAGATTTTGTGACGACTATTGTCCAAAAACGGAGGTTTAGAGAAAATATAGCACTTGATTAAAAATTACCTATTAAACTAGTGAATCAAATTGTCAGTTTATTTTCAAATCAAACATGGGAGAATAAATAGCTCCATTGGTTCATCAAAAAAGTATCATTTTAAGCGACCAGTCACTTCTTAAGAACTAATAAAATGCCTTGTATTTCTATTATTATAAAACATACTGTACACTGTTATGTGCCACAGTGTACGATTTATGTTTTGTCAAAGAATAAATTGTTCCAGCAAGTTTTAGGTTTAAACTAACTGAAACTTATACTGGAATATTTAAAAAATTTGATAAATTTCTTTAAAGAAATATAGACAATTTTAATTCTATGTAAAGATTAATATCGAAAGCTATATTTTGTATTTCATTTTAAATTTCTATTATTTTATTGTTGAAAAAATAGGTCCTTAAAATTTAACGTTAAATCTTAAAATTTGGAACAGTGAATTTATTTTAAAGATTTTACGTCAATCATGAAAATTTGAATTTTTTTATCGTTTTAATATTTTAATGTGAAGCGATGAATAGACACTCATGATTCATAAAATAAAATCGTCAAGGAGATATTTAGTCATATGTTGTAGTCTCTTAGCAATCATAGCGAGTTTCAGATTTTTTCAAAGTATTTCTTGGGAACAAATACATAAACCTCATTTTAATGAAAAATTCTGAAAAATATAGTGGAATAGTGAGTAGCACCTTTTTACTTCAGTTTTGCAAGTAGCTTCAATTTGAGGACTTCCGGTACAATCGGCTGCTGATATATTTCTAAAAAGTCCAAATGCAATTTTATTAATAGGAGCAATGACATATAAAAAAAAGTTTCACTAAAAAATTGAGAAACATGTTTCTACGAATTAGATAACAATTAAAAAAATGTATCGAGTCGTTTTTACAAGAAATATAAGGGTTCAAAATTGTCACCTGACGTATACAATTTTTTCTTCAGTAGACCATGAGCTTTGATTTTGATGGTACTTTTACTCCTCAACACAAGATGAATTTTCTTTTTTGGGAATCATAAAAATTGACTTCCCGCTGAACAATCTGCCATTTCTATACATAGGAGCGATGATCAAACAAAAATTTCACTAGAAATTCAGAAGACATGTTTCTTCGAATAATACCAAATTAAAAAAAAAATGTAATCGAGCGTTTTGCGAGAAAATGAGTTAAACACAGTCCAATTAAAATCTGGCAATTATTTTCGATAGTTTTTCGTTGACGTAATGAAACGTCAATCTATAAAATGTTATCAATTCCATTGAGCCGTTTCCGAGATAAAAGACNAGACAAAGTCTTCACTCAGGAAGTAATGGAAGGTATTAACGGAATTATGCGCTAAAGCCAAGTCAGTTCCATAAAATTGTCCGTTATAATTGTCCAATATAATGCATGTAAAATACTATAGGAAATTCTTTTGATAAGTATTTCATGCAAAAAATATATAAATGTGACCCCTAAAATTATATTTTTGAGTTAAAATCTGTTCTCAGCGTCAAGGTAGAAAAAGTGCCTTTATGCCACTAAGTAGTGTCAAAATAAATGATGCCAAAAATTTGCTCTTGAAAAGTTACCCCCAATAAGTATGATTTTAGGCCTCTATGATGTTCTAGTGTCGATAATAAAAAGTGCTCTTTACACCACCAGGTGGTGTCGTATGTCAAAATAAATGATGTCAGGAATTTTCTCTTGAAAAGTTACTCCAAATAAGTAGGATTTTAGGCCCCTATGATATTCCATTGTCGATATTCAAAAAAGTGCTCGTTTACGACACCGGATGGTGTCCGGTGGTCAAAAACACAAATAGCCAAAAAATGTTTTTTTGATAGTTACCCCTCTATGTTAAAATCATGTTGAGATTATGATTCGTTCTCTCAAAACCCGCCAATTACCGGTGTTTTCTGCTGATTACCGGTAAAGTCTGGAAACCATAAAATAAAATTTAAGGTTAAATTTTCGCTGGCTACACGATGCAAAAAACGCGTTTCTTGCATACCTACTACGGTTTTTGCTCCAGAGGGGAGGTTGACCTAAAGAAAAAGTTAAGCATTAATCGGCCGTCTCGATTAAAAAAATTATATAGACGAAAAAAAGGTTAACGTCCCCTCAATGTTGTTCGCTCAAAAGATGTGTCATTACAGCTTAGGCGTATGATGTTAAAGATAACTTGTGGGGGTGCAAAAAAATAGTGGTACGGAGTCACGGGCATTTAGGCAACGTTACTTAATTTGAGTTTTCTGCTCAAAGTTTTGATCAGGCAGCCTGATTCAGGCTCCTAATAAGGAGTTTTTCATTACCTTAGTAAGGTTACCTTACTCAAAATTGCCCTATTTTTTGATGAGAGCTATCATTTTAAGATCTTGGTGTTGATTTCGCTATTAAAACTGTAGTTTTTTACATAAATTTTTGCTTATTTACCGGTCGTTGAGTGCATTTATCATTAGCGCCACCATCTGAAGGACTTTCTGCAAGTTTTTGGCGATACCGGTATAATTTGTGATACCGTAATGCCGAGTCTGGCCACTGTGACATCTTTAACTTTGAAAACCTAACTGACTTTAACAAACAAAACGTTTATCCGAAAAAGAACGAATAAATATACAATAAAACTGTTTTTGAAAAATTTAGAACTAATTTTTTCGCGAGAGTTTTATCAAAGTTTGTATTTTCGCGTGTTCTAGAAATTGTGTTGTTAAGGCAGTAACCGACGCGTTTCACTGTTTTTTAAACACCTGTAGTTGATGAGGAAGAGTCGTTCGATGTTGAAATTACAGTATGTTGGAGATAAATGTCTGAATTTGTCAAAAAAAATACGTAAAGTTTTTTGTACGAACGTAACCAGTAGTAGTACCAGTCAAAAAGGTCGATTTCCGGCTTTTTACCGATAAAATCAATTTTGCAAGGAAATATCAGAAAATTTTTTATTTCGACGCCCACTAATAATGGGTTTTTCTTGGGTACTATGGCGTCAAAAATTAGATTTAAGGTCTATTTAACTCAAAATCGATGAAATTTACACGTTAAATTGCCGATTTCGGTATCTTCAGCGTTTTATTAAAATCATTTCCAGCACTGGTATCACAAAACTTTTCACACAAAAAGCTCATTTTTGCAATCGATAGAGACGTGGTACTATGGCCTGCTTTTTTTCGATATCAGATTTAGTTTTTAATATTAAGTTTTTAATGCACACATGTGCAAAGTTCAGGTACTAAAAATTTTGACCACTTTGCCCATCTAAAAAATATTTTGGATTTTTTCGACATTTTAATTTTTTTTGATTGGTCCGCAAGATTTAATTGCAGGCTAACTGGTCCAAGTAAAATTAAGATCATGATAAAGGCGTTCAAAAAGTACAGCATGAAATACTAAAAATACATGGGAAAAATCCGAATTTCGGAACTTTATTTTTCGTCAAATCTAATTTTTTTAATTGATTCGGAAGCAAACTGATGACATAATGTCGAATGCAACAAAAATTAAGTTTCTACCATGTATGGATCTCGAGAAACAGCCTCTGTCGGTAACGTCAAATTTCACCATCTAAGAAATATTGTAGAATTTTTTTTTGAAATTTAAAATTTTTTTGGGAGTTCAAGAATTACATTGCAGGCTACCTGTGCAAGTAAATAAAGGTCATCGATCATAGCGTAAAAAAATAAAGCATAAATACTGAAAAAAATACTTAGGAAAAATTCGAATTTCCGGAATTTTTTTGGTCAAATCAAAAATTTAATTGATTCGGAAGCAAACCGAAGACAAAATTTTGAATGCAACAAAAATTAAGTTTCTCTCATGTTGGATCTCGAGATACAGCCTCCGTCGGTTACTCCCAGATTCCCAGACTCCAGATTCCAGAATGTTAATATTTTTTCAAATTTTTATTTATTAATATAATTAAACAATCTACGTGAGAGACAAAAATTCTAAAATCCAGTCAAAATAATTTCAGTACAAAAGATATGGGCTGCCTATAGAACCCCCTTAATGGTAAAACTCTCTATCTTCAGGCGATGAAAAGCAACTACAGGGGGGTGCGGCGTAAGTCAGAAAGTTTTGTCGTCAAAAAACCCTAACTATACGCGTAATTCTAACTATACCGTACTTTGGGAAAATGTGCTCTGATTGGTCAATTTTGACAATATCTAAAGTTTAAAATTTGCGTTAAAATATGGTCAGAGTAAGAATTTTTTGGTGATTTTAAAGTTAATTTTTCGTTACAAATCTTCTAGGAAGTATAAATTAGATATCATTGAAAAAAATGAAAATGAAGATAATTTAAATAAACATGAATTCGAAAAAGATTTATCCGAAAATCGATAAAATGTCAAGGAACAATGAAAATGATGAAAAAAAATATGCTCACAGTACATCACTCTCAAAAACCAGAAAAACTAAATATTTTTATCTGAATAACTATTGGCCCATTTTCAAGCTAGCCGACATTGTCTGCGAGACTTGAAAAACAAGTTTTTAACTCCTTGAAATACCGACACTTTATTGGTCAATCTGAGCATGTGTTAAAAAAGTGTATTTTTCATTGTCGCCGGAGAATCTTGGTCTGAAAATCGGGTTTAAAACGCCTATCTTTGGCCTAGAACGTTTGAAAAAAAACCCTACCTTTGCCTATAACTATACGCCGCACGCCAGGAACGAAATAAATTTACTTTTCAAATGCGTAGGTTTTGCGGAGGCTTACGTAGGTTTTGCGTGAAATCTAACTATACGCGTATAACTATACGCCGCACCCCCTTGTATTTGCATATCCAGGTATTTAAAAAACAAGGAATATTTGTATTTTCAAAAACTTTATGATATTTGAAATTATCTGAAATTAAGAAAATAGGAATTTATTTCTGAATTATGCTGAGTTTTTAAGATCAATAAACAAGGCTTTTTTGTTTAAGTATTATTGTGGATTATTATTAATGATATCTGACTATGCAGCTTGTTATTGAATATACAGATAAATTTGTAAAACAGTTATTAATAAATAGTCTGATAAAAAGATTGGGATCCCTAGGCTTCTAGTCCGCGTTCGCGTTCGACCGATAAGTGGACCGGATACACGAGATTGACCAATAAGAGCTTCGAAAATAAGTTAAAACGCGAACGCGAGAGTGGAGGCCTAGTGATACCAATTTTAGATATGGCTGATAATAGCCTATTATATTTTTTGACCCGTTAATGTAAAAATATACCAAAAAATTTCCAAAAAGTCGGCTTTAAAAGGTGTGGGCGTCGATAATTGGGCTCTTTTTACACATTTTCAAGTGAAGTTTCTGAGAAACATGCTTCCGAAATAATTAATTTTTTGTCCAAATACGTAGTACAACTCTTATGGAAGTTGCCAGTACTATTCAGAGAATCTGATACTATAACCGACGCTCAAAAAAAATGAATTACAGTAGGCGTCCCTAAAAGCACTGAAAAGCCTACTCCTCATCATCTCTTATCACTTTTTATTGATATTTGCAATTTAGACTGAATATATAAATGCACTCACCAAATGTATGCTTTTTTTAAATTTTGCCTTTAGTGGTCAAAACAGCTTATTTGGGAGCCTAGCGCAAACGCCTACTCCTCCTTAAATATATATGAAAAATTTCAATTTGTACATCAAATTACCGCAATAGTCTAGATTAAGGTTCAAATGTATTTTTTTTCTCCAAAGTCCACAGAAACGACTTGTGAATTTCTAGTTTTGTCGAAATTCTGAACTTAAATTTTCTCAAACCTACTTTATTTGGCAAAAAATTCAAAATTCAGAAAAAAATCCTCGACTTAAAAAACTCAGTGACAAATTCTCTACAAAATAGGGCAATCAAAAAAAGTTATCTGAGAAATCTCAATTATCGTCACCCTAATTTAACCTTAATTTCAACTCCCGAAGAACCGACTTTTCTTGAAAAAATCTCAAAACAAAAAAAAATCTTATAAATGAAAAAGTGGCAGAAAATTCTCTACAAATAGTTGTATCAAAAAGTATTATACGTGAAGCTGAGATATCGACGCACACTCCCTAAAGTCATAAAACTTCGAAATCTGTGAAAAATTTATACGATGAATTTTTACAAAAGTCACAAGAATTCTGATGGCGACCATTTAAAGCAATTTTCGATATTTTCCGAGAATTCCCAGCGCGGACAGTCTATATCGATAAACTTACATGTAATGTACAAAATAGAATATTGAAATAAGAATTAAATTAGTCAAGGACAAACAAATTGAAAAATGGGGTTTATCCAATATTTTGACGGGCATTTGTGAAAAATCAAACTTCTCACTCTCCATTTCATTGAATCATCTCTCATTTGGTGTTGAGATATAATGCTCTCCGCGATCACACATGTAGTGGTCCAATTTATTAATAAACCTATTAAATACGATTTTCTTGGATGTATAAGATCAATAAATTTCATTCTTGCATAATGTTGATAAGATGAAAATGTTTGGAAAGGCATCTGAATAAGATAAATAAGGGGAGTTTAACTAATCAATAAAACTTTAATCCATCAAGCAGTGCAAAAATCCTCTGAACTATTCGATGTCGAATTATTCGTGCATGTGAGCCACACTCACTTTGTTTCTTCGAACAGGCCGTCTATTTTCAAATGAGCTTAAACATGTTTCAAATTGATTGGGGTGGTTAAAATGCACTATTATCTTTTAATATTTTAAGTTCTGATTATGGTGACCATGATCTTCAATAAGACTCTCATCATATATCTAAAAACCACCTAAAATCTTTGTAATAAAGAGTTTTCAAAAACGTAAAAAAAAATATAAATTATCACAATAAAATTTCGTGTTATTTTTATTTTTTTCAAAATAAATTCAAAAATAACGTTTGTTTTAATTTGACGACTAAAAATCTAATATCAGTTGACGTTAGCAGATTTTTTCTTCAGCTTTATCAGGACTTTGTTGAGGGCCTAATTTAAAAAGAAATCATAAGAAAATGTTTTTCTAGAATTTTCTCATTGTTGCTTGAATAATGAATATTCCCGGAGTTTTAGGTTTTAAATTAAGAAAAATTTCGCCCACTAAAGTTTAGCTTGTCCTGTGGTAGCTTTGCAAATTTTGAGGCAGATTCGAGATTGTATCTTAGGAATGAGATAGATTTTGTGACGACTATTGTCCAAAAACGGAGGTTTAGAGAAAATCATAGCATTGATTAAAAATTACCTATTAAACTAGTGAATCAAAATTGTCAGTTTATTTTCAAATCAAACATGGGAGAAATAAATGGCTCATTGGTTCATCAAAAAATGATCAATTTAAGCGACCAGTACTTCTTAAGGAAACTAATAAAATGCCTTGTATTTCTATTATTTAAACATACTGGTAACCTGTTATGTGGCACAGTTACGATTTATGTTTTTGTCAAAGAATAAATTTGTTCCACAAGTTTTTAGGTTTAACTAACTGAAACTTATACTGGAATATTTAAAAAGTTTCGATAAATTCTTTAAGAAATAAAGCATTTTAATTCCTATGTAAAGATTAATATCAAATCTATATTTTGTATTTCATTTAAATTTCTATTATTATTATTGTTGAAAAATAGGTCCTTAAAATTTAAGTTAAATCTTAAAATTTGAACAGTGAATTTATATTTTTAAAAGATTTTCACGTCAATCATGAAAATTTGATTTTTTTATTCGTTATAATTTTTAATGTGAAGCGATGAAATAGACACTCATGATTCCATAATAAAATCGTCAAGGAGATATTAGTCATATGTTGTTAGTCTCTTAGCAATCAATAGCGAGTTCAGATTTTTTCAAAAGTATTTTCTTGGAACAAATACATAAACGCTTCATTTTAATGAAAAATCTGAAAATATAGTGAAAGTGAGTAGACCTTTTTACTTCAGTTTATGCAAGTAGCTTTCAATTTGAAGGTACTTCCCGTACAATCGCTGCTGATATATTTCTAAAAAGTCCAAATGCAATTTTATTAATAGAAGCAATGATACTAAAAAAAAGTTTCACTAAAAAATTGAGAAACATGTTTCTACGAATTAGAAAAATTTAAAAAAATGTATCGAGTCGTTTTTAAAGAAATATAAGGGTTCAAAATTTCACCTGACGTAATCAATTTTTTCTTCAGTAGACCATGAGATTTGATTTTGATGGTACTTTTACCTCAACACAACGAAATGAATTTTCTTTTTGATCATGAAAATTGACTTCCCGCGAACTAATCTGCCAATTTCTAATACAGAGGAGCGATGATCAAACAACAAAATTTCACTAGAAATTCAGAAGACATGTTTCTTCGGAATAATACCAATTAAAAAAAAAATGGTATCGAGCGTTTTCGAGAAAATGAGCTAAACAAGTCCAATTAAAATTCTGGGCAATTATTTTCGATAGTTTCTGTTGACGTAATGAAACGTCAATCTATAAAATGTTATCAATTCCATTGTAGCCGTTCCGAGATAAAAACATTGGAGTCCAAAATCAGTGTTTTAGAACTTTACTGCCACTTGGTTCTGTGGTTGCCATTTGTTTACTTAATGGTGGATGCAGAAGGATAGATCTTCATTTTTAAGGTTTCAGAAAATTTCCTATAACGTGTTTCGTTTTTTTCTGAAGGCCCGATCTGAAATCTCAAAACGCGTTGAGTACTCCCGTAAAAATTAGCTTTCAGTCCTGCAATCAAGGAATTTGTTATTCTACTTATGACTTCCGTTGGAAAAAATAGAGTATAAAATCGGCCTCCTCCTGCAGTAGTTTAACGTACGCGCTGTTTCAAATTTTAAGATATGAAATGGAATTAAAATGTAGCAATACTAAGCCCCAAAAAATCTCTCGTGTTGTGCTTAAAAAAAATACCTGTAGAAATGATGCAACTATTAAAAAAATTAAAAAACTGTCATTTTGTTCAGTCAGGTAGTGGTTCAAGTAATGAATGATTTTCATGCTCAAATAAACCGGCTTAATTAAGTCTTGATTTTATTTAATTCAAGGTTTTAAAATATATTAGAGATAAGGACAGATAGAAAATGGTCTTAGAATGCAGTTTTGGTCCGTCGGATCGTCAGATTCTCTGGAACGATTATACGCAATTATGTAAAAAATTGAATTTGCAATAAATGTTGTCCCGTCTAACTACGTGAAAGTGACTGGACTATTGTGAAAACTGTATGTCGCTTATGACCGAAACCTTTTGCGACAACCATAACGCAAATCCTTTGAACGTTAATTTATAAGGGCCCAGGTTTTTATTCCAAATTTTAAAGGGTGGTCTATTGACCAACTGGTCAACTATACAACTGTACTTGAGCTGCGATGTATAAATTTCCCTCTCGAAAATATTTTTTTTTGGTTTATGCGATGTTTTCGCAAACTGAGCATAAATTTCTGAAAAAATGAGCCTGAAAACTTGAAGCAAAGAACTAGATTTAGAAGCATGTCCGATCCGGCAATCGCTCGAACAAATGCATCTTTTTTAATAAACATATTGTTCAAGTATGATCAGAAATTAAAGAAAATAGTAATTCTGCGAATTCTTAAAAATGCAACAAAGTGTACTTAAAAAAGTAATACATTTTTTTGCCCTATTTTGATACTAAACCTGGAGAAGAGATTTTTGATCTTAAATCGTGAAAAAACCGCGCGAAATTTCAGTCATTGAAAAAGAGAAAAAAGGGTTCCTGCAAATTTTAGTTGTGCTTATTCAGGTATTATTACTTTTCAACAGATTTCGATATCCGAAAATGATCCTAAGTGGTGATCTCTGTCCACGCCACTTGTAGTGTAAGGTATGACGTTCTGAATGGCGACCGCTCTGAATGGCTGCCAGGCTTCACAAGTAGGCATGGACAGAGATTCACATAGGGGTAATTTCCTATGGGTCTGAGAGGTGTAGATTTTTGAAAGTTTGCGAATGACGTCATTACGACTATGTGACGATTGGTTTCATCATCTAGAAAACATCTGTAGTTCGACTTTGATTTTACATGATTAGGCTTAGGTCCTCAAAATGGCATTTTTGGAATTATGACTAAAGCTCAGATTTTCGTTACCTAGCTCTAAAATATTTGCAAATCACACATGAACACCCCGCCCGCCCCCGCCCCCCCTGACCCCCCCCCGCCCCCCCCCGCCCCCCGCGCCCCGCGCCGCCGCCCGCCCCCCCCCCCCGCCCCCCCCCCCCCGCCCGCCCCCCCCCGCCGCCGCCCGCCCCCGCCGGGCCCCCCCCCCCGCCCCCGCCCCCCCCCCCCCCCCCGCCCGGCCTTTAACTGACTCGGGAACCAGTGTTCAGATTTTATTCCAAAATTTAAAGATTACTACGGTGACCCAAAAAAATATTAAAATTTGTCAAAAGATTCCAGCTCGACCCCAAATGATAACAAGTAAAAAAGAATCTGTATCACAAATAATGAAAAGTTTTGCTTAGAATATTTGCCCCAAATACAAAAATGACCTGAAATAGGTAACTTCTAAAGTCATATCACCTGCTTTTCGGGAACTTTGCACTGATAGAAAAGTAACCCTAAAGAGTCAAAAAAATCGTCAAAATTATCACTTATCTTTAATGCCTTAAAGGGGTGCCATAAGTCCGGCAGATTGGTACATTTTTTGGGAGCAAATATATGAAAGAAAAAAATGTGAATTTATTTTTTATTCTTCAATAAAACGTGTTCATTTATTTTTTATCTTCCAATAAAAGTGTTCATCCTGAGAACGTTATTTTAATTTCTTATAAAGATTTTTCCTCTTTTTCAATTGAGGACGATGAGAAACGCGTAATGAGACGGTTAATTGCAAAAAACCTACGTCTTCTCAATTTAACCAATCAAAACGGCGGAATAAGTCATCCAATTTGAAAAAAAGAAGGCAAAAACCTTACACCGTGTATTAAAAACACTTTTCACTGTACATCCATTCCAACTAACCTGACAAATAGAATTTCTTCGAAGACGATATTAAACGTAAGCACCCATCAATGTGCATGCTCAATATAATCTGCAAATACTAAGGGATACTAAGCATACTGAAGAATACTCCTGTAACTGCGAACACTGTGCATACTACCTTCATACTGTGCATTACTCATAGAGTGTGGTGTAGGCGACTCGCTGAATACAATTATGATACGAGTCGACCAATCAACTCTTCTTCTCGGCCGCTAACATAATTTCAGTAGTTCGAGTGAGAGAGCGTGCGAGTAAGTTTACTTAGATAACTTTTAAGAGATTAACTGTTGTTAAATCGAATATATTCCAGGATGTTTTATTCCTCATCCATAAAGAAAAGTCGTCCTTGTTAATACTTGCATTAGCAGGCATGCTGCATGCCAACGGTGAGTTAGAATGGAAGTTGGACTAGGCACAGGCGAGATGGCACAATTCCATGTCTACTACTACACGTGTGTTGTAAAATTGAAACGAAACGACGTTTTCCGAAGAATAGATCTTCAACTGGAATGGCCTGTGTTGATGTCAAGCTGAAAAAATTGTCTGTTTTCAAATTACATCGCATGTAAAGCAGATAAAGTATTGATTATGCAATCTTAAACGATAGAAGATTGGAATCCGATTTCAATTCAGATCTAAAACTACGTGCAGAAGATACATCTCGAATTTTGTTCGAATTCATTAGCACGTGTGAAAAAAAACCTACGACATACACCACTTTGCCCTCAAGCACGGTGTCTACCCGCGGCAAGGAACTAAACTCAACTCATAAAACGAAATCAAAATTTCAATCAAAAACAAAACCAATCACAGATGATAGTGAGTCGCGAAAATTGCTTTTTCACTTCCTGACATGCTGCTAGTAAAAGTTTAGGTCAGGTTTTTTAACGAACTTGTTAAGAAATGTGAGCCTACAGAATCCGTGCATACCGAAATTAAGGTTGCGTCGTGACTGAAACCGAGAGGTCTGCCTACTTAGTAATAGTTCCTGCCTAACTAACGTATTTAAGTAGTGCCTAACTGAAGTTGAATCTGTAGTGAAGGTTACGGACATCAAAAAATATTTTTTTTTGCTAAACTTCAGTTTTTTATCTTTTTTATAGGATCTTACAATACTAGATAAATTGGTATAAAGCTTTAGTGAGAAAAATTCTATGATTTTTTCGTTAACGGAGGGAACGTAGCACACAATTCATATGGTGCCATTCTAAGTAGTAACCTGCATACTAAGAATCTCTGTATACGGCGACACTGGCATACTACCTGCATACTGGGCATTACTCATAGGTGTGTGTAAGGCGTGACTACGCTGAATACAATTAGATACGAGTTTGAACAATCTTTCTACTCGCCCTAAAGCAAATTTTAGTTCAGTTCGAGTTAGGTAGCGGTCGAGTAAGTTACTTAGAGAATTCAGAGCTAAAACTGTAGTTCATTGAATATATTTCAGGATGTTATTCTAATCCATAAAGAAAAGTCTTCTTGTTAATACTGCATAAAGCAGGCATTGCTGCATGCAACGGTGGAGTCAGAATGAAAAGTTGGACCTAAGCTTGGAAAGAAAGGCCAATTCCATCTTACTATTAGCGTTATAAACTTCAAGACATTGTCCGGGGTACTGCGGAGTAAAAGTCTTGTTTAATGTCTGCACAGTAAACATTTTCTTGATATCAAATTTTTTCTAGAAAAATGGTTCAAAATGGCTAATAAGTAGAAAAAACTTCTTTTTTTTGCGATAAAAATTGACAATTTAATGCGTTTTGAAATATTTCAAAATGTTTTCTACAATCGAAAGAAATGCGCCTATTACACCCTAATTCTATTGGAAATTTTTTGTTGGGCATAAATTTTTATAAATATAGTGCAAATGGCACTTATCGAGTGTACAGCCAAGTGATAAAAATTTCAATCGATAATTTTAGAAATTATAACGCGAACAGACCAACTCAATATTGAGAATAATAATGAAGTCCTTTAATTCGCAGAAACTCATGCATTTTTTGTAACCGTTAAGTGTCATTCCGGTACTCATTTTTTAAAAATTTATGCTCGCAAAATCCCAATAATATGCGGGGTCAATTTTATCTCAAAAAATGGTTTTATCTTTCTTTGGCCATTTTTGAACCATTTTTCATGAAAATAAAACTTTGATATTGAATGGAGAGTTAAGGAAATTTAATGTGCTAGAATTTTAAGGTAACTTTTCGCATAAACACCCGAAAATGACTGAAGTTTATTAATCTCGACTTGAAAAAATTCTAAATTTGGTTTAGTTTGGAAATAGATGTATTAATAAAAATATGAACGTTTGCAAGAAGGAACACTTTTATGAAATAGAAAAAAAATACATTTTTTCTTTATATATTGGTTGAAAAAATGTATCAATTACCGGACTTATGCCACCACCCTTAAAATGTTTTGAAATAATTCTTGAATATTGAATTGATAAATTAATTGAAAACATAAAAATTTCACAAATGTCAGAAATTGGTTTAGAAATGATCATTTTCGTTATTATACAATAGTCCCTTTAATTTAATTTTCCGAGTTTTCTTCAAAATTTATGGAAATATGTTTTGTGATGTAACCTCACCCGCAGTTTTTCTTACAGGGCAAAAAAGTGAGTTTTAGAAATTTTGTAATTGTTCAACGCAATCAGGAATCGCTAAATGTTCAAAAGTAATCAAAAATCAATTTGCGAAAAAAAATTTCTACAATATCAATGCAACTGTCATTTAATTTAAAAATTGTTAATTCCGCAGCCACTCTAAAAGAATTGTGTGTTATTTAAATAAAATTCTGTAATTCAAAATTGCTCTCAGCGGGCATTGGTGAGCATTTTGAGAGATTAATTTCATTTTTTAATTTATGAGCTAGTGCTATGGCAAAATTCTACGGGATGTGTTGGACTGGGTTTAAGCCTATTTGATCAGACATTAGCCGACAATCTGTGTTTTTTGTGAGTGATATCCACGGCGCGCAAAATACATTTATTATCACAGCGCGATTGTGTTTTCGAAGCAGGTGAAAGCCAATTTCGGAAATAAATTAATGAAATTTGTCTCTGGAATGCGACTGCATAATAATATGTAATATTTCTCAAAAAAATTATTCAATAAATTAAAGATGAAATTCGTAATAATTAAACAAGTGAGACAATTCTGAGAGATATACAATAATTTTGCTCAGAGAACAACTCAGGAGGCACTCATGAAAAAAAAACTTTTACAAATTACCAGCGGAGAGAGATCTGAAGAAATCTGTGAATTTACATATGAAAAACTTGGTCAATTTATTAACAGATGCACAAAAACAAAGTCATACTAATAGTAAGAGTTATATTGAAACTGTATTTCACCTTACTGTAAGGCAACGCAATAAGGGGAAGTTTTGTATCATCCACCAAAATTTACTCATGGTCCCGCGTGTGAACTTTTTTAAAATCGCACCAATGTAGATTCTGTCCGTGGAGGATAATGAACCAAAAATTTTTCGACCGAAGACGCGGGAATATAATAGTGACTAAAAGTTTATGAAAACTGCGAATTTGATATAAAGTTTGATGTTCAAACTCAAACCAACGAAAGCTAAAACTCTTAATAATATGAAAAATCGAACGAATATAATTGCCGATAAAATGAATTTAGTATCTTATATGAAAAATCCTCTTTCGTTTTACAGTATTGCCTATAAATTTGCAACTTTTAAACTCGGCTTTCTATCGGTTAGATCCGATTTGTGGATATTTTTTTCGCGATATCAAAACTCCGATTCCGAGAGAAGTCGTCGAAAATGATACAGTTGATGCGGCACTTAATAATTCTACTGACAATTCAGAATAAAATAGTGGTTTAAAAATTTTTAGAATTTTCAAAATTTGCCCTCTTGCGCCACTTGTATCCATTTATTTTGAAAAAACAAGAAATGTTTTTGGTCATGGAACGATAGCTTGAGATAAGTTACAATTTTAGATATATGCCCTTTAGCTGCATTCGTTGGCATTGTTTGAGAGTTGGATGTAAATTTTTTTGGTAATCAATACACCTTTATTGTGAGTNAGTTTGTATTTTCGCGTGTTCTAGAAATTGTGTTGTTAAGGCAGTAACCGACGCGTTTCACTGTTTTTTAAACACCTGTAGTTTGATGAGGAAGAGTCGTTCGATGTTGAAATTACAGTATGTTGGAGATAAATGTCTGAATTTGTCAAAAAAAATAACGTAAAGTTTTTTGTACGACGGTACCAGTAGTAGTACCAGTCCAAAAAGGTCGATTTCCGGCTTTTTACCGATAAAATCATTTTGCAAGGAAATATCAGAAATTTTTTATTTTTCGTACGCCCACTAATAATGGGTTTTTCTTGGGTACTATGGCGTCAAAAATTAGATTTAAGGTCTATTTACTCAAAATCGATGAAATTTACACGTTAAATTTGCCGATTTCGGTATCTTCAGCGTTTTATTAAAATCATTTCCAGCACTGGTATCAAAAACTTTTCACACAAAAAGCTCATTTTTTGCAATCGATAGAGACGTGGTACTATGGCCTGCTTTTTTCGATATCAGATTTAGTTTTTAATATTAAGTTTTTAATGCACACATGTGCAAAGTTCAGGTACTACAAAATTTTGACCATTTGCCCATCTAAAAAATATTTTTGGATTTTTTTTCGACATTTTTAATTTTTTTTGATTGGTCCGCAAGATTTAATTGCAGGCTAACTGGTCCAAGTAAAATTAAGATCATCGATAAAGGCGTTCAAAAAGTACAGCATGAATACTAAAAAAATACATGGGAAAAATCCGAATTTCGGAACTTTATTTTTCGTCAAATCTAATTTTTTTAATTGATTCGGAAGCAAACTGATGACATAATGTCGAATGCAACAAAAATTAAGTTTCTACCATGTATGGATCTCGAGAAACAGCCTCTGTCGGTAACGTCAAATTTCACCATCTAAGAAATATTGTAGAATTTTTTTTTGAAATTTAAAATTTTTTTTGGGAGTTCAAGATTACATTGCAGGCTACCTGGTGCAAGTTAAATAAAGGTCATCGATCATAGCGTTAAAAAAATAAAGCATAAATACTGAAAAAAATACTTAGGAAAAATTCGAATTTCCGGAATTTTTTTGGTCAAATCAAAAAATTTAATTGATTCGGAAGCAAACCGAAGACAAAATTTTGAATGCAACAAAAATTAAGTTTCTCTCATGTTTGGATCTCGAGATACAGCCTCCGTCGGTTACTCCCAGATCCCAGACTCCCAGATTCCAGAATGTTAAATTTTTTCAAATTTTTATTTATTAATATAATTAAACAATCTACGTGGAGATCAAAAATTCTAAAATCCAGTCAAAATATTTCAGTAAAAAGATATGGGCTGCCTATAGAACCCCCTTAATGGTTAAACTCTCTATCTTCAGGCGATGAAAAGCAACTACAGGGGGGTGCGGCTATAGTCAGAAAGTTTTGTCGTCAAAAAACCCTAACTATACGCGTAATTCTAACTATACCGCGTACTTTGGGAAAATGTGCTCTGATTGGTCAATTTTGACAATATCTAAAGTTTAAAATTGCGTTAAAATATGGTCAGAGTAAGAATTTTGGTGATTTTAAAGTTAATTTTTCGTTACAAATCTTCTAGGAAGTATAAATTAGATATCATTGAAAAAAATGAAAATGAAGATAATTTTAAATAAACATGAATTCGAAAAAGATTTATCCGAAAATCGATAAAATGTCAAGGAAACAATGAAAATGATGAAAAAATATGCTCACAGTACTCACTCTCAGAAAACCAGAAAAACTAAATATTTTATCTGAATAACTTTGGCCCATTTTCAAGCTAGCCGACATTGTCTGCGAGACTTGAAAACAAGTTTTTAAACTCCTTGAAATACCGACACTTTATTGGTCAATCTGAGCATGTGTTTAAAAAAGTGTATTTTTCATTGTCGCCGGAGAATCTTGGTCTGAAAATCGGGTTTAAAACGCCTATCTTTGGCCTAGGAACGTTTGAAAAAAACCCTACCTTTGCCTATAACTATACGCCGCACGCCAGGAACGAATAAATTTACTTTTCAAATGCGTAGGTTTTTGCGGAGGCTTACGTAGGTTTTTGCGTGAAATCTAACTATACGCGTATAACTATACGCCGCACCCCCTTGTATTTGCATATCCAGGTATTTAAAAAACAAGGATATTTGTATTTTATCAAAACTTTATGATATTTTGAGAATTATCTGAAATTAAGAAAATAGGAATTTATTTTCTGAATTATGCTGAGTTTTTAAGATCAATTAAACAAGGCTTTTTTGTTTAAGTATTATTGTGGATTATTATTAATGATATCTGACTATGCAGCTTTTTAATTGAATAACGAGATAGACTGCCCGCGGTTTGTCTTATTATGAACACCAGGGCCAATATAAAAAATTGTAAAACAGTTATTATAATAGTCTGATAACAAAGATTGGGATCCCTAGGCTTCTAGTTCCGCGTTCGCGTTCGACCGATAAGTGGACCGGATATCACGAGATTGACCAATAAGAGCTTCGAAAATAAGTTAAAACGCGAACGCGAGAGTGGAGGCCTAGTGATACCAATTTTAGATATGGCTGATAATAGCCTATTATATTTTTTGACCCGTTAATGTAAAAATATACCAAAAATTTCCAAAAAGTCGGCTTTAAAAGGTGTGGGCGTCGATAATTGGGCTCTTTTTTACACATTTTCAAGTGAAGTTTCTGAGAAACATGGCTTCCGAAATAATTAATTTTTTGTCCAAATACGTAGTACAAGTTGTACTGTACAACTCTTATGGAAGTTGCCAGTACTATTCAGAGAATCTGATACTATAACCGACGCTCAAAAAAATGAATTACAGTAGGCGTCCCTAAAAGCACTGAAAAGCCTACTCCTCATTCATCTCTTATCACTTTNTATTGATATTTGCAATTTAGACTGAATATATAAATGCACATCACCAAATGTATGCTTTTTTTAAATTTTGCCTTTAGTGGTCAAAACAGCTTATTTGGGAGCCTAGCGCAAACGCCTACTCCTCCTTAAATATATATGAAAAATTTTCAATTTGTACATCAAATTTACCGCAAAGTCTAGATTAAGGTTCAAATGTATTTTTTTTTCTCCAAAGTCACAGGAACGACTTGTGAATTTCTAGTTTTTGTCGAAATTCTGAACTATAAATTTTCTCAAACCTACTTTATTTGGAAAAAATTCAAAATTCAGAAAAAATCCTCGGACTTAAAAAACTCAGTGACAAATTCTCTACAAAATAGGGCAATCAAAAAAGTTATCTGAGAAATCTCAATTATCGTCACCCTTAATTTAACCTTCAATTTCAACTCCCGAAGAACCGACTTTTCTTTGAAAAAATCTCAAAACAAAAAAAAATCTTATAAATGAAAAAACGTGGCAGAAAATTCTCTACAAAATAGTTGTATCAAAAAGTATTATACGTGAAGCTGAGATATCGACGCACACTCCCTAAAGTCATAAAACTTCGAAATCTGTGAAAAATTTTATACGATGAAATTTTACAAAAGTCACAAGAATTCTGATGGCGACCATTTTAAAGCATATTTTCGATATTTTTCCGAGAATTCCCAGCGCGGACAGTCTATATCGATAAACTTACATGTAATGTACAAAATAGAATATTGAAATAAGAATTAAATTAGTCAAGGACAAACAAATTGAAAAATGGGGTTTATCCAATATTTTGACGGGCATTTGTGAAAAATCAAACTTCTCACTCTCATTTCATTGAATCATCTCTCATTTGGTGTTGATGATAATAATGCTCTCCGCGATCACACATGTAGTGGTCCAATTTATTAATAAACCTATTTAATAACGATTTTCTTGGATGTATAAGATCAATAAATTTCATTTCTTGCATAATGTTTGATAAGATGAAAATGTTTGGAAAGGCATCTGAATAAGATAAATAAGGGGAGTTTTAACTAATCAATAAAAACTTTAATCCATCAAGCAGTGCAATAATCCTCTGAACTATTCGATGTCGAAATTATTCGTGCATGTGGAGCCACACTCACTTTGTTTCTTCGAACAGGCCGTCTATTTTCAAAGTGAGCTTAAACATGTTTCAAATTGATTGGGGTGGTTAAAATGCACTATTTATCTTTTAATATTTTAAGTTCTGATTATGGTGACCATGATTCTTCAAATAAGACTCTCATCATATATCTAAAAACCACCTTAAATCTTTGTTAATAAAGAGTTTTCAAAAACGTAAAAAAAAAATCAAATTATCACAATAAAATTTCGTGTTATTTTTATTTTTTTCAAAATAAATTCAAAAATAACGTTTGTTTTAATTTGACGACTAAAAATCTAAATATCAGGTTGACGTTAGCAGATTTTTTCTTCAGCTTTATCAGGACTTTGTTGAGGGCCTATTTTAAAAGAAATCATAGAAAATGTTTTCTCGAATTTTTCTCATTGTTGCTTGAATAATGATATTCCGAGTTTTAGGTTTAAATTAAGAAAAATGTTCCCCACATAAGTTTTAGCTTGTCCTGTGGTAGCTTTTGCAAAATTTTGAGCAGATTCCAGATTGTATCTTAGGATGAGATAGATTTTGTGACGACTATTGTCCAAAAACGGCAGGTTTAGAGAAAATATAGCACTTGATAAAAATTACCTATTAAACTAGTGAATCAAATTGTCAGTTTATTTTCAAATCAAACATGGGGAGAAATAAATGGCTCATTTGTTCATCAAAAAGATCAATTTAAGCGACCAGTACTTCTTAAGAACTAATAAAAATGCCTTGTATTTCTATTATTATAAAACATACTGGTAACTGTTATGTGCCACGTTACGATTTATGTTTTGTCAAAGAATAAATTGTTCAGCAAGTTTTTAGTTTAAACTAACTGAAACTTATACTGGAATTATTTAAAAAAGTTTGATAAATTTCTTTAAAGAAATAATAGCATTTTAATTCCTATGTAAAGATTAATATCAAATCTATTTTTTGTATTTCATTTTAATATTTCTATTATTTTATTGTTGAAAAATATGGTCCTTAAAATTTAAAGTTAAATCTTAAAATTTGAACAGTGAATTTTATTTTTTAAAGATTTTAACGTCAATCATAAAATTTGATTTTTTATTCGTTAATTTTTAATGTGAAGCGATGAAAAATAGACACTCATGATTCATAATAAAATGTCAAGGAGATATTAGTCATATGTTGTTAGTCTCTTAGCAATCATAGCGAAGTTTCAGATTTTTTCAAAGTATTTTCTTGGGAACAAATACATAAACCTCAATTTTAATGAAAAATTCTAAAAATAAGTGAAAGTGAGTAGCACCTTTTTACTTCAGTTTTGCAGTAGCTTCAATTTGAAGGTACTTTCCGTACAATCGGCTGCTGATAATTTTCTAAAAAGTCCAAATGCAATTTTCTATTAATAGGAGCAATGATTAAAAAAAAGTTTTTCACTAAAAATTGAGAAGACATGTTTCTACGAATTAGATAAAATTAAAAAAAATGTATCGAGTCGTTTTTAAGAAATATAAGGGTTCAAAATTTCAACCTGACGTAAACAAATTTTTTCTTCAGTAGACCATGAGCTTTGATTTGATGGTACTTTTACTCAAAACGATGAATTTTTTTTTTGGGAATCATGAAAATTGACTTCCCGCTGAACTAATCTGCAATTTTCTATACATAGGAGCGATGATCAAACAAAAATTTTTCACTAGAAATTCAGAAGACATGTTTCTTCGAATAATACCAAATTAAAAAAAAATGTATCGAGTGGTTTTCGAGAAAATTGAGCTTAAACAAGTCCAATTAAAATTTCTGCAATTATTTTCGATAGCTGTTGACGTAGTGAAACGGTCAATCTATAAAATGTTATCAATTTCCATTGAGCCGTTTCCGAGATAAAAGACATTGAAGTCAAAATCAGTGTTTTAGAACTTTACTCCCACTTGGTTCTGTGGTGCCCATTTTTTTACTTATGGTCGGATGCAGAAGGATAGATCTTCATTTTAAGGTTTTCAGAATTTCTATAACGTGTTTCGTTTTTTTTCTGAGGCCCGATCTGAAATCTCAAAACCGTTGAGTACTCCCGTAAAAATTAGCTTTCAGTCCTGCAATCAAGGAATTTTGTTATTCACTATGGACTTCCGTTGGAAAAAATAGAGTAAAAATCGACCTCCTCCTGCGTAGTTTAACGTACGGCTGTTCAAATTTTAAGATATGAATGTAATTTAAAATGTACAAATTATTAAGCCAGAAAAATCTCTCGTGTTGTGCTTTAAAAAAAATTACCTGTAGGAAATGATGCAACTATTAAAAAGATTAAAACTGTCATTTTGTTCATCAGGTAGTGGTTCAGAGTAATGAATGATTTCATCTCAAATAAACCGGTTTAATTAAGTCTGATTTTATTTTAATTCAAGATTATTAGAGATAATGACAGTATAAAAAATGTCTTAGAATGCAAGTTTGGGTCGTCGGATCGTCAGATCTCTGGAACGATTATACAATTTATGTAGAAAAATTGATTTTGCAATAAATGTTGTCCCGCTAACTAACGGTGATAGTGACTGGACTATGTGACAAACTGTATGTCGCTTATGACGCGAAACCTTTTGCGACAACCATAACGCAATCACTTTGAAGCGTTATATTTTATAAGGGCCAGGTTTTATTCCAAATTTTAAGGGGTGGTCATTGACCACTGGTCAACTATACAACTGTACTTGAGCTCGATGTATGAAATTTCCTCTCGAAAATATTTTTTTTTGGTTTTATGCGATTTTTTCGCAACTGAAGCATAATTTCGAAAAAATGAGCCTGAAAACTTGAAGGCAAAGAACTAGATTAGAAGCATGTCGATCGCAAATCGCTCGAACAAATGCATCTTTTTTAATAAACATATGTTCAAGTATGATCAGAAATTAAAAAAAATAGTATTCTGCGATCCTTAGAAATGCAACAAGGTGTACTTAAAAAAGTAATAAAAATTTTTTTGGCCCTATTTTGATACTAAACCTGGGAGAAGATAGATTTTTGATCTTAAATCGTGAAAAAACCGCCGAAAATTCAGTCATTGAAAAGAGAAAAAAGGTTTCCTGCAAATTTTAGTTTGCTTATTCCACGTATTATTAACTTTTCAACAGATTTCGATATACCGAAAATGATCCCTAGTGTGGATCTCTGTCCACGCCTACTTGTAGTGTAGGTAGTGACGTTCTGAATGGCGGACCGCTCTGAATGGCTGGCCAGGCGTCACAAGTAGGCATGGACAGAGATTCACACTAGGGGTAATTTCTCATATGGTCTGAGAGGTGTTAGATTTTGAAAGTTTGCGAAATGACGTCATGTAACGACTATGTGACGATTGGTTTCATCATCAAAATCTGAGTTCGACCTTTGATTTTACATGATTAGGGCTAGGTCTACAAAATGGCATTTTTGGAATTATGACTAAAGCTTCAGATTTTCGTTACCTAGCTCTAAAATATTGCAAATCACACATGAACACCCCCTTTAACTGACTCGGGAACCAGTGTTCAGATTTTATTCAAAATTAAAAGATTATCTACGGTGACCCAAAAAAATATAAAATTTGTCAAAATATTCCAGCTCGACCCCAAATGATAACATAGTAAAAAGAATCTGTATCACAAATAATTGAAAAGTTTCTTAGAATATTTGACCCCAAATAACCAAAAATGACCTGAAATAGTAACTTCTAAAGTCATCACCTGCTTTTCGGGAACTTTTGCAGCTGATAGAAAGTAACCCTAAGAGTTCAAAAAATCGTCAAAATTATCAACTTATCTTTAAATGCCTTAAAGGGGTGCCATAAGTCCGGCAGATTGGTACATTTTTTTGGAGCAATATATGAAAGAAAAAAATGTGAAATTTATTTTTTATCTTCAATAAAAGTGTTCATTTATTTTTTATCTTCAATAAAAGTGTTCATCCTTGAGAACGTTTTATTTTTATTTTTAATTTCTTAAAAGATTTTTCCCTTCTTTTTTCCAAATTGGAGAGCGATGAGAACGCTAATGAGAACGGTTAATTTTGGCAAAAAACCTACGTCTTTCTCAGATTTAACCAATCAAAACGGCGGGAATCAAGTCTATCCAATTTGGAAAAAAGAAGGCAAAAACCTTACACCGTGTATTATAAACCACTTTTCACTGTACATCCATTTCCAACTTAACCTGACAATAGAATTTTCTTCGAAGACGATATTAACGTAGCACCCAATTCATATGTGCATGCTAAGTAGTATACTCTGCATACTAAGGATACTCTGCATACTGAAGATACTCTGTATACTGCGTACACTGTGCATACTACCTTGCATACTGTGCATACTTCATAGGTGTGTGTAGGCGTGACTACGCTGAATACAATTAGATACGAGTCGACCAATCAACTCTTTCTTCTCGGCCCTAAACATAATTTCAGTCAGTTCGAGTGAGAGAGCGGTCGAGTAAGTTACTTAGATATTTAGAGATTAACTGTTGTTCATCGAATATATTCAGGATGTTATTCTCATCCATAAAGAAAAGTCGTCCTTGTTAATACTTTGCATAGCAGCATGCTGGCATTGCAACGGTGAGTTAGAATGGAAGTTGGTACTAGGCTACACGAGATGGCACAATTTCCATTGTCTACTACTACACGTGTGTTGTAAAATTGAAACGAAACGACGTTTTCCGAAGAATAGATCTTCAACTGGAATGGCCTGTGTTGATGTCAAGCTGAAAAAATTGTCTGTTTTCAAATTACATCGCATGTAAAGCAGATAAAGTATTGATTATGCAATCTTAAACGATAGAAGATTGGAATCCGATTTCAATTCAGATCTAAAACTACGTGCAGAAGATACATCTCGAATTTTGTTCGAATTCAATTAGCACGTGGTGAAAAAAACCCCTACGGACAACAGCCACTTGCCCTCAAGCACGGGTGTCCTACCCGCGGGCAAGGAACTAACTCAACTCATAAACAAATCAAAATTTCAATCAAAAACAAAACCAATCAACAGATGATAGTGAAGCGCGAAAATTGCTTTTTCACTTCTCTGTACATCTGCTTAGTAATAAGTTTAGGTCAGGTTTTTTTAAACGAACTTGTTAGAAATTGTGAGCCTACAGAAGTCGTGCATACCGAAATTAAGGTTGCGTTGACTGAACCGAGAGGTCTGCCTACTTAGTATAAAGTTCTGCCTACTAAGTATTAAGTAGTGCCTACTGAAGTTGAATCTGTAGTGAAGGTTACGGACATCAAAAAATATTTTTTTTGCTACTTCAGTTTTATTATCTTTTTTATAGGATCTACAATACTAGATAAATTGTATAAAGCTTTAGTGAAGAAAAATTCTATGATTTTTTCGTTTAAACGGAGGGAACGTAGCACACAATTCATATGTGCATTCTAAGTAGTATACTCTGCATACTAAGAATACTCTGTATACGGCGGACACTGTGCATACTACCTTGCATACTGGGCATACTCCATAGGTGTGTGTAGGCGTGACTACGCTGAATACAATTAGATACGAGTTGAACAATCTTTCTACTCGGCCCTAAACATAATTCTAGTCAGTTCGAGTTAGGTAGCGGTCGAGTAAGTTACTTAGAGATTCAGAGCTAAACTGTAGTTCATTGAATATATTCAGGATGTTATTCTAATCCATAAAGAAAGTCTTCTTGTTAATACTTGCATAAGCAGGCATGCTGCATGCAACGGTGAGTCAGAATGAAAAGTTGGACCTAGGCTTTGGCGAAGATGGCCAATTCCATCTTTACTATTACGTTATAAACTTTAGACATTGTCGGGGGTACTGCGGTAAAAGTCTTGTTTTAATTCTGCACAGTAAACATTTTTCTTGATATCAAATTTTTTTCTAGGAAAAATGGTCAAAAATGGCTAAAAGTAGAAAAAAACTTCTTTTTTTGCGATAAAAATTGACCTTTAATTGCGTTTTGATATTTCAAAATGTTCTTACAATCTAAAGAAATGTCGCCTATTACACCCGTAATTCTATTGGAAATTTTTTGTTGGCATAAAATTTTTATAAATTTAGTGCCAAATGGCACTTATCGAGTGTACAGCCAAGTGATAAAAATTTCATCGATATTTTAGAAATTATAATCGCGCGACCAACTCAAATTGAGAATAATAATGGAAGTCTTTAATTCGCAGAACTCATGCATTTTTTGTAACCGGTAAGTGTCATTCGGTACTCATTTTTTAAAAATTTTATGCTCGCAAAAAATTCCCAATATAATTGCGGGGTCAATTTTTATCTCAAAAAATGTTTATCTTTTCTTTTGGCCATTTTTGACCATTTTTCATGAAAATAAAACTTTGATATTAATGGAATTAAGGAAATTTTTAATGTGCAGAATTTTTAAGGTACTTTTTAACGCATAACACCCGAAAATGACTGAAGTTTATTAATCTCGACTTGAAAAATTCCTAAATTTGGGTTTAGTTGGAAATAGATGTATTAATAAAAATATGAACGTTTGCAAGAATGAACACTTTTATGAAATAGAAAAAAAAATACATTTTTTCTTTTATATATTGTTTTGAAAAAATGTATCAATTACCGGACTTATGCCACCCCCTTAAAATGTTTTGAAAAAATTCTTGAAATTGAATTTGATAAATTAATTGAAAACATAAAAATTCACAATGTCAGAAATTTGTTTAGAAATGATCATTTTCGTTATTATACAATACCCTTAATTTTAATTTTCCGAGTTCTCAAAATTTAATGAAATATGTTTTTTGATGTAACCTCACCCCGCAGTTTTCTTACAGGGCAAAAAGTGAGTTTTTAGAAATTTGTATTGTTCAACCAATCAGGAATCGGCTAAATTTTCAAAAGTAATCAAAAATCAATTTGCGAAAAAATTTCTACAATATCAATGTCAACTGTCATTTAATTTGAAATTGTTAATTCCGCAGCCACTCTAAAGATTGTGTGTTATTTAAAAATTCTTAATTTCAAAAATTGGCTCTTCAGCGGCATTGGTGAGCATTTTGAGAGATTAATTTTCATTTTTTAATTTATTGAGCTTTATGGCTTAGTGCTATGGCAAATTCTACGGGATGTGTTGGACTGGGTTAGCCCTATTTGATTCAGACTATTTTAGCCGACATCTGTGTTTTTTGTGAGTGATATCACGGCGCGCAAAATACATTTATTATTGCCACAGCGCGATTTGTGTTTTCGAAGGCAGGTGATAATGCCAATTTCGGAAATTAATTAATGAAATTTTGTCCTCTGGAAGTGCTGCGGGCATAAAATTAATATGTCATATATTTCCTCAAAAAATTATTTCCAATAAATTAAAAATGAAATTCGTTAATAATTAAACAAGTGAGACAATCTGAGAGAATACAATTAATTTTGCTCAGAGAACAGACCAGGAGGCACTCGATGAAAAACAAAACTTTTACAAATTTACCAGCGGAGAGAGATCTGAAGAATCTATGTGATTTATCATTATTGAAAATTGGTCAACTTTATCTACAGATGCACAAAAACAAAGTCAACAATAGTAGAGTTAATTTGAACTGTATTTCACCTTACTGTAAGGCAACTGCAATAATGGGGAAGTTTTGTATCATCCACCAAAATTTACTCATGGTCCCGCGTGTAGAACTTTTTTTAAATCGCACCAATGTAATTTGCGTGAGGATATGACCAAAAATTCTTTTCGAACCGGAAGACCGGAATATAATATGACTAAAAGTTTATGAAACTGCGAATTTGAATATAAAGTTTTATTTTCAAACTCAAACCAACGAAAGCTAAAACTTCTTAATAATATTGAAAAATCGAACGAATATAATTGCCGATAAATATGAATTTTATCTTATATGAAAAATCCCTTTCGTTTTACAGTATTGCTATAAATTGCACTTTTAAACCTTCGGCTTTCTATCGGTTAATCCGATTTTGGATATTTTTTCGCGATATCAAAACTCCGATTCCGAGAAAGAAGTCGTCGAAAATGATACAGTTGATCGGACTTATAATTCTACTGACAATTCAGAATAAAATAGTGGTTTAAAAATTTTTAGAATTTTCAAAATTTGCCCTCTTGCGCCACTTGTATCCATTTATTTTGAAAAAACAAGAAATGTTTTTGGTCATGGAACGATAGCTTGAGATAAGTTACAATTTTAGATATATGCCCTTTAGCTGCATTCGTTGGCATTGTTTGAGAGTTGGATGTAAATTTTTTTGGTAATCAATACACCTTTATTGTGAGTTTTTTGTCGTAATTGCTCTCAAATTTGCGCTCTAGCACCACTTGTGACTATTTTTGTAATTTGTAATGATCATTTGCGACATCGTTGAAGTCAAATTACCCTGTCATAAAATTTTCTTGAAATTGACCATTTTTTGAAATCTGAATTTCATATCCCAGGGACAAGTTGAAATAAGGCATTTCAAAACTCAAAAATGGGTTTGGATGTTTTAAAGCTATCTTGTTAAGAATTTGTTTCTGGTCATTTTGGAACCCTAGGATTTTATTTGTTCTTCATAAATTTTCAAAAAAAATTTGATTTTTCGGTCAATTTTTAGAGATCTTACAGGTAGTCTCCAACCCAGATCTGGAGTAGCAGTATGCAAAGCTAAAAGGCTGATTTTTTCGCCAGTGAATAATAAGCGTTTTTTGCTTGAGGGTCGGCGACAAATATCTGACCTCAAATAACCCGTCAAAGTTCAAGGTCAATTTCAAGTTCATCAGATAGACTTGCAAGTACCCTTAAAAGAACCGGAAGGATCTACTTTCTGATGAGCGTATTATAAACTATGGCTAACTTATATACCGTAAGGTCGCTAGAGAGCCAACTGGACTTAAGATTGACCTTGAGTGTTGACCAGTTTTTGCAAGTCTATCCGATGATTTTGAAATTGACCTTGAACTGTGCCGAGTTATCTGAGGTCAAATATTGGTTGCCGACCCTCAAGCAAAAATGGGTAACCGAAAAACGCTTAATTTTCACTGACCAAAAAATCAGCCTTCTAGCTTTGCATCTCCAGAAAAAATTCTCTACAAGATAACTTAACATTCAAACCCATTTTTGAATTGTGAAATTCCTTATTTCAAATCGTCTAGGGCAAAAGCGCCAAAAATTAGAATTCTAACTGCTCACATGATGTCAGAAATTGTACGGGAAATTTCAATTTTTTATTAAATAAGTGCAATTTGACTCTGAAAAAAATTTGTTTATATTGGTTTTCGCACCTGACGAACACAAAAAAGTAATTCAAAAACATCGATTTGAAAAAATCTTGTCGAATTCAAAATTTACTCTTGAACTTCAATCAAACTGCAACTGTGGCGTAGATGTCCTGAGAGCGTTTTTAAAATGCTAAAATGGCGTAGATGTCCTAAGAGCGTTCTCAAAATTTGAAAATGGCGTGGATGTCCTGAGAGCGTTTCAAAACCAAAACCTGCCTTTTCAAAGATTTACGTTTTCCCACCGAGAATCTATCGTGGCGTGGATGTCCTCTGAGCGTTCTTTATCAATATATAAACTATATAATATGGTCCAGCATTCACAGACGCAATATATAATCGAGCGCATCATGCGCATAATGCTCAATTTGAGCTTCATGACTAAAGCGTTATGCTGCAAAACTCATGGAGAATCACTTATGTTCAACATCACTCACGATCAGCAAGTATCATAATTAAGACAAAAATAGTAAAGCAGCCTTTATTTACAGTTCGGGCAAAAAGTTGTATACGAAAAAATTATATTTTTGTATTATATCCTATAATTTAAAGGTCAGTATAAAAACTTATTTGTTTTTTTGGACCCGTTGAATTCATCAATTACAGCGCTGAGATCTCATCAGGTGAAAACAGGCTATACTATCTGATAATATTCTTCGTAATCTTGTTCTTCTTCCTCAATTATAGTGTTTCTTGTTTTCTTTCGACTGCACAATCTTTCTATGTGTCCGATTTCTTTATGCAAATGAGCTATCCTACGTTTCCAGGATCCTAAACGTTAAAAATTTTTAAATGATGCAGAAAATGATGTTTTGGTCATTTCTGAATAATCAAATAAAATACTTGGACAAGAAAAAACCTGTTTCTCAGTAATTAACTTCAACTATTTTCTTCGTGTTCTTTATTCAAATCGCCGCAATAAACACTATTTTGCTCTCACACAAAAACGCCCTATAAGTTATTTTCGAGCTAAAAGTAAAAACCGAGTAGAGTTGCATCGTACCCAGAAAAAATTACTTTGAAATTAAACTCAAAATGAAGTATTATTAAACCTGGTTATTTGACCGGTAAAAGTCGGTCTTAACCCTTTTTGCTGGTTGAAATACTGTCAAAAATATCACACCTTTTGATAAAAGCGGTATGAAATTTGACGAGAGGTGTCAAAATGAGTGGTGATGGGTTTTCGAATAAATTTGAACCGTTGCGCATTTTAAACTTTTTGTACCAAATCACTGTACAAGGTGTTAACAGTTAACTGTTTGACAAAAATTTTGAAAATAATATTAAATTAAAAAAAAAGAAAAAAAGTATAAAAAACAAAATTATATTTAAAACGATGGTGTCAAGAAAAATTATCGATTAATTCTACCTTGCTTTGGACAATATTCTATTTCTTGAGAATACCAGACACTTTTTGTCCCATCTAAGCATGTCTTTTTCAATTTCATCGATTGCGAAAGTCTTTCTTCTTGAGCTTCTGAGAAATCGTTCAGAATATTATTTCCGCGAAGTTCATAAGTTCTTAATTGTTCTGGATTCCCGGCCATACGAGTATACGCATCGTACAAAACTGATAAAACAGTGTAAATTGGAACATAGAGATATGATGATGTATACATTGGCTGCATTTAGGTTAGATATGATCAATGACCGATTGCTAATCGGCGATTGGTCATCAAAGATCGTAATTTCCATTGGTCATCAAGGATCGGAATTTCAAAGAATTTTTAAATATGGGCCAAAAATTTCTGTGAAAATACCCACGGATTAAGGGGGTGTAGGGGGCGACCTTTTATAGCCGTTTGGAACATTAATTTGCAAAATTTTATATTTTTTCTGTATAAAGTGACTATGAGAAAATTAATGGCTTTTACGAAAAATTTGTATCTCCTCTAGAAATTTTCTCAAAATTTGAAAATTTTNTTGAGAAACTATTTTCGGTCTAGCTCGAAAACTAAAAGAGATATGGAGTTAAAACCAAAAAAAATTAAATCGGCATAGCTGTTGTAGTATAAAAGTGAATATCTTATATCAAAATAAATAATAATCATTTTTGACTCACTGACAATTTTGTCTAGCGTGTATGTTCATGGTCAGTGTGAGAGACACAGTGCCTATTTTAAAATTCTGTATGACATAACTTTTCTAAATTGTATAAGCTATCGGCTTTTGAAATCAGATTGAAATTGTATGCAAATTGAGAGAGAAGATAGGTTTTGGAAGAGGTCTCGAAAATCAGTAAAATTGGCGATAGAGAGCATTCTAGGGCAAATTGAAAAAATCTGTATGAAGAGTTTTTTTTTAATTTAAAATCATTTAGAATAGTGAATTATTGGTACTGGCCAATGAAAAACCAGAGAGGAGATAGCATATTGCGTTTTTTGAAAATTTGCTCTCTAGCTCTAACGGGTGATGTTAAAATATTTTTAAAGTTTTTTGTGTCGACTTCAAATTGTTTGAGCATAAATTTTTTTTTCATTTAACCTTTACTATGTCCCGTATTCTCACAATATTCTCTCAAAGTGAAAATATGCCAAAAAGGTCGCCCCCTCTACCCCCTTAAGGGAATGGGCGTCAATAATTGGGCTCTTTTTTTACACATTTCCAAGTTAAGATTCTGAGAAACCTGGCTTCAGAAATAATTAATTTTCCAAAATACGTAGTACTACTCTTAAGAAAGTTGTCAGTACTATTCAGAGCATCTGATACTTCAACCTACGCATAGAAAATGGTTTTTAGTAGGCGTCCCTAAAAGTACTAAAAAGCCTACTCCTCATTCGTTACTCATAATTTTTTCTTGTTATTTGCAATTCAACTTTCAAATATGAATTTTAGGAGTCTCACGCAAAAGCCTACTCCTCCGTAAAAATATATAGAAAATTTTCAATTTGTGCATCAAATTCACCGCAAAGCCTGGATTAAGGTCCGCACGACTCCTTTTTCCGATATTTTAATCCAAAGTCTCAGAAAAGTTTTGTGAATTTCTAGTTTTTGTTGAAATTCTGAACTATAAATTTTCTAAAACCTACTGTCAGAATAATAAAGCCCATGTCCAGAAAAATAATCGAAAGCATCGAGATCACACTCTATTTTTGATTAGGGGGTGGTGTCGCATTTTAAGGCAGAAATGTGGTTTTTAATGGGACAATTTGTAGCAAAAGTACAAATCGTCGGACCAAACATTACCTCTTTCTGATATTTTGAACAAAATTCTTGCATTTAAAATAAATCAAAGTGGACGGATGGTCGCATCAGAAAGTGCTTACAAGAATACAGCATATTTAAAATGTATCTGTCCTGAGTTTTGAATTATACCGGACAGAACGTAGAAAACACCAATTATGGAGTTTTTTTGAAAATTCTGAATTTGCTCTCAGATCACCAAAAAAACTGTTATTTTTGACCATGTTTAGGTCTCAATCAAAAATGTATCTCCTCCTGGATTTTGATTAAGTCCACACATTCGAACTAGATAAAGTTGCGGCTAAAGAGTCCGGCAAAACACCAAAGTTTGATTTTTGGTTCTAAAATTTCCTTGAGCTCGTTTTTTCTGTAAATCGTGTGTTTAAATTCCAAAAATCAGAAATTTTCATCTTTTTCCATACGAAAATATTTTTGAACTCATCAAAAAGTGCTTTCTAGCCATGTATAAGAATAAAACGGTGTAACAAAATGCTTTAATTTTTCCATAATTTTTTATAAAAAAAGCATAAAAAATTTAAAATTGAAGAAATTTGTTCCTAGAGCTCATTTTGCGACGACACACCTTAAGGGGGTAACGACGGGTTTTTACTGATTTTCAAACGTTAGTCCTGACGCTGAAACGCAAATTCGTATTGAGTTCAAACTTTCGGATATAGGAGATATTTATTTTGAATTTTTCAAAAAATGGTGTAAAATTTTTTTGTATGACTGGGACCGGCCGGTTATACCGGTCCAAAAGTAATTTTTTCCATTTTTGGACCCATTTCATTATAGCTCCTGATATCCAAATTTTCAGTATAAACTTCAATTTTGTGAGCTTAACAGCCGTACAAAGCCTGATTTTCAAATTTCTTGTTATTTAGACACAAATTTCAAATAAATGGGTGTTTTTGCACTGTTCGTTGACCCCATTTCATTTAGTCGAACAATATCAGATTTTTTTTTAAGAAAAGCACTTCTTTAAAAGTGTGCAAAAGCGAGGCGGTACGAAGAGTTTTTTTAATTTTTTTTCTCATTAGCTTTTTAGAGGCAAAGTTTATTTACCCTCAAATTCGTCAAAAATAGGATTTTGAAGAAAATTCCAAACCTTTTTTGAGTAAAAATCATAATTTTGGGATACATTTTTGTCAGTAAGTTACAAAAAAAAATTAGTTGTAAAAATAGTCAAATCCAATGTCTAGATCACGAGAAAAAAGTTAATTACCTGAAAAATACTTGGAAAAAATTCCATTTTTTTCAAATTCGGCAAATTTTTTATCGAAATTCATTTTTTTGTTTTTTAAGCAAACGTTAAAAATAAGAATCATGCTAAAATAGCTTTCTAATCATTCTGAGTGTCGAGACAGCCTCCGTCGGTTACCGCTAAATTTCTGGATTAAGAAATATTTAGATTTTTTTTTTTTGAAATTCAAAAATTTTTATTGCATGTTCAAGATCTAATTCACAGTGATCTAATGCAACAAAAATTAGAGCAAAAAAAAGTTATTACTTCAAAAGATACAGTGCGGTTAGGAAAATAAAACTTTGAAAATATAGAAAATTTTGAAAAATTTTTCACATCGAAATTTTTTTTTTATTTCTTGAAGCAAACAAGAGCACGAAAATCACAATGCAATAAATTAGCGTTCCCTATCACTTCTTAGTCGAGATACAGCCTCCGTCGGTTACCCCCTTAAGGGGGTGGCATAAATCCAGCAGATCAGTACATTTTTTCAGAGCAATATTTGAAAAAAAAATGCGGAAATTTATTTTTTTATTTCTTATCTTCAATAAAAGTGTTCATTCTTACAAACGTTAACATTTTTATTTTCTAAACATAACTTAGTATTCCTTTATGACCTTTTGATTAATCTAAGAGATGTGGGTTGAGGGAGCCAATCCTAACACACCTAAGACCCCTTCTAGCCACTCATGAGGCTGTTTCTCTTCTTTTCAGCCCACATCTATTAGATTAATCAAAAGGTCATAAAGGGGCCTATACCCCTATACCGTATAGGCTATACCGTATAGCTAAAAATATAAAAAAACACTTTTCTCTGTACATCCATTTCCAACTTTGCAGAAACTCTGCGTAGATGTAACCCAGCTCCATAATTTAAACAAAAATAAAAAATTAATTATGAAGGTTTTGGCTTCTAATGGAATGGTGGAGTATCGTTCTTTAGGCACATGGTGAGCGAATTTTTTGCAAAAAATCCGGAAAAAATATTTCCCAGAATTTTCGAAAAAATTTCGAGATTTTTTTAGAATATTTTCAAAATAAGAAAGTTTCAAATCATGCATCTCCGCTGATTTTCTATCCTCATCCCGATTTGGGGGATAAAACGGGATAGGGATGACGGGATAGGGTATCCCGGGCCTGGGATAGACTATCCCTTTTTTGTGAATAATTGTGGGTTTTGTGGGTTTTTTCATATTTGTATAGGCCATATCTATTTATTCCCAAATATTTTTGATTTAACTTTTTTAGTGACATGTGCGTCTCTTAAAAAGCTATGCTTTAAGTGTAAATTACGTGTTTTTCTTAACAAAACTGACATTTTTTGGTTTTTGTACTCGCAGTATTTGCGCTCACTATTTTTGCCACAATTTTTTTGGATTTTTTTTACATAGAAAATGTGTGCCTCTGAAATAGCTAACGTTTGAGTATAATTTGAGGGGTCGATAGTAAAATGGATAAAACGTAAAATGGATAAATTTGAGATTTTGAACTTAGAATAACCTGAACAAAAAGTTTTAGAAATCAAAATTTGACAAAATTCACGCTTAATGGTTAGAAATTCAACAATCATAAGTAAAATCTAAAATTATTTTTTTTGCGCCAAATGATAATTGCAAAAAGGCAATGACATGGTGATCCGGCAAAAAATGGGAATTTTATGCTATAGAACTCTTGTTCTTGCCGGTTAAAGTCCCCTCATTTAAGAACTGCCGAAAGAAAATTTTTATAAATTTTTGGCCAAAATGATGTGATTATCACAAAAAATCGACATTTTGTGTTATTGTAAGCGGTCATATCTTCTGGAATACTGAACGAAAAAAAAATTTGTTCTGTGTTGAAATCCCACAACTTTTAAGAACACGCATGTAGCCCTAGTTTTTTATTTAAAGAAAAACGATTTTTGACCAATCAAAAATCTGAATTTTTCTCAAAAATTTTGTCCGAGTGAAATTTTTTTTTTGAAATTCTCTAAAAAATGTACTTTTCCGATTTTTCATAACTATCATAGGTTTAAAATGAACAAAACCCGATAACAGCTTAGTTTATGCCACCCTCTTAAGATGATTTATAAATTATAGTTAAATAATAGTTAAAACAAATACAATCTATCATTTGTCCTCAACTGCACTGTATTAAATTTTGTTGAAATTCGCTGGAAATTGTTCAGTCAAATTAGAGAAAATTGATAATTGTGAGCCAGGTTTTAAATTCGCTGATTGGTCGGTTGCCCTTATTGCGTGGTAGACACCTTTAGCCTTTATTCGATGTTTTTTTCTGGTTCCCGATTTTTTTTGATAAAAAAACTGTTGAATTTACTTTAATTTGATAAAATTTACACGTTTCGCTGCACACAAGTTTTTGTTTTATCTTTTTCAAAGAAAAATATTTTGTCTCGGAAAATCCGATCCCTGATTATTATATTTGCATGGATTAAAATAATTCTCGAACCTTATCTTTGATAAAGTGTTCCTTCTCCTACGAGAAATAATTGACTGTAGCAAAACTAAAAATGAAGCAAATAAAGACTTTTCTATCAGCAAAAATAAATATGGAATAGCGCCTGTCATATTTGTTAACAGCTGTTCAATTATTCACCAAGCATCTCTGGAAGTATGAATATACGGTGATGATTCATACCCTTTACGACCTTATGTGAACTCTAGGATGTGCGGGTTGAGGGAGCCAATTCCTAAACAACTCATGAGACCTCCTAGCCACTCATGGGGCCGCTTTTCAGCCCGCACATCCTAGATACACAAAAGGTCGTTGAAGGGATACTGTATGATAGACCTTTTAACATTATCATGAATTAAAAATAATCATTTTCGAAATGCAAGCCAATTTATATGAACTAATGGCCCCGGCGGATATATTGTGACTATCTGTCAGTTGAGGGCCCTTAATCCATATCATCATCATATTTGTTTTGAATATTATATTTTATATTCATCAAAGCAATACAATTATTTTGAACTTATTAATTTTATTTTGCTATACACAAAACTTACGTCAAGGTTAAGACATTGAATGGCAACAAAATAAAGTTATAATGTGAATCAAAATTTGAGATTTTTGAAATAGGTGACATGATATGACACTAGCAGAACGCCCTTAATCTATGTATTCTGATTTTTTCCCTCTCAAAAAAGGCTTTTGTAATACAGTACGGAACATTTAAGCTTGAGAAATAATTTTTTTCACGAAATTTCAACTGTTCAGGCTCATTGGTTTATATCATATAAATTATATGGCCAACAAGTAAAGTTTTAAGTCATATTAGCGTTTATAAGAGTATTGTCGTATATTATGATACGTTTACATAGCCGATGGTCAAAAAGGACAAAAAACAGAAGGACTGTATGATCGCCCCCCAAAAAGTCGATGTTATTTTCAAACAACTGAAAATTCATGTTTACCGAAAACACATCGTTAACGAAAAAACGGTGTTTTTATTATAATGCGCTATCAGGTATCAGGTTATCCAAAAATGTTTGATCCTTATATTCCGATCTCTAGGCTGGTCTGCTCACCACGTGAATTTAATTATGAAGATTGAATAGTTTTGATGATTAGTTAAACTATCAGTATTTAATTATTATGATTAAATTATCATATAAAATTATTATGATTATTCCCCATAAAAATAAAACACAGATTCAGTTTTTTATTCTAATAAATAATACCTTCTATGTTGATCGTATATCGCTCGATATCATCTTCCACAGCCTTGTTGAAAGCGCTCTTTGATCTTCCATAACTTTCATAGGAATCAATTTGAGAAATAAGCGTATTCTGCAAGTGGCCGATTTCATTGATTAAATCGTCCTCCTTCTCATCTTCGTAAATTATTTCTGGCGTATAAGTGATTTTGAGTGTCGTGGTACCTTTTGTGGTTGTGGTACGCTTTGTTGTTGTGGTAATTGTTGTGGTACTTATTGTGGTTGTGGTACTTTTCGTGGCTGTGGTACGTTTTGTGGTTGTGGTGGTTTTTGTAGTTGTGGTACTTGTTGTGGTACTTTTTGTGGTTCTGGTACTTGTTATTGTACTTGAAGTTGAGGAGCTAGTTGCTTTTCTAACGAATGATTTATAAATACCCAATTTTTTCATCTCTTTTATTTTCCTGGCAAAATCTTTCCTTTGCAATATTTTTAATTTTCTCTCCTGCTGTTTTGCTCCACGTCTGCCACGACCTGGTACTGGTGCAGAACATCGCTTCACGGCTAACACATGCCAAAGTACATCTTTGAGGACACGATCTGTTCGAAATTTATATTTTTCGATTTTATCTACACCCTGACAAAATAAGGCTGAAAATATCAATATTAAATATAAAATTGTATTTATGAAAAAAGGGTTAAATTGTTTTTATTTCAGATGCGTTGGTTTTTGCGTGCGTTCAAGTAAGGTTTTTCGTAGTACGCCAAACTCCGTAGTAATAATTTAAAAATGGTGCAAAACCGAAACTAGTCAAGTAATAAACTTTTTTAAATAATTTAAACCTATAATTTCGAAACTATAATTTAAGTTCAATAAAATTGAGGAAGATTTTTTATCAGGTATATGTTTTAAATTAATTTTCAATTTATCGAATATATTATTGGGAAGTGGTTGATTATACTTAAAAAAAATAAAACGAGTTTGTAAATTACTTTGTATAATAAATGAGGAAAAAATCTACTGCTTCCAAAAACAATAATCAAATCGAATTTGTATTATTTTGAAACAAATACAAGTAAATTAATCATTTAATTTGTTAGTTTTAAGATATAATGCAAGTGCGAATGTATTATTCTTTGAATTTAACTCTGAAGTGCATAAGAGGGATAATTCTCGAGATAGAGAAATACAATTCATTTGTTCAACATATTACAATCGCTCGAAAATAGTTTGTACACCAGGGAGTTAAGGACACAAAATTGAATATCAAAGATTGGTATCTCTAGCTCTATGCTTTCGCGGTTGGCCAATGATAGCATTGCCGTTGAACGGATATCAGGAAGATGACCAATAAGATCTGCTGAAATAAGTTCAAGCACAAACTTGAAAGTAGAGGTCTTGGCCAAAGACTCTTGGGATCCCATTTTTAATTTATCAACATAAAGTTCACGGATGAACTTAATAACATCTATATTATATAGATCAGGGGTCGGCAGACCGACTTGAAAAAACGTGATCGGGTTAAGGAGTTTGAAAAACTTGGTCGGATTGGATCGGAATCTGATTCTGCCGACCCCTGATATATGGATTACCGGACTTCAGAGTACAAATCCTAAATATTTGAATGATACAAACAACGCAAGATATTAGCACCCAATCAAAAACCGTTGATTGCGGAATAGGCCGATTTTATTTGTCAGGTTGAGAAAGAATCAACCAATCAAATGCTCAGATTTCGCCTTTTTCAAATATTTAGGATTTGTACTCTGAGGTCCGGTGATCACAATGTTCTTTAGTTCATCCGTGAACTCTGATAAATTAGAGGTTGAAAATAAGGTCATTGGTGGATTTTGAATACGATAAGACCTTTTTGAAATCGATAGTCTCAGATTTCTTTCATTTTGTGCTCAGTGTGTTCATCGTAAGCGAAAACCATTTTGAGAAGAAATTTTTTGTTTTAAATCACCACAAAGTGGCTGGAGGCGTTGAAAGTTCAGAAAATCGAAAAAAAGGTGCAGAAAAAATCTACGTGTGATTATAATCCGACAAGCTGTTAGTGATTTCAAAGTCCTTGTAAGTTTCCCTATATATGATTTTCTCAAAATTTCGAAATTCGACCCCACTGGGGTCACCCCAGGGTCTAACAAAAGGTGTAAGTTCAAATTTCGAGGGTATCAAATTTTGGACGTCGAAAATGTCTCAATTTAATCAAAAATTTTACCACATAGCAAATCGTCATCAGAGATTACAAAAATGACCCTCAAAATTGAAAAAATTATCCACAAGTGACGCAAGAGAGCAAAATCGATAAATCACTAGAAAACACTTGAAAAAATGATATCAAGCTACCGCCTATGCGTGATTAGAATTCGACAAGATGTTAGTGTTTTCAAAGTCCTTGTAAGTTTCCCTATACAGTCCACAACCTCTAACTGGAACACTTACCAACCTAAAAAAGCGTTCCAGTTGGAGGAAGTGTTCCAGTTAGAGATAACCCCTGTAATTTTGCTTACAAAGCTACATTGCATATTAAAATTGCTTTATTTTTTGGGTCAAATTCGTTGATAAATGAAGAAAGTTTTTGTGTATATATATATTTATATCACACAATCAAATACAGCAGGCAGTTTTGTCTCATTTTCTTGAAAAAAAACTTTTTTATAGAAGTTTGTTTTGTTTTTTTCTTTTTACGAATTTCTAAATCGCTAAAACCACTGTTTATTTGCGTCAAATTCTGAAATTCTTCTAACACAAACATTTCCTCGGAATTTGTAATTTCTCCATCGGCATCATGGGCGGGTACTTCGAAATCCGTCAGATTCTTCAGCTTTTGAAAGCTGTTTCAGATAGCGAATATGATACGAAAATATTTTTTCAAAAATTAGTGATTTCCCAACATTGATTTCGAAGTATCGAGACCAGCAATTTTTCCAGAAGCAATTACCAAGTTTATCTTCAATGTTGTTAGTATTTAGAAATTTTATGCCAACCTTTTCATCACTCGGTGAATCGAACCCAAGGCCAATTTTTCTTTGAATTTTTCTTCAAAAACTTTCTAGGAATTCGAAGGGCTTGTTCGATTTTTCTTCATAAACTGTTTTATTTGCTTGTTTCTCTGTAAATTAAGTCAAGAATTAACTTTGGTAAGTTTTATCACTCATTTTATGCTTTATATGAGTTATTAATGATATTATTACACGTCGGCTTTTGAAATATAAATCTGTGCATATTAGAAATTGACACTAAATAAGTCAATGTTAATGGGTTCGGCGAGGCTATAGTCTAGAAGTTGTCCCGCAAAACCCCGTCCAGGAGAGGTACGCTACGGTTTGACGTATAACTGCTAGTATAAGCTGTCGCGCCATATTACTTGTATTCGATATCAGCTGGGAATAAGCATAGTTGGATTCTAACTGACGCTTGATTGGTCAATTTGACAAATATCTAGAGTTTAAAAATTGGTGTGGTAAGAAATATGGCCAAAGAAGAATGTGTTAGTGATTTAAGGGTTAATTTTACATATATTCTAGACTAGAATTTCTAGTGTTACTTTGATTTTTTCAAAAAAATGAAAAAAAGTTATTTAAAAAAAAACATGAATTCAAAAAGGTTTTCAAGAAAGAAAAAAGACCACTGCTAAAAATAATCATTTATCAGTCGAAGAGAAAATTTAAAGGCCTCTTGAAGTCGCAAGAAACTCGACGCTTGCAAGAATAATTAAAAATGAAAAAAAATATTATTGCTTTCTAAGGAAACGTAATAACGCCGAAATAAATACTTTCAGCTTAATTACTATGTTAATTACTAAGTACCTTCTAAACGTCGACAGTTACTCAAACGTCTTGACAAAACTACAAATGAATACAGTTCTTAACGTGAATTTAAACCAAGCCTATTCAGGTAATTATTAGCGTGTTCACAAAGTGAACTAGGAACGTTAAGTGGAAAACTTTTGGCCCAGGAACGTTTGAAAAAAAAGCCCTATCTTTTTCTCCTATAAATAACGCGCACCCAGGAACGAATAAATTTATTTTTTCAAAGCGTAGGTTTTTGCGGAGCTTACGTAGGTTTTATTCAGTTCAACTATACCGCGTAACATTACGCCGCACCCGCTGTATATGTCACGAAAACGCCTTTAAAGTCTTAAAATGTTAACAAACGCAATAATAATTTGCAACACAATTTTTTGGAAAACAAAACAAAATCTGGATTGCCTTTGGAGCTTTAAAAATATATGGCTGTTCATTAATTAATCAGTCAAAAAGCACATTTTTTTACTGTTCTATTAGAGAACAAATAGACCGACCTAAAAAAGCTTCCAGTTAAAGAAAGTGTTCCGTTAGGTTGTTTCCAGTTAGAGGGTTGTGGACTGTATATTGATTTTCGCAAAATTTTGAAATTTCGACCCAGGGGCTTAAAGAAGGTTTGTTAGTTCAAATTTCGAGGGTATAAATTTTGAACGTTCGAAAAATGTTCTATCAATTTAATCAAAAATTTTTACCACATAGCAAATCGTCATCAGAGATTACAAAAATGAACCTCAAAATTGAAAAAAATTATCCACAAGTGACGCAAGAGAGCAAAATTGATAAATCACTAAAAAGGCCTCCCGACCAAAAAATCAGTACTTGATAAAAACGTCTTATGAGTTTGAAAATTGCAGATCTGGGACAATTTTTGACGCTTAAAATTTTGATCCAAGTTTTTTTTGCATCCGACCACTCGGTGGTGCTGTTTAAGGTGGTCACAATTTTTTTGTTTTGTTTTTTCAACACAAAGCAAAATGTGCATCTTTTTTCGCAATGCTAACTAACTTTTTTGTGTAGAACGTAAAATGTTGCTCCAGATTGACGTCTCAAATCTTATGCACAGTAAGAATCACGTGGTGAATCACCGGAAATGGAGGTGTCCGAAAACTCGAATTATTTCAAATCAATGATTTATGGTGCTAAAAAGATGCGCAAGCATCGACTTTGTGGAAACGGTATTAGCAACTTTGGGTCTCATATGACCAGAGGTGGTGCTAGAGGCGATTCCATGATTTGGTGGTGTAAAAAATAACACGGTATTTAGCATTTACATGAAAGCTCATTATGAGAAATAAATGAAAGTAACCATCAGATAGGAAATTTTTTGAAGATTCATTTAAATCAATTTTTTCAGAAAAATTTTCCCGATCGCTGATTTATTAAAAAATAAAAGTGCTCAAAAGTCACTTTTGACGCCGGAAATGAACCGCATGATTTAATTATACTAAGAAACATATTTTTAAATTGTGTTACAAATCATAAAATGGTTGGTGAGGCTACTCAAAATGACAAAAATTGTCAATTTGAGGGGGTATGCGACTCTGATTTGACAATTTCTTGGTGAAATATACTAAGAACTAAGAGCTCATGAAATAAACCGAAAATGCTTATTTGTAAATATTATCCTTAATCTTGCAAAAAAATGCGTCACAAATTATTTTTGACCATCACACCAATAGGTACAGCATGTTAACAATAAGACACTTTTAAAATTGCAAAATCTATCTTTGATTAAGGGTGATTTTCAATTCAATTTTGTTGAAAAACAAGCCTCAAATCGGCCGATAAAGGATTATTTTAAACTTTTATTAAATTTCATTGAAAAATTAGCTCCCTATCGGCCGATAAAAAGGCATTATATATTTTGTATTTAATTTTGTTGCAAAATGAGCTCAAAATCGGCCAAAGGCCAATAAAGGAGAATTTCATATTTTTGTTTAATTTCTTTGCAAAATGAGCCCCAAATCGACCAAAGGCGGATAAAGGAGGATATTATATTTTGTATTAAATTTTGTTGAAAAATAAGTCCTCAATCGGCCAAAGGCCGATAAAGGGGGATTTTTCATTCAATTTTGTTAAAAAATGAGCTCCAAATCGGTTGGAAAATGAGCATAAAAAATTGCCAAATTTTTAAGAAAGTTTTCAAATTTTTGAATTTGAATTAAAAAGTTTGAAATTAAAGTTTATTTTCGAAAGAATTGTCTTATTTTGAAATAAAATGTACAAATTCTATATTAAATTGTCGAATTTGAAATTAATTTAAAATATTTTAGAAAATTTCCAAATTTTTAAGAAAATTTTCAATTTTTTGAGAAAATTTTATAATTTGTGAGAAATTTGTCAAATTCGAAACAAAAAAATCTTTAAGAAAATTTCAAATGATAAAAACCTTTTCGATAAGTTTGAAATTCGAAGAAAGTGACCAAAAAAATTGACCAATTTAAGTGAAAATCTCAAATTTTAACCAAAGTTTTAATTTTTATCAAAAGTTATCAAATTTTTTGAGAAATTCTACATTTTTTCAAAATAAGAAATTTTTTTTTAAAATAATTAAATTTTTATTGAAATTGTATATTTTCTGTCAGAATTAGATAATTTTTTCATAAATTAAATTTAAATTTTAAAATTTATTATGTTTTATTTGGTCACAACGTTTTGCTAAAGCATATACGGGTATTTAAATAAAAAGTCTTAGTTGTTCCAAGACTTTACAGATCGGAATTCTAGAGCGCTTTAATAATTAAAATTTTAAGTGTGGGCAGAGAAAATTAAAATTTTTTGGCCCACTTAAAAATAGAGCAAAATTTCATGATCGTTTTGATCATTAACTGGCAGTCGAAGAATACGTATGAAGTACGCTTCGGCGTCACAAAAGTCTTGATAGGTTTTGAATTTTTTCTGCAGTATTTTAAAATAGCCCATAAAGAATTCGTCGCTGACTTTAAAATTTTTTATTTCAAATTCGAAAATTTGGAAACTTTCTTCGGCCGATTTCGGGCTCATTTTTCAACAAAATTAAATACAAAATATATAATGCCTTTTTATCGGCCGATATGAGGCTTATTTTTCGAGAAATTGAATTGAAAATCACCCTTTATCGAAGATAGATTTTGCAGTTTTGAAAGTGTCTTATTTTAAACATGCTGTACCTATTGGTGTAATGGTCAAAAACAATTTGTGACGCATTTTTTTGCAAAATTAAGGAGATATCTACAAATAAGCATTTTCGGTTTATCTCATGAGCTCTTAGTTCTTTGTATATTTCAGCCTCAACAACCATTTTCTGATTTGTAACACAATTTAAAAATATGTTTTCTTATATAATTTAATCATGCGGTTCATTTCCGGTGTCAAAAGTGACTTTTGAGCACTTTTATTCTTCAACAAATCAGCGATCGGCGAAATTTTGAAAATTTTCCTGAAAAAATTAATTTAAATAATGAGCTTTCCTGTTAATGCTAAATACCGTGTTATTTTTTACACCACCAAATCATGGAATCGCCTCTAGCACCACCTCTAGTTATATGAGACTCATAGTTGCTAATACCGTTTTCACAAAGTCGATGCTTGCGCATCTTTTCAGCATCCTAAATCATTGATTTGAAACAATTCGAGTTTTCGGACAACTCCATTTCCGGTGATTCACCACGTGATCCTTACTGTGCATAAAATTTGAGACGTCAATCTGGAGCAAAATTTTACGTTCTACACAAAAAATTAGTTAGCATTGCGAAAAAAGATGCACATTTTGCTTTGTGTTGAAAAAACAATTTTTGACCACCTTAAACAGCACCACCGAGTGGTCGGATGCAAAAAAAAATTGAACAAAAATTTTAAGCGTCAAAAATTGTCCTAGATCTGCAATTTTCAAACTCATAGGACGTTGTTATCAGGTGCTGATTTTTTGGTCGGGAGGTCTTTTCAGTGATTTATCGATTTTGCTCTCTTGCGTCACTTGTGGATCATTTTTTCAATTTTGAAGATCATTTTTGTAATTTCTGGTGACGATTTGCTATGTGGTGAAATTTTTGATCAAATTGAGACATTTTCGACGTCCAAAATTTGATACCCTCGAAATTTGAACTTACACCTCCTGTTAGACCCTGGGGTCAAATTTTCAAAATTTTGAGACAATTATTCATAAGGAGACTCACAAGGACTCTGAAAACACCAACATCTTGTCGAAGTATAATCACGCATAGGCGCTAGCTTGATATTATTTTTAAGTGTTTTTTTGGTGATTTATCGATTTTGCTCTCTTGCGTCACTTTTGGACAGTTTTTCCAGTTTTAAGGGTCATTTTCGTGATCTCTGGTGAAGATTCACTATGTGGTGAAATTTTGATCTCATTGAGACATTTTCGACGTCCAAAATTTGAAACCCTTCAAATTTGAACTAACACCTCTTGTGAGACCCTAAGGTCGAATTTAAAAATTTTGAAATAATTATTCCTAGGGAAACCTACAAGGATTCTGAAAACATTAACAGCTTGTTGAATTATTATCACACGTAATTTTTTTTTCGCACCTTTTTCGATTTTTTGAACTTTCAACGCCTCCAGCCACCTTGTGGAGAATTAGAAAAAAAAAATCTCAAAATTGGTTTTCGCCTACGATGAACACACTTAGCACAAAATGAAAGAAATCTAGACTATCGATGACCCATTTGGTTTGAAATTTAAGGAATCGCTCACAACAATGAAGGAAGTCGTATTTTTACCTCAGAATTTTGACACTTTCCAAATTTAGTCTCATTCTTTCAACTCGTCGGCTTGTACAGATGTCCTTTTATTGCACTCTCCCAAAGATTTGGTCCCTCAAAAACACGAGGGGGGGGGGTGAGAAAACGACGCGTCATTTGAAAACGAGTCATCCAATTTAGTTCTTAGATAGCTTCAACTGAGCACAATTATCTTATTAATATTAACATTAGAATTTGTTTCTAATAGGACCAATGTTTTTATTTTCTTTAAGATTACTGAAATTGTTTAATTATTAGTTTTTGTTAAAGAATAGAAACAAAGGTCTGAGAAAAAATAGAGAAAATGGTCTGATTCGGACCAATTTTTATGTTGTATTATTCACTAGATATTTGTGCACAGTTTGAGTTATCTAAGAACCTAATCGGCTGAGTCGTTTTTGAAAACCTCGTTGTTTTCTCACCCCCGTGTTTTTGAGGGACCAAATCTTTTGGAGAGGGCAATAAAGGGATATCGGTTTACAAAGTTATAATGTATAAAATATACCTTGATCAATCCATTTATTGCATGAAACCATAGTATTAAATACGTTAGACGCAAATCTACTTCCTTCGTCGTCTAACATAACCTGAGCTGACGAAAAATAACACATCGTAGGAAATAAAAAAGTTAGTCTCATCTTATTTTTCGGATTTCTGGGGCCGTGCTGAGCAATTTTTGATTCTTATAGCGCAATAATGCAAATTTGAGTCATTATGTGGTTTCACAAATGTGGATATGAAGAGCAGTTTATGATTTGCTGGCCAAATTTTGACAAGCATTCTAATTGAAATATTAATTTGTCAAAAGTAAAATTTATTTTTTAGATGTATGTCACAAATATGTGCAAAAACGAATTCTGAAATCTATTCAACTATTTCCGATTTATTTTTCAAAATTAATTCTGATTAGATAACCTTTGGTAAATTAAATTTAATTTATGTCACTATGTGTTAGTTTGACAGAACTTAGGTTATTTATGAATACTTACGGTATACCGCGGTATCATCGTCATGGTTTCGCTTGTCACTGGTTAACTTAAAACTTATAATAAAATATAGTTTATTTACATTGTGTGACACAATTTGTGTCTGACAGGTATTTCTCCATACTCTTCAGTTTTTTAATTGAATCTGTCAGAACTGCAAGAAGACTGATTCGAAAATTTTTAGAATGCAGTGAAAAGTGCTGATTGTACCGAAATGAATCCGGATTGCAGCATATCCCCTATTCACACTTTTGTTAATATCCCGGCCCTGATTAGGAAACGTAGTGTGTTTTTAAGTAGTAGGGCCGGGATATTAACAAAAGTGTGAATAAGGGATATTGGATTTTAAATAAATACAAAAAGTTGAAACCAAAGGAGATACTGCGATTGTGAATTAACCAAAAAATATACAGGGTGATTTGACAACAAATTCGTGCGAGCAACAAAAATACAAAAAATAATCAAGATCATCAAACCTTTCGAAATCGCACTCTCGGCGACGTAATTCAGTATCTGAATAAAAAACTGTACTTTGCTCGTGGTCCACTCTATTTCAGAAGATAAGGGACTACAATTTCTGAGCTTCATGTACAAGAACAATACGGAATTTCGCATCGATATTCGACGTCAAATGTGTCCACTAGAGTTCAAATTTTTCATCCCTAGAGAGAAAGTTCAATTTAAGTTACCCAGACATTTTAACAAAATTTTCCAGAAGCTTGGTCTAGCAGACAAATTTGAGAAACGAGTTACCGACTCGGTAATACCGAGTACTCGGACTTGTGTTGCCAAGTTACATATTTATGGTGCTCAGGATAAATACCGCGAGTGATTCTGAACGACAAAATCATCCCTGGGAAAAAAGAATTTTGAAGAAATTTCCATGCAGCAAAAAGTTTGGGTGACGATAATTGGAATTTCTCAGATTTTTTTGATCGGCTTATTTTGTAGAGAATTTTTAAATGAGTTTTTAACTCCCAGGATTTTTTCTGAATTTTGAATTTTTTACAAATAATGTTGGTTTTAGAAAATTCATAGTTCAGAATTTTAACAAAAACTGGAAATTCACAAGTCGTTCCTGAGTCTTCGGAGATAAAAATCGGAAATAAATCCAGGATTTGCGGTGAATTTGAAAGACAAATTGAAAATTTTCTATATATTTTCAAGGAAGAGTAGGCTTTTGCGTGAGGCTCCAAAATAAGCTGTTTTGACCACTAGGAGGAAATTTTGAAAAAAAACTACGTTTTGGAATTCGCATTCATATTTGGAAGCTGAATTGCAAATAACAAGAAAAAATGATAAGAAATGAATGAATTGTTTTTAAAATATGTTGTACAACTCTTTAGGTTGGTGCCAGTACCACTCAGAACATCAGATGATTAAATCTACGCTTTAAAAATGAGTTCTACTAGGACTCCCGAAAAGTACTAAAAAGCTTACTCCTCTTTCATTTTATTAAATTTTTTCCTGAAACTTTGCACTCGGCTTATTTAAATGAAAACAAAATTTCTCTTGAGTCAACTTTTCGAATTTATGCCTTTGGTGGTCAAAACTGCCAATATGGGACGCTCACTAAAAAACCTACTTGTCCCTCAATTTCCATGCATATTTGAAAATGAAAGCCTTAACAACAATGCCTGCCTTAAAAATCTCTCGAGCCAACTTTCTGAATTTTCTTCTGAGGGTCTCTGGACAGAGTTCTCAATTTCGCCTTTCTGATGAATATTTTCAATAATTTTTGAAACTATCGCCCAAACAGCTAGACTTGCTGTAATTTACCCATCTATTTCTGTAGACTATCCCCTGAAGGCTAGATCACCGGCTAATTTTTTGAATGATGCTGAAAAAATCCAACAGTGCTACATTATCTCTCGGGACTCTAACAAAAGATTGGGCATCCCATCTTCCTTAGAGGAACAAGCGGTCATGCACAAAAAAGTGTTGAAGATAAACGAAATTCTGCCCCCTACATGCAAAATGTCTTAGTTGCAAGTTACAGAGTTTTCCGCATTGGAGCTCTACTCCCAGAACTACTATATGATGCTTTTAATGTAGACAGAATTATCGTCTCTGAACTAAGAACCATCGCCAACATGGGCACGTTCTATGATGGGTCCCTCAACGAGGTCCTCACAAAGACCGCATTTCCAGGCCTTCATATGAAGCAACTACGGCACAGTGTTAAGGATTTAGAAAATGAGAACTATTAACATTAACATCGCATTTAAAAATTCAAAATTTTAGTTTTTGTTTTTCCTACCACTTTTTCTTCCACACTTCTTTTCTACAAATGCTCACTTCCAACATATTAATTCTTTAAATAAACATTGAAAAGTTATAATTCCAATTAAATATTTTGTTATCATTGCTCCTATGGAAAGACCTGACAGTTCCTGCATAACCATTGCAATATACAACCACCTTTAAACAAATAATATAGTTGATGGTAACTGTGAAATTTGAAATTTTCTATTACATCAACTAAACCCGGTTCAATGATATAATTTTATTTTTATTCTCTTTCAGAAATACAATAAAAGTCGTATCTTTACCTTTAGAAATGTGTTTATCAAATATATATTTTCTTTTTACTACATATAACTTCTCACAAAGAAAATTTGTACATAAAGACAATTATGTAGTGAAAAATAAGATTTAATTGACTAAATAAATTCGTTATAACTTTCCATTTTATAATAATCAACTTAACAAAGGAGTTACTATAATTTGTGAAAATTCTAACACATAACAACGTTTATCGGATCTGACTTTTAAAATGGTAAAATATACTTCTTTCTTTCTTGGACTTATTCGGTTCGACCTGTCTTCTTGCTATGATGATGATTGCTAATTTGTTTGTCTTCAACATGCTCACCCGGGATCGGATTTTTCCGGGTCGCCGGGTCGGAAATTTCGACCCGGAACGCAGGTCGGCTCGGGCAGGTCACCCCACCGGTCAGGTCGGGACTTGGTGTCGCTGATTTGGGCCTCTTCCAAGGTCATTTCCCCCAAAACTAGCCAAAGGTTGATATTCCAAAAACATTTGTAACTAACAGAACCAACCTTCGCGATAATTTTTAAACTTAACATTAATCTGATACTAATCCCACCTTACGCCGACCAACCTACGCGGGGGGAATTTTAAAAAGCCTCCTAAAAGACACGCAGTTTAGTACTCTACTCCTTCAATTTCATCAATTTTTTATTATTTTTTTGTGTCAGGCTCCGGGAAGGCCTAACAAATAATGCAAAAAGCGCTTATGTTTTTTTAAAATTCTTTCTTTCATAAGACGGACAAAAAACGCGAAAAAACCAAAATTTAAATTTTGAAAATGGTCAGTTTGGGAGACTCAGGCAAAAGCTAACTCCTCCACCAGTTTGAGAGACACAGTTTCGACTCATTCTGCATCAGAAAGGACAGGACTTGTTTAACAATGCATTCGAGCGTTTTTTGACATTTTGCTTCGGCGTCTCTTCGGGGCCATGTCAAATTTTCATTTTCAGCCAAATTGTTTGAAATGGTCAGTTTGGGAGGCTCAGGCAAAAGAAGATACCGTTTCGGCTCATACTGCATCATGAAAGAATAGCCTGTTGTAACAATCCATTAGAGGAGCTTTCTTTGAAATTTTCATTTGGCGTCTCTTGAAGGCCCGTCAACTTTTCATTTTGAGCCTAAATTTTTGAAATCCTCAGTTTGGGAAGCTCAGTCAAAAAGTATCTCATCCACCAGTTTCGGATAAACTAGCAAAGCTGAAATCACAAAAACTTCTGCATCTTGAACAACAACTCTTCACGGTGAATTGTGATTTAACAGTAATCTGATACAATCCCACCTACGCCTACACCTACGCTTTTAAAAAGCTCCCTAAAAAAACACTCAGAATGAATTCTCTCCTTCAATTTTCACCATTTATCATTATTTTTTTGTGTGACACTCCAAAGAAGTCTCACACATAGTGCATTATTGTCCTTTACTTTGAATTTTGCTTTTGACGGACAAAAACGCAAAAAAAGATAAAGAAAAATTCTTGAAATCCTCAGTTTGGGAAGCTCAGTCAAAAGGTATCTCATCCACTAGTTTTGGATAAACTTGCAACGCTGATATTCCAAAAACTTTTGCATCCTGAAGAACAACTCTTCACGGTGAATTGTAATTTCACAATAACCTTATACAATCCCAGCTACGCTTTTAAAAAGCTCCCTTATAAAACACTCAGAATGAATTTTTTTCTTCAAATTTTATTTTAGACTACAAGTGATAAATGAACACATAAAATAATTCTTAATGAGCATTTTGAATAAATGAAAATTAACTTCAAGGTGTTCAACTGGACAAGAAATTTTAATATTTTCAAAAATAAGTTTGATATGACCAGTTCAAGTTATGGAATAGTTTTGTTGGGTTCATAAACGCCATCTGGACATTTATCAGTGAATTGTTTTTGATCAGATAAGCGTTTGAACTTTATTGTTTTTCTTTCATAGAAAGTATTTGATGTTCGTTGTTTTTTATCAAGTGATAACCGAGACAAACGATCTCTACTAACATCACTTACTGGCCACTCTTTCATTTCTCGGACCGCATTATGCATGTCAATACAGGCTTTAGTTCCTTCATTAAAATGGAAGTTAGCCTCAGTGCTCAAAGTGTGAACATTAAATGTGAACATTTAAGTGGCGTATTTTTAGGCAAAAAACGTGAATATAGGCTATTGTGAAAACTTTCGCAACATGAAGTTGACCCCAAGTTGATATAAGTTTTAAAATAATTCTCTTGCAAAAATTCTGCTCTGATTTATTCATTACAAATATTCATTCTTGAAGTTGGTATACTAATAACTCAGTAAATACAGATAACCAAATATGTGGAATCATAGATTCGAACGCAGGTCCATCGCATTGCTAGATTTCTGTATTTTTGATCGTCAAAATAAAAACGTATACATACTATATTTGACAACCCAATTTTAAAAAAATTATACAAATAACACTCTGTTCTATATTTTCTCTGTCGGTTATGGCCCTGTTAATGATTTAACATTTTATTCAAAATAATTTCCCATGTTTCAAAAGTGCGATTTTTTATGTCAACTTCCCTCGAAAAGTATCTAAACATTGCCTGAAAATGTTTTATTACATATAATTTATTTCTATCTCCTATTCCGCGGGCTGAACCATTAATATCAGTCTTCATAAATATTCTTTTGAAAATAGCTGGCCTCAGGTTTTTCAATTTATGACTGAGGTTAAAAATTACAGTAGGTTTTTGACCAGTCCACTCAAAAGCTTCGACTTGTTTACTTATAGACAAGTCCCCGTCGGTACACAACCCTGCTGGACATACTTCGTCAATTTGCTCAAAAATTTTGAGCATCGCAATACCCTCTAATTTATTAGCTGTCACCGCAACCGCATGCCCCTTAATTTTTTTGGATTCTTGATACCGTTTTACAGCATAGTCAGCTATTATTTTAGGTTTTTTTTGTATAGTAGCTATACCTGTTGTGAAACAATATTGTGCAGCGTGGACATTTTGTGAGTATGTTCCATCTGAGGCGATGACAGAATTTTGAGGAGTTTGACAACGCCAATATTTAACGGATCTATCTTTTACTTTTATTAAATTATCGTTAACTTCATGATTAATTTTATTAAACATTTTTGATTTCAAATCTAAATTATGAACATTGAAACTTGTCAAAAAATTATTCACTTTAGTGGTCGAGAGACCGTTGGCCTTGATATTATGAACAAGGCTATAATTTGCACCAGATGGTAACATCCAAGAACCCTTGGAAAAACCACATTCACATTTCAAAAATAACCATCGTCGAATTACCTCAGTTTTACCTTGTTCAAATGATAAATTGTTATAAATGCATGTAATTATTGGACAAGAAGGGTTAAAAAGTGTAATTAAAGTATTCAGTTCAATTAACGAAGTTGAAATAAGACTGGGATAAGCTGTATTTTTAATTGTTGGTTCACCTTCATTAATTTTAATTTCTGCAAAACTGCTATGTTCTATTTGAAAACTTGGAATTTCTTGATTTTTTGATGATTCAACTGACTGAAGGGAAATTTCCTCTACATCAAGAATGTGTAATATCTCATTTTTCTTCAAAAAATTACATTTCCGCTTTTTCTTTAAAAATTTTCGGCATTTTATAACATTAATTTAAATTTTTTTTTTAATTTTATTAATCACAAAAATAGCTTAATTTCAACATTTTAAATTCCAAACTAAAGATACCAATGTAGAATCTAGAAATTTATTACCAAATTTTGAAAAACGAGAAATTTTTTGAAATCAATTTGTATCAATAAAATTTTTGGACAACCTTCATTTTGTAAAAATTTAGGATAAAAATGAAAAGCTGACATAGCCCCCACTAGTGTTATAGAATGCGTAATGCGTGAGTTAAGCCTGCAAATGATTAAGTTACCGTTAGTTTCTAAAAGTTATTTATTTTGTCTTATTCAAAAATCTAGAAAAACGAGAATGAGCGAAAATACACTTTCGTGTTTTTCTTATAGGTTGATTGGGTAACGTTAAACCTATTTTCAACAACCAAGTAACCACGTGGTGTTAACAGCCCTCCAGAATAGGTTTACCGGTATACAGTAAAGTTTTGCCTTTTATATATAGGACTTGGCATTCGGTTGAATTTGCAATCGTTCTGGGTTTTTTCGAATTCTCATTGGTCG
>SCLH01001120.1:121891-132414 GCA_004367855.1 Oikopleura vanhoeffeni | reverse complement strand
TTTCCACCATTTTTGAATGATTTAAAGTGGCTTGAGCTTTCTGAAAGGCTGTGTGTCTCCAAGGGTACAATGAACTTTAGTGGGCAGTACCAGACGCAATTATTATTATTATTATGATTTATTCGCATTCTCATTGTACAGAACGGCTTTATAAATTGAACTTGGTTTGCAGGAAAATAATATGGATTAGCATGAATTTTATTTTAAATAAATGTGCTATTTTATACAAATTTTACAAAAGGGCCTCCAAAAAAGGATTTTTAAAATATATAACAATGTCTGTAAATCATCATTTTACATGATTTTTAATGCTAAATTTATAATTGTCCCATATCCTCCTAAAAAGACTTCTCCGCCTTTACTTATATAACCGGCATAATTTCAGACCTTTTGTCCCGGTAATGGTTTCATAGTTGGTTTTTCTAAATGGGGTTTTTATATGAAGGGGTTTTTAAGAAAAGGTCTGAAGATTACGAGTTTTTTATTTTAATATAGGTCGCAAAAAAAATTTTGAACTTTTTATGAACTTTTTTTGATGTCCCAAAAAAATGCTCTCACAATCTTTGCATTTGTCAATTAACACAGCAATCCCCCCACGACACAGGTTTCAGTGATATCAAAGTCAATATTTTTAAATTATAGTGAATCACTACGCGTCTCCATTTATAATGACATTATTTCAGTTAAATAAACTGCTCCTCCTCAAAAACCATATCAAATCTCCACAAACAGGTCATTTGTGTTTAAATTCTGGTCTAGATTATTCATTTCTTACATCATCGACTTAGTCATAAGTTCTAGTCAAATCAGAACCCTACGTAATCAAATTATATTTTTGAGCATTTTTCAAACTTCTTAGCCCACTCCCCAATTTTAAGAACCATAATCAAAACATTCAAAAGAGTAACTGTTTTTTATTGAGATCATTTCTACAATAATTTTTGAGGAAATATTATAATAATTGATCCTTTTTAGAGAGTATTTTTGCCATTAAAGGCCACTGAGAATGAGCGGCGGGGATAGAAGCGCCATGGTCAGAACCGTGCTACACCGCTCCACCGATAGACTACACATACAGTACGCCGATGGGTACAGAGAAGAATTTCACGACCGCGAGAGGATCAGATGGGTGCTCTTAGAAAACCACGCAATTGTAAGTTTTAACTCCCTCACTGTCTATCACCCACAACGATCGAATTTATTTTTCAAAAAAAATTCTATTTTTCAAAAAAATCTTCCGATTATGACCTGACATTTTGTTGTTATTCACAGAAACACAAAATAGCTGTTTTGAGTAGTCTTTCGTCAAATGTTAATTTTACTGGGTGAAATCATTTCTCTCAGTTTTCACTTTTCTATGCAAAAAATTTTCATTTTCATAAATTATTAGTGTTTTCCGATTTCTAAATGAAAAAAGGAATAACAATCCTTATTATTTATAGAACAACCCCACCAGATTTCAACAAGAGGAGGAGGCCTACGTCATACAGGCCGCGGTAGAACAAGTATACTGCCATGCCAAGCACCCCCATTTGTTTAACAACTCACGGGATAAACTATATGGCACTGTATATTCGTCCTCCGCCCGGTATGACCGCCTTTGCAATTATCACCCCGGGATCGTACGGGCTACCAGATGGACAAGGGATCGGATACTTGGCTTCCCGAGCCATTTCCCTCAAAGATTATTTCGAGCCGATTATATTTTGGAATTATTGCAGTATCACTTCGAAGTGGTATTTTTTGAACATTCCTGCATGCAGCAGGTGATTTCAATTCGAAAAATGTCGAAATACCTCACCCAAATATATATGATAAGCTTGTTTTTTTAATTTTTCTCTTAATTTTCTAATTTATTTCATTTAAAATAATTTTTCATGTTCTTTTCTGAAAACAGTTTTTGTTTCATAACGATTTTTGCGTTTTTGAAAAAATTTTGCTGTAGAACAAGCTCGTTTTCTCATTACACTTTTCTCAAAAAAATAGAAACAAATAAAACCCAACAAAACATATTTGTGGGTGTATATCTATCATTTGGCCGGAACTTCCTTGTTTCCAAAAAATAACACTTTTTCTACTTTTTTTAAATAAAGCATTTTTCGAGAAAAAACAGTCACGTGACCACAGTTTCAGCCTTTCCACTCTCGATGTCCGAATACTTTATACTAAGCCTCAAAAAACAACCCAGCAACACTAAAGTCTTTTTTTAAGGAAAACGACTTTGTTGGATGCTCCCGACATGCTATTGAGAGTTATTTCTGCACGGAAATTTACGTCCTAGAAATTGTAAGTCACATTCTTTTTATTTCAAATTACAACCATTTTTATGTTTTTACTTAAGTGGATCGCGAGATATTCTGATTATTTAAGGGGGTAGGTGTCGTTTTTCAATTTTCACAGAATTAATCTTATGATGCCTTAATATCGTCGATTTTTGACATCTTTGCTTAATCAAGAGAACCTCCACCCCAAAAAAATTTTCTAAAAAAAATCTCCATTTTCGATCTCTTCTACGGCCCCCCGACTACCAAAAACATTTTTCGAAAAAATATCATTTTAATGTGTAGCCTGTCAACAAACCTTCTCTTTTGACAGAATACATTTTTTGACTCAAAATTTTCAGGTGCTGGATGATCTGTGGGTCAATAAGGTCGACTCTATGGATTCAGAGGTGGTTTTAGCTCTTCAAAGATTCTGCGACATTTTTGACGCCAATCATACCCAACCAGACAGGATGGTTATATTAAACATACCACATGTTGTGGATGTTCACTACGCATCCGATCCGATCCGATCCGAGATCGTGAAATCCTCTTATCTCCAGCGACCTATCAAGAACCAGATTATACGATTCCAGGAACCCGCAGAGCCGGAGACAGAATCAGACTCTTTATACGAGGTCTCCTTCTCCACACCCGACGGATCTCACCGACCTAGATTATCATTCCCCACATCTGACGAATTTAGTGATGAAGAAACATTAGACGACTCCCCCCTGAAGCTACTAAAATAGGTTCGTAATTCTATGTTATTTAAACAGTCCAAAAACCGGTTTTTGAGCTCCATTTTTATGAAAAACTCTATTTCTACCTTAGTAGTTAAAAAACTTGTTGAGTAGATTTATTACCAAAAACTCACAAATTGAGTCACGGCTCTCTAACTATTTTATATAAAAAAATGTCTTCAATGTGATTTCTCGAATTTATCTATAAAATTCTATGTGTTTTAATTGCAAATACCCAAGAGAGTTAAAATAATTGTATATAAGATACAGCTCTGACCGATATAAAATAATTTTGCGAGACCTAAAGAATTCACTTTTGTTACATCTTATTATGGTTTTTATAATTTTATCACTTTCGAGCAGTGTTTTTTCCGCTTTCTTGATAAAATTAATTCCCTCTTAACCCTTTTTCATTTTTAGCTTTCGTAACACACCCTCACTGCCACCAACCACAAACTTCAGAATGAAGTCAGCAAGCTGCCGGTGTCCTTATCATCACCACACCTTATTTTTGAAGAAAAAAACCTTCGTGCAGTCATTTTTTTAAAAAACTTTTTTTAAATCGAGGTTCCAATCCAGTTTGTATTTTTATAAAACTATTTTTATATAATGGGCCGGACAAAAAAACCTCGATTTTTATTAGTTTTTTCATTTTTTTAAAGGTATTTTAGAAATGTCCTATCTTTATAAATGACCGCACTAACATTTTGTAGTTCATTTAACCTCTATTTTCTGCCTCACTTCCCCCATAACTCTTCAGTTAACCCTACACTCTCAAAGAAAAATAAATTCGGATATGTGACCTTCTACCATAAAACCAAAGCAACCGTGTGTCTTTCTAGTTTTAAGCAACTCCCAGCCTATATATCAAGCAAAAAACTAGTTATTGAGGAGATTTCTGAAATAAGAAATTTCAAAAGTCAGAAAAAACCTCAATGAGTCATGGCCAATTCGCATAAAAAACCATTTCTTTTATCTGAGTTTTTTTAAAATTTTTGTATTTTTTTGTCTTTCCCCGAAAAAAATTTACGCAAGAAAAAAATCTTCGTAATAAAAAATTTTAGCACGAAAAAATTTCTAGAAACAAATCTTATTTCTCCTTAGATTCTCGTCTTATAATTTTTATTTTAATTATTCTATTAAATTAATGATAACCAGACAGGTCAAAAAAACTTTTGCCTTTTAATATAGAAAAACTTTTCTATGACTAATCCCTACATTGAAAACTCATTTCGATGAGTCATTCTCATTTTGTATAAAAAAATATGGATCATTTATCCATCTTTTATTATTCACTACTCAGAAAGATTGATTAATTCATTTTAATTGGTACCCTTAGCCAGAAAATGCTCAAAAAAAATCATGAAAAATCGTGTATTTTTTCAACCTGGCTATTCCAGATCGTCCTTTTTTGTATCACTTTTAAATTATATCTTTTTTTACCAGTCGTAAATAGTTATTTTTTCGGAAGAAAATAATTTTCAATTCCTCGTCAAGCAAGAATATATCCGGTCTTGAACCAGCAGTTCACACCACCTCAGCCACCAGCACCACCTCGTCACAAAAAACGACCCTCATCAAAAAAACCTCAAACTTCACTTCACGTATTTATTTGTAAGCTTTAGAGATCATTTTTCCGATTTTTTTGATAGCATTTTCAAGGGGCCAATGTTTTAAATACACACCACCTGGCTGAAAATTTGATATAATACTAAACTGATTTTGATTGCTACAGGGCCCTTTTCACTTCATTATTCGGAGTTTCTACGGTATTTTATGATTTTTTCAGGGCAGATAAATGTAAAATCTCCACCATATTCACGGTCTCCCAAAAAAATGACTGGCAAAAAAAGGGCACCGTGAAAAAGACCACGCTCGACACAGAGTTTTGTAGGTCATTCAGTATTGCAATTCTACGATATTCTATACAGGTTTTGAGAAAAAAATCTTGAGTGCAAAAATTTACCAAACTCCTCAAAAAAAGCTCAGGGCTTTTTTATTGGCTTAAAATTAATTTTTATAAGTTTTATAAGTTTTCAAGAAACTTAGGTTTTAATGACGTGTTTTCCGAATTCCTTAGATTCCGATCAGTTATGTCGTATTCTCTTGTCAATATAGGGTGTTACAAGTCTTTAACATTGAAGTTCTCGGAATCTCTCATGAAAAAAATAAAAAAAGTACACTTTTTGTTCAAACTTTTCCAAATACCAAGAAAATAACCTTCTTAAAATTTCTCAAAAAAAACCCGGGTTTTTCATTGGTCGAAAATCGACTTATTTAAACTGCGAAATAGTGGTTACTGGAGTGTTCCACTGAATTTTCAAATTTCGATAAGCCATATCATATTTCTTCGGGCTATCAATTTGAGAGATATCGGCAGTTTTAGATTTCTAAAAGCCGCCATTTCTCTGAGAAATTCACGACGCTTCTGCAGAACTTGTCAAAAAAACATCAGCTTGCGAAAATCACGCGACTCATAGCCTAGAGACATTTCTCGCAGACGCGCATACTGCAACAAAATGAACCTTTCAAGCATAAAATTGTTAATTTTCAAAACCATTTCTAATTTTTTTCAAAATCCTGGCTTTTACTTGGTCCCTTATGCTTTTGATATCTAAACATAGAATCTTATTAAATGTCAGTACAAACTGCTCGTTTAAGTTCAGTCGGCACTAAACACAAATCAACAGGGGGCGATTCACAACAAATTCTGGAGAAATTCTGACCTTTGAAATTTTGAATTTTTGTGCTGACTCGCATTCCTTGGCGAAAGTCAATGTGAAAATACTTTTTGAATTTAAAAGTTGGCGTAACCATTTTATTTTTTTAATCATAAGCTCACCTCGCAAGATACTTCGGTCAAAAAATGCACCTCACGATATAACCTCCACAGAATGGTCTTTTTTTATAATTTAAGCAGATTTAAAAAACAACACGCATCAACCCAGTCAACTACTACCCTTATAATATTTCATGTCCTGGCCATCCAAATCAAACTCTTGAGAAGGCCTTTTCGAAGTGAAATCTCGGCTATCTTCTTATCTCACGTACACATCACATTATTATAATAGTACACAGAGATTCCTCCTCAAAAAGACACTTTTCTTTTTTCTTTTTACATATAAAAATAATTTCTCAAAAAAATATTTTCAAAGTTTTTTTATGAGTCATCCTGTTTTTCAGGCTGACGATTTTCAAGCATGGTCCCCAACTTATATGATAGTTTGTATCATATCACCAATGTGATTCGAAACAAATCCGGAGTAAGTGATTCCCTGAAAGATCGTGATGCCAGCCGTGTATACCGAATTTTTCCCGACATAACTCGCGCTTTGCAAATCGTTGGGGCTCATAGAAATTCTCCTCTTGTTGCTTCTACTGATGATCGACTCTCAGGGGCTGGGGAATTTCACTTCAATCGTCTTGCTTTTTGCAAAAATGACGTTGGTGAGGGACATCACTTTTTTAATTACGGGGCCGGTGTTCAAAAATTTTCAGCTCCCGCCTTTCTTGGGGAAATTTTCGGGCTTGATTTTAAATTTTTGACAAAATATGGTTTTGTAGAGAACAATTCTCTATTAATTCCTACAGATATTGCCGCTATGTCCATGCACCAGGGTCTATTACATCCCGTCCCCGTTTTGGATGTCCACAACGCCTTCAGTCCAGCTTATGAAACTGGAGCCGCTATTAACAACCAGGGGATCTCAGTCATCTCCTTCCTACACCTGGTCACATCCCAATACAAATTGGCTGACACCAAAGGTATTGTTTTTTTATATAATTTTTCAGTTTCCCTCAAAAAACGATTTTTCAAATGACGGTAAATTCAAAAAAATAAAAACCATGATGCATTTTACAAAAAAGACAATCGTCCATTGTTATGTAAGAAATTGTCAAAACCAGCACCAAATGTGCAAACGTAGATTAACAAAATTTTCCGTTCAAATTCTAGTAGTGTGCGAATATATTGTTAAATTATTCCAACTTAAAAATAAGTTTAATCTTGAAAATGCTTAAATAAAGTGAAACGTAGATAAATAAATTTTATGTCTTTTTATAAAATCGTCTATTTATTTATAAAAATTTTCAATTTCTTCAAATTTTAAATTCTAACAATCTTCTTCGAGCACAGCTTCTTACGAACTTTTCCAAAAAACTACAGGTTTCGAGTGGGCACCATAACTCTTCACCAAAATTAACAACTTTTGATGACTACTATAGCGTTTAAACAGATTGTCGTCTGTGTGTTCTTCAAAACAACTGTGCATAAACTCAACCCACGCGTTTAAAAATTTTTTTGTCTTTATACATTTTATTCTCCCCTTTTTTATAAGACAAAAACCCCTTTACGATCTCCTGATAAAGCAGTCACACTTATCCAGAAATCGATTCTTTTAACCCTTTGTATTTTATAGTGAGAAAAATCGTCCAGTGCCGTAACGCGAGAAATACACCACTTCATAAATGACGTCCTCTATATTGATGTATTTTTAAAATATATTCTCTTATAGTAGACTGTCATGTACAACACTACAAAAACTTTTTTATCATTTTGCGTCATCGCTTTTTTCGTTTCTTTGAAAAAAACTCTTTTTATGGGTCGTATATCTTCATTTTTCCCGACAATCCCCCCAATCCTAAGTCTCTGCACTTAATTGAGGGCAGAAAGATACCTTCCTATAAAAATGTTAGGAGGTCGCAAAAAAATGGGAAAAAACCTTTTCCCAAGAAACCCTTTTTCATCGAAAAGACTTTCTCGGAAAAAGACAAAAAAATTTCCTCTGAGGATCCACCTGTCGGCTCAATAATCATCCGATTTTTTATTTTATTTCACCTCCATGACTGTATCCTACAGGCTTATAATCCGACCGAACCATTTCTGGTAGAAATTTAAATTTTTAAGGGGGAGCATGTCGCAATTCTTATGGGATCCGAAAGAACCTCCCTTTCTTGAAAAAAGACTACAGAACATACCTCTTCAATTTTTCTAAGGATATATTTTTTTAAATTAAAAAATCTTTAGCTGGTTTTATTGAAAACAACTTGGTTCGGGATCCGCAGAAATCAATGGGCTTTTACATGAGGAAAAGATGATCTTTTCATTCGGAGTTGGTAAAAAACGGACGAATTGGCTGCATGATTAAGCACAATTTGTGCCATTGTCCAATGGATTCACGGGTTACTGGTTGAGGGCGAATGTGTAGAGTGGCCTGGATAACGATTTGATGAATGAGTGAGTTTTTTTTTTTTAATTCGTCATTTTTGCTAATACTTCCCAATATGATCCTTTTTTTATATAGTGTTAACTTTTGAGTTTTTTCATGCCAAAAAAAAAATTTTTTATAAGTTATTCAGTCAAAAAAAATCTTTACATTGTTTTCAATATACCCCTCTCTGAAAAAACATCTACACAATCATCATATCATTTTAATTTTTAGCCTTATCACATCTATACCGGCAGAACGAGTTGAAGACAACCCAAATGTAATCAATGGGCTTGTGGCGCTAAATTTCGAAAATTTTGACTTCAAAAAACTTTCTCGATTTATGCTTGTCGCGGACTTCCTCTCTATTTCTGTCTTCAAAAATGAATCGCAGACTGTATTCAATCACCCTTTATGGGGTATTTCCACAGCCTCCAGCTCAGAATACTCCTTAACTCAGTCTGAACGTGATGCTTTAATTTGGTTAAAAAATTGGAGGTTGCACAGAGGGAGTTTCGGACTATCTATAACCGGTAGCTGTGGGGCACCCGGCTGCAAATGCGCATCTCTAGGGTGATTTTTTACTCTCTTTTTTCAAAAAGCGTTTCTGAAAAAGAAACCTTTTTTGAAAAAAAATCATCCATCCTTTATAACTGTACATGTACTTTTTAATTTGCATAACCATGATTATGGTGTTTACAGGTTTTTCAGCATTTGAATTCTACGATATTTTTAAGAAAAGATCATTTAAATAGCGGAAATTCACGATAATATAGTTTCTTTGAATATTACGTCAACAGGAGAAAGCTCCTGTGGAGATTTTTATTAATAAATGACTTTATCTTTTCTATCGGTTGGAAACTTTTATACTTATGAACAACCTGTAACAACCCACTACTGGCCCCACTTCTGCATAATATGACTCATTCCATTCACCTCAGGAAAAAAAATAAATTCCTTTTTTTGCTCTCTAAAATTGTTCTGGCGTTTTTTTATTCATTCTTCTATGCATAATTGCCAGTTTCTGTTTGCACAGAAGTGACCAAATAACGTTTTTTTACGATTTCTAAAAACTAGTAATTCTCAAAAGGACACAAAAAAACCGGTTTCAATGCGTCAAGGTCATCTTCATAGCCCCCTTGAAATTGACATTATAATAATTTCCGAAAAAATGGTTCAAATTGACCTTACAACTCTGTTTTTTTATTTTAATCTCAATTTGAGTAGTGGTTTTGTATATTGTGGGTAGCCTGTGTAGTGTTTTTGTTTCGAGGAAAACTGTACTGTCAAAAAAAATTGCATTTTATATAATTGGTGTTTTTAAGTGTAATTTTTATTTTTATGGCGCAAAAGTTTTTTCGAGTGTAAAATTGTGTAGAGTAGCCTAAAAACACCAATTATGTTTTGTTTCATTTTTATATTCAGATAAATAAAGTCATATTCATTCACAGAAAATGAACAAGACAGATCATATAGATTCTTTTATTTATCTTTTTTCAAAAAAATAATTTTCCACGGATTTATCAGAGACTTTTGCAGCAGTTTCGTGTCGGTTTTTGTGAGATTATTGTGAAACTTCGTATTACGTAGAGAGTGTTTGCAGCAAAAATGTATATCCATTGCTTTTATATCCTAGTCATCTCCGATAATTTTTATGAAAACTCGGCTTTTCCCACTTTCTTCAAAGAAGTGATTCTCAAAAAAATCACTCAAAAAACTTTTTTTTAAAAAAAGGCCCAAAAACTAAAAGTAGATTACTTTTTCTAGACATTTCCAGTTATCAATCCTCAACACAAAGCAATGGACATATTCAATTTTGATATGCAGTACCGTTAGTATACTTTTGTAATTTTAAATTTATTATTTTCTTTTTAAATTCATAGGAAAAAATTCCCCTTTTTTTATATAGAAAACAATTTGTGTAGAGTCGGCGGATCTCTATTTTTGCATTTTTAGTGATTCTCATAGAGCCCTAAAATTACTTATTCAATTTATTCCTAAAAAAATGTAGACTCCTTGTACTTATGTACTTATGTACTCCTTTTACTTATATACAATAAAAATATCTATACAGAAAATTACGTAACAAAAAATTTTTGAAAATTAATTAATTTTAAGGGGGTTGGTGTATGGGTTCGGGGTAGGGGGGTTTATTTTATTTACACTGGTTATAATGATTCATTTTTAAATATTTTTTACTTTCACACTGCAAAGGGTCATCTTTATTACTAAAAACAGAAATGATTAAAAAAGTCATTATATAGTTTTGCTATATTTTATCATTTTTAATTATATCTTTTCGCTTTTCACAC